>BSBM01000596.1:8817500-9132500 GCA_027924585.1 Larix kaempferi
GATGATGATGATGAAGATGATGATGATGATGACAAAGTTGATGAGGAACAGGGTGATGACGACGATGATGATGATGATGATGATGATGATGACGACGACAATGATGATCATGATGATGATAGCGATGATGATCATGATCATAATGAAGACAATGATGATGAAGATGATGTTGATGATGATGATGGTGTTGGTGATGAAGATGACAACGATGATAGTGATGATGATATAGATGATGAGGAGGAGGAGGGGGAGGAGGAAGATGATGATGATGATGGTGGTGGTGATGGGGATGATGATGATGATGATGAAGATGACAATGGTGATGATGATGATGACGATGAAGATGATGATGATGATGAAGATGGTGGTGATGACGACTATGATGATGATGATGATGATGATGATGATGAAGATGAAGATGATGATGATGATGATGATGAAAATGATGATGATGATGATGATGATGATGTTGGAAATATGGAAATACAGGTTGGCATTGATGGAAAATAGATAGAGACAAAGCAGATGGTTGGCATTGACAAAAAAGAAATGTGCTTTGGGCATGTAAGGTGACATGAGCAGTGATTTGTTATGGTGATGATTATTGACATCTCTGAGAAGAAGGTTCAAAAGAAAGTTATCACAAATCTGTAAATTAATAAGATCCACATGGTTCAATACTTCCAGCAACTTGAAGGGATCCTTGGTTCAATACTCCCAGCAACTTGAAGGGATCCTTGGTTCAATACTACCAGCAACTTGAAGGGAGTTTGTCAAGTCATGACATGTGTTTTACTCAAGCTTTTGATTCTATATTCTTTACACATGAGGGGCTACAGCAAGCACGTGCACCTGTTTATGATGTCCCATCTGCTCTTGACGTTCTCCTCACGGGAACTTATCATCGTTTTCCTAAATGTATTGAAGATATGGGTATGCAAATAGTGCTTTCTGGATAAGAGCGAGAGCTAGCCTTACCAAAGCTGGACACACTATTACGATCATGATTTCTTGAAGTATCTCTTCCAAAAGAAATTTATAATGTAACTACATCTGGTGGTAGAGTGGTACTTCATGTTGAAGGAGAATTCAAATTTCATCTTACATTGGGCTATCGTGGGAATTTATCTCTGTGGAGAATACTGCATCTAGAATTGCTTGTAGTGAGAGGAGCGGACCCCTAAAACTCACTGAAATGTGAAGCTTTAGTGTTGGTGATGATCTGGAATGTAGAATGGCTGCAGTGGAAAATCCATTTGCAATATTATATTCTATCTTCCATGAGTTTTGCATTTCATTAGCAATGGATACTGTGTTAAGACAAGAAAATAATTTAAGACAAGGTAGGTGGAAAGATGCGATCTACTTTGAACTTATATCTGACAGTAGCTCAGGGAAAGGATCCAATATTGGTCGTTCTCGGGTCCCTCCTGATGGGGACACTGATACGAGTGGGATGTAAACTCCAGGTATAAAAATCATGTACTGGCTTGACCCTATTAAATGGATTGGAGGAACTGATTCAGGTTGCATACGTTTTCTCAAAATTGAACCAGGATAAGATCAGCATATTATCTGTTCTCATAATACCTTCGTGATAGACCCCATGACTGGGAATGAATTTGAGTTTGTGCTAAACCAAAGTTGTATAGATGTAGAGCGTTTATTGCTGAGGGCTATCTCTTTCAATATACATACTAACCTTTTGGAAGTTTAGAGTTTACTTCAGAAGTCAGGTGAAATCAGAATATTTGCAGGCAGGAGACTCAACAACCATCTGATCAAGTGATCAACGGTGCATATTGATTCGATGATTGGGATTTATCCCACATTGGAAGTGATTTTGAGTTTTCATGTGTTTATAAGCACTGGGCTTACTATTGCTTATCGACGCATAGTGCAAGGGTATGGTGGGGGCTCTAGGTGCTTGGACTCCACGAGTCGTCATCATCCTGGAGCTCTGGACAACCTCTCAGGCCCCCTACCTTTTGGAAGAAGCGATAATGATCGTTGATTGACATTTTAAGAAGATCTTGTTCGTCGGTTTATAAACATATTTTTTTAAAGTGTTCGCACGACGGTCATATGTGTGATCGTGGGCTTAAGAATTGCATGTTATTTTGATTGGTAGTAAAGACTGCCATTCTTATCGGAGTTTTGGCATAATGTCAGTTCTAGAGGATCACCAAAGTTAGTAAAACCCCTGCAAAAAAAACAAAGACAATTACTTTGCATGAAGACATAATTAGAATGAATCATTCACGATAGAATTTGGGAAAAGTGCATACCCAAGCAAAGCATTGATTTGTTGTTGAAATACTCTTTGCGGGCATAATTTGTGAACCTGAAAATCAGTCTGCGGGCAGAATTTGTGAGCCTGAAAATCAATCTACAGGCATAATTTGTGAGCCTAAAATTCAGTCTGCGGGCACAATTTGTGAGCCTGAAATACAGTATGCGTGCATCACCTCATCTCCGCTTCGAACCTAGATAACCATGGTCGAACTTCAAACATGGGCGTCCTCTGCCGCGAGCGCAGCTGAAATGCGGGAATCCTCCTCTACAACCCCAGTTGAAACACAGTCGTCCACAGATGATAGGATAACAGTAAAAAAATTCCAGGAGTATTCTGATGCATGGAGAAATGCAAATATGTGGCCACCAGGTATGGAAACTATCCTGAGGAAAGCATAAGTTTTCGACTTTTTTTTGGAATGTTTAGTTATGTTGATGAGGAGATAGATGAGGCAATTTTGAAATATGATGCTAGGATTATGGAGCTCATAATTTTTGGGAAGCGGGTATACCTCGACCCTGATTTGGTTTCCCGAGCTACAAATATTCCACGCAAAGGGGGAGAGATTTTAAGCTCAAGGAAAACCCCCAGACAAGAGAAGAACCAGATGGCCAGTAAAATTTGTGGGAGAGAAGTAAATGTTTTGAGGAATGGTTTAAAAATGCAAGATGTCCCTCCTGGAATATACAAAACTTTGATTCAGATTGTCCTTAGGAAAATTATGAATCATCACAGGCATGACATTTCGGGTAGTGAAAAAACCATTTCTACGCAAGCTAATAAGCTTAAAGGCACAAGGTTAGCAAGGATCTCTGAATCTTTAAAACTTAAAAACCAAAGTAGAGGAAAAAAATTTCCAGACAAGAAGGTGGTGAGGGTGAAGGTAAGGGTACCAAAGGAGACGAGGGTAAGGGTAGAAGTAAAAAAACACCTATAGGTACAATGTCCTTAGAAGAGTGAGAGAATTCCTTAGCAAATCGAGAGAAGATGATACAAGAATGCTTCTCAACGAACATTGCACTAGGTGATTTGTTTGTCTCATCACCATTATATAAAGAAATGAAAAAGAAGATGGTTGGGAAAGATGAAAAAATAAGGGAGCTAGAATAAAAAATCTTAGACGACAGAAAAGTTCAGCATTTGGGATGTGATATGGAAATTCAAAAACTTAAATCCAAAATTGTTGATTTGGAGAAGGAATTAAAAGGGCCAGCTGTTGCAATGATGGAAATTCCTGTCCTTCCCAACAAGACAGAGTCGAGGGAAAAAGAACAGGAGAAAGAAATACAGAATCTGAAATGTGAATTGACTGAAGTTAAAGATCAGTTGAAAAATACCAAACATAAATTGGAGGTCAAGGAAAAAAAGGAATCAACGAAGTATAAGAAAAATGTGGAAATGTTGAACAAACTGATGGAGGAAAAAAATGTTTTGCTTGGAAATTTAAAAAAAGTTTCACAGAGAGTTAAAGAGCTTGAAAACAAATTGCAAAAAGTGCCTTGTACAACTCCGGAACATTTAGAGTCTTCTACGGAAGGCAAGAGAGACAATTCAGATTTGTCTTATGCTCAAGAGGATGGATTGCAGCCATCTCTAAAACATGCTAGACATGTATAAATCAATGTATATATCTATTTATCGACAGTTAATGAAAAACAAAAATTGTATGATGGAGTTTTGTATTTATCGGCCTATAATGAAAAATGATTTTTAGTTGTCTTACTTTTTATGTCCAGGAGTTAGTGGTTCTACAGTCAATGCTCATGAAGCATGGTATTCATGTTTATTCAGTCCTCATTCGTATGGTATGCATGTTTATGAAGTCCTCATTTTTTTTATTGAGATCTTCTTAATGTCCAGGAGTTAGTGGTTCTATAGTCAATGCTTTGGTTTATACTTTATTGTGATGTGAGGCATGATTCTCAAAATTTTCAGAGTGACATTTTTGCACCTATGACCACTTTTTTTCATGGAGCTAAGTGCTTCCTCACCTTCTTTCAGGGATTTTATATGAACAGTCTTCTACGAAAGGCAAGAGAGAGCATTCAGAATTGTCTTCTGCTCAATAGAATGGATTGCATCCATCTCACAAACATGCTAGACATGTATAAATCAATGTATATATGTATTTATCGAAATTTAATGAATTGTTTTTTTGTATGATGGAGTTTTGTATTTATCGTCATATAAGATAACATTATAGAGAATTCATCTCTGAATCCAATGTTTTCAGTGATCAATACGAGATTGCTTGTAGGTTATGAAAGAAAGCATCAATCTCTTCGAAATAAATTAAATTTATGTTTTTTAATTAAATAATAAAATATTTTTTGTTTATGTCTCGTATTTATTTCATATTTTTTTAATTAAGTGGCTAAGAAATATCTATTTAAATCTCTATCTTGTGCGGGCATCTGAAAAACTTGTTTAGTATATATTTTTAAGCTATGTGCGGGCATACTCATACGTTGTGTGAAAATGATTTTTTTCAACTTGGAAGGTTAATTTTTCACTCATGTGACCTCCATAGGGAAAAATGAATCCATGACTGGATAAACACTTCAAAAAGGAACAAATACATGTCATTTAATGAATTAATTGACACACACACATCATCTGGTGGGCATTTGAAAATAGCATTTTAAACTACAGATTTAACACTTGGACAAAATTATAAAACCCTAAGCCAACATGAGGGATTTTTATTTTCACCAACACCTGAAACAATGATACCAGATGATGTAGTACATCTCATTGAGCACAACCAAACTGATTTCCCCTTCAGACTCATCTTCTTCTGACTTGGGCGGACATTTTACTAGACTGGAGCAAAACAATCCAGGGGGCACTTTTGGCATACTGATAACTTCATATTCAAAGAGTTTTTGGACAAAATAATGATATGGTTAGATGCACCAATCAACACTATAGAGACCCATACCCTTAGAATAATTTAATTCATCAACTACTGGAAATGGCAGGCATTTTATTGAGGTCACTTAGGCATTTTTACTAGTATTTTTATCAAACCTTAGGTCAATGTGATGAGATTTTTATTTTCATCCAATTTGAAGTGTGAGACACCGAATGGGTAGAGGCCAACAAGGTGATTCCATCAGGACCACTTTCATCCTCTGAAGCTTCTTTCTCTCTCCTCGACGGGCATTTTTCTGGAGCAGTGCAAATCAAATTCGGAGGCATTTTTGGCAAATCAATATCTTCTCCTACAGAGAATTTTTGGACAAACCAATGATATGGTTATGGATGCACCAATAAACACTATAGAGACCTATACCCTCATAACAATTTAATTCATCAACCACTGGAAATGGTGGGCATTTTACTGAGGTCACTTAAGCATTTTTACCAGTATTTTTATACTTAGACAATTTGTGCAATTTCTAAGGTGGATTTTTTATTTCATCAAAATCCTGAACCAATGACACTAGATGATGTAGTATACCTCACTAAGCACACCCAAGCCGATTTCACTCTCAGACTCATCTTCATTTTCCCTAGGTGGGAATTTTACTGAACTTGGTGCAAAACTGCCTAAAACCCTGTTTTGGAAGACCCATGAGTTCCTCCTCATACACACGCATGACAATATGAGACCATGGTCAAGTAAAAAAATCAACAAGCTATAGCCTTACAATATTCTACGGGAATTTACTTTAACCTATGAATTATGGTGGGCATTTTCCTGAGGCCACTTAGGCATTTTTACTACCTCTGGTGCAAAACATCCTAAAACCCTGTTTTGGCAGGCCTTTAACTTTGTCATCAAACACCCTCTTTGAGAGAGGAGACCATGGTAATACAACCTATTAAACAAGATACAACATGATAGTTTCAGATAATTTTTACCATTCACCTATGAGGTACGGCATGCATTTCCCAAAGGCTACTTGGACCAATTTTCCAACACTTAGCCATTTTTCAGAATGTCCAAAACTACTTGAACCCTTGTTTTGGCAGATCTATAACTTTGTCATAAAGCACTCTTTTCAATAAATGAGACCATGTTTAGATAGCCTATTCAACCAGGTATATCCTTATATGATGGTGTGGTCATTTTATTCAAAACATAAATTATGGTTGGCATTCTCTTAGAGCAGTTTTGACTTATTTTCCATACTTAGTCAATTTCCAAAGTTTCACAAACTTGCCATACTTTTCCATAATTATGTTAGATTGCAACACTGAATTCGTGATAGTACCACAACATCGTCATGTGTCTTTCCAGCCTCATCACACATGCCACATCATCATACTTGTCATGTCATCACTTCCTTTGGCATTCCTTTTTCTTCCACTAAGTTTTCCTTGCCATCATGTCCTTGGTTATTCCTTTGATCAACCATGCCACTTCATCATACAAGTCATGTCATCATGTCTTTTTTCATTCCTTTGTCTTCCACTGAGTTTTCCCTGCCATCATGTCCTTGTTTGTGTTGAGTATGGTTGTCATTGATGTCAAAGGAGGTCATTAATGACAAAAGAAGTGTTGATGTGGCACGTATGATGAGGTTGGAAAGACACATGTCAGTGTCCTAATGTCTCATGATGTCATTGTTACATTCTGGTACTAGTTTGTAAAGATATGATAATTTGGGGAATTTGACAAGTGATGAAAAACTGCCCTAAAGCAGCTACCTTATGAAAATTTCCACCATAATTCATAAGAAGAAGAAAATTCCCGTCATGACCTTGTAATGTCCCTTGTTAGGAATTTTATTAAAATGGCAATTTTTCACTTTTTTCCTTAGTTAGACCTTTGACTAGTTTTGAGCTCTAGGTCCCCAAATTGCTCCAATTGCTCCCAAATATTCTGAGAAGGTATATGGATGATTTTAGAACATAAATATGTGTTTTAGGGATGCTTTTGGACCTTTAAAATACTTCTGCAAATTCTCTTTCAATTATGGCCAATGTAGGGAACTTTACTAGTAATTTCCCTTTCACTAGTATTGGTCTCTAGGTCTCAAATTGACTCCAAATGCCTTGAAATATTAAAGTAAGGTGTATGAATGATATTATGACTTGAATATGATGTTCAGGGATGAGATATGGCCACCAAAATACCTCTGAAAACTCTCTTAAGATTCTGGACCAAGTATGCAATTTTACTAGTAATTTGGGGTTCAAATCCCCCTGGGGTAAGTACTGAAAATGGCTTCCCAAATGCCTCCAAACCCACTCAAATTTCTGAAAAGAGGTAGGGAATGTATTAATTATGTTATTAAGGTCTCATGTGCACCATTAATTTATTATTATATATGTTCCAACCCTCTCCCATTCAGCTGCAAAAATCACCAATTTGACCCTTGCGGAAATGGCACTATTTCTTCTCCCAATATAATTAAACTGAGTAAAAATACTTCAAATGCTCAAGTACAGTACATGAAACTTGTAAAATAAATCCATGGCATTCCATTAATCACAAATTCATTAGAGAATCATCCATTCATTCGAAATCATCAGCATTACATTGGTTCACAACAAGGTAGTGGGATAATGACACTGTTCTTTCATTAAAAATGAGATTTATACATTTCTACTTGGAATTTCGACCTAAAAATTTCTGGAGATGAAGAACAGAGTATTTAATTCATATTAAAAAATAAATTGGGCATTATAAGCTCCCCCAAAGAGTACAATAGCTCACCAAAAACGCCCTCCCTCAAGGATCAAGAATATGCCGTCAAAACTAGAAATGGTTGAAGGAGTGAGCTGCAATAGAAGAAACCATGAGCTGCCATGTAGCTTACACCTACAAATAAAGACTCCATTAAATATCCAAATGAAAGGTATGAATGGCCTTTCCAATTACCAACTTGGATGGGAATCTTTCACCCTCGAAATTGGCTAAGGCAAGAAACTAATCATCCACTAGCTCTCCCTCTTCACAAATGCAATTGCAAATTCTACAAATGATCAAAATCTGGTTTCATTCTTTTTTCTTGACATTTATAAAGTTATAATGTCTTCCATCTGTCGAATTCCTTCCAAGAGACTCATGCAAACTCAAGTTGGGAAGAGATTTCAAGGAACGCCACTTGTACAACAATTCCTAGTCTCCCACTTCCACCAAATCACATGTGGAAGCATCTTAGTTGCCCTAACACCCTTGAGCGCTCTCTTGGAGTCTACTTTTATCCTTGACATGTCATATATGTCATATGCAGCCTTCAGGTCTGATTTGTATCATAAGTGTCATAGCATCTTCATCATTGTTGTCATAAAGTTAGGGAATCTAGCCCAAGTGTCTCACTAGCTCCAAATTGCCTCTTCCTCTTCCATGGGAGTTACTCTTCCTCTATATTTCGACCTCATTGACTCATTCCAAGTATTATTGACATTATAACTCATCCCAAGAACATTAGGCTTCCCATGGTTTCGAAATTGCAAGAAGAGGATGCCATGTGGCACATAAATTCTAGCTTGTGTGGGTCCCACTTCCTCCATGTGTCTTCATGATAAAATGCCACTTTGATTTTCACTTGTATATATTTATTTATCTCCTCTATTAAATATTTATTCCATCCTAATTTTCCAACATCATTTATTATCCCCATTATTCCAAATCCCAAAGCTTCCACCCCAAACCTAGGAAACTAGTAATTTTCCTCCTTGGCAATTATTTGACCTTTAGCATCAATTTGACAAACTCTAATGAATAGGACCAATTTGCTTAGGCCATTGTGACCCAATGCCAAATTTGGGATATGACAGACCTACCATGCCATACTTGGTTGAAGTATATATCTGAACATGGACCCAGTTCTTAGAAAATCTCATTGAAGAAGAAGATACAAGTCTCGCAAAAGAAGGTTTTTTTGGTCAAATTAGTCAAAATTGCTCTAGGGAAATGCCCGCCATAATCTGTGGGTTGAAGAAAATGCCCGCACCATATGGTCATCCTGTATGTTGGTGTTTTTTATACCTTACCATGTCCTTATATTGACTTAAAAGTGGTTATGGATCTGCCAAAACAGTGTTTTAGGTAGATTGGACTAGTCTAAGAAAAGTTGTCTAAGTATAGAATTACTGGTAAAAATTGTCCGAGTGACCTCAGTAAAATGCCCGCCATCTCTTGTGGTTGTTGTATTAAATACATTTGAGAGCATGGATCTCTAGAATGTTATTTGGTGCATCCAACCATGGTCTCAGATTTCCCAAAGAGTCTCTGGGGAGGAAGCAATCAATTTACCAAAAGTGCCTCTCACCTTGATTTGCACCACTCCAGTAAAATGCCCACCAAGGAGAGAGAAAGAAGAGTATGAAGGTGACACAAGTTGTGTTGTGTTCAGTGAGGTGTCCTACATCCTCTAGTATCATTGTTTCATGGTTTTGGTGAAATGAAAAATCCACCTTAGAGTTTGGACAAATTGTCTAAGTATAAAATCTCCTTGCAAATATGCCCAAGTGGCCTCTGTAAAATGCCTGCCACCTCCTGTATATGGTGGTTAAAATTATTCTAAAGGCACATGGACCTATATTGTTTAGTTTTGCATCTGAACATATGATTGTTTTATCTAAAAGGGGTTTGATGAGAAAGATATAAGTCTGTAAAAAGTGTTATTTGGCATAGTTTGCACTGTCCCAGTAAATGCACGCCAAGGTTAGATGATGAGGTTGCAGGAGAGAATATTGGCATGGTTGGAGTCAATATCATATTCCTCATATTTTGGATGTCTCACTTTCCAAGTTTGATGAAAAAAATGAAATCACCTCGGTGACCTAGGTCTTGAAGAAATTTGTCTAAGTGTCAAAACAGTAGTTTGAAAGACTATTTTCAAATTCCCTCCAGGAGATGTGTGTGTGTCAGTCAAATCTAAAAGTGACATGGTCTTGTTCATTATTGAAGTGGCTATCTAGCCATCCGCCTAGTTTTCCTTCTAGTGATCAGATAAAGAAAAAATCAATCTGCCAAAGTAGAAGAAAAAGTGTTTTTTATATTCAAAACTATGAAATTTGTCTAAGTGTTAAATTAAACAGTTTGGAAGCCTATTTTCAAATGCTCACCAGATGATGGGTGTGTATCAAAGAGTTTGAAAGGTGACATGGATCTGATCCTTGTTGAGGTGGCTATCCAGCCATACTTTTAGTTTGCATTATTATGGTCATATATGCAAAAGATGAATCTGCCAAAAGTTAGAAAAATATTGTCTTGCATATTAAGCATAAAAGAAAGAAAATGCTTAAGTGTTGAAAAGGGGGCTTATATGATGTCTGCAGAAGGGGGATAAATATGCCCACAGAAGGAGCTATATATTCCAGTAGAAGGGGCCAAAGATGCTCGCTGAAGAGGCTAAGGAAGCCTGCATTACTTAAATAAGAATCCTGCAGGCTTGAAGGGTAGCCATGGGAGAGGAATCCAGCAATCCTGAAGATGATAGAAGCCCGCAAGCCTGAAGGATGAGCAAAATGTTTAGTTAATTAATTAATTAAATTTTGTAATAAACAGAATTACAGATTAAAGAATAATCTATCAGAGATTTGAAGAGTCGCAATGATGAAAGGGCACGAGGTTTTTTTTGAAGAGATGCAATGATTAAAGGGTAAGGTATATGATATATAAACACAGTTTTAGATGGAAGAAAGATGTCTTTGGTGTCTTAGTTGAAGCAGCAACAAGAACAGGCCGAGACCAATGAAGTTCCAGGATTGAAGAAAAATTGTATGGCCTTAGACTATGATGTTTGACCCTAGACCATGAGAACATTCATTGGCATAGTTATTATTGAAATGGCCACTGTATCATACAGGGCATGTGTGATGTCTTAGGGCTTCAAGTGTGGACCATGAACCTCAAAGGATAATGTTATTTCTTAAGGAATGCTATGTATGCTTAGGGAATTCAATTATCTAGTTGGGTGTTGATGGTCTATTTTTATCTAATAGAATTCAAGGTACATGGACACATGACCTCTAGTATATGATTCCAAGAAGCTTCTTACTTTGGTCTCATTCCTTGGGGTTGGAAAACTAGACATAGCTTCGATCTTATTAGGGTGTATCTTTAATCCTTATTTAGATATGACAAGCCTGATATATTTAATCTCCTTCTTAAATAATTTTCATTGTTGTTACTTAGCATATAGATGGTATTCACGTAGCTTCTACAACAATAGGAAGAAATATCTTCTCCTACAGAGACTTTTGGACAAACCAATGATATGGTTGGATGCACCAATCAACACTCTAGAAACCCATACCCTCAGAACAATTTAATCCATCAACTACTGGAAATGGGGGGCATTTTACTGAGGTCACTTAAGCATTTTTATAACCAGTATTTTTATACTTAGACAATTTGTGCAATTTCTAAGGTGGATTTTTTATTTCATCAAAATTCTGAACCAATGCCGCTAGATGATGTAGTATACCTCACTGAGCACACCCAAGCTTATTTCACTCTCAGACTCGTCTTCATTTTCCCTAGGAGGGCATTTTACTGAACTTGGTGCAAAACTGCCTAAAACCCTGTTTTGGCAGACCCATAACTTCCTCCTCACACACTCTCATGACAAGTTGGACCATGGTCAGGTAAAAAAATCAACAAGATACAGCCTTACCATATTATGCGGGCATTTACTTTAACCTATGAATTATGGCGGGAATTTTCTTGAGGCCACTTAGGTAGTTTTACTACCTCTGGTGCAAAACATCGTGAAACCTTGTTTTGGCAGGCCTTTAACTTTGTCATGAAACACTCTCTTTTAGAGAGGAGACCATGGTAGGATAGCCTCTTCAACCAGCTATATCATTATAGTTTAAGATAATTTTTACCATTCACCTATGAGGTACTGTGTGCATTTCCCCAAGGCTACTTGGACCAATTTTCCAACACTTAGCCATTTTTCAAAATGTCTAAAACTACTTGAACCCTAGTTTTGGCAGATCTATAAATTTGTCATAAAGCACTCTTTTCAAGAAATGGGACCATGATTAGATATCCTATTCAACAAGGTATATCCTGATATGATGGTGCGGTCATTTTCTTCAAAACATGAATTATGGCGGGCATTCTCTTAGAGCAGTTTCGACTAATTTTTCCATACTTAGTCAATTTCCAAAGTTTCACAAACTTGCCATACTTTTCCATAATGATGTTAGATTGCAACACTGACTTCATGATGATGATGATGATGGAGATGGACCCGTGCACTAGTAAATTTCAACGTTGGACCCATGCAGTACATGATCAAGCACGTGGCCATTTGGGTTAGCATGGTAATTGTGCATTCCTTACTAGGATTATCTTTGATTCGAGAATAATTTAATATTCTCTATTAAATAGGGCCAACCACGTGAAGGTGGAAGCTCCTATGGCCCCTCCCCCCCCCCCCTCACATTACTCTCAATTTCCCATAACCCAACAAAATTTATGAAAAAAAATGTGTTTTTTGTCATACTTTATAAGAAGCAATGTTTCTAATTATAACATATTCTAACAGAGAGGAAAATGAAAAAAAAACTAAGAAACGATTAATTTATACCTACCAATAAATTAATTCAATATTTATATCGCAATATTAAATCAAAATATATAGAGTAGATATATTAAGGCATACCTCGTACACCTCAGTGGACTTGATCATCATCATCTTCATCCAAGTCATCATCTGTATCATCTGATCCAGAGTCAACATTGTAAGGATTGGCCATATCATCATCGTCATCGATGTCAGTTACGATCATCATGTCATCGTCGATATCATCTTCATGGACATTGTCTGCTACATCATCTGATTCAACTAATTCTTCGACATCTTCTTCTGGAACATGATCATCTAAATCATGTTGATCATCTTCAACACCGTCTTCTTCTTCGAGACCCTCTTCATCACCTTCCTCTACGTTATACTTTACCGGCCATCCCCTTGGATCAAGTCTCACAACAAATGACCAACCCGCTCTACCTGGAACCTCAGAGTAAAATACTTGTTCACATTGGCTTGGAAGAACATAAGGCTCCGTTCCTGGCTCAAACAACCTTGTATTAACCATGGTAAATCCATTATCATGTTCAATAATAGTTTATCGAGATCACATTTATTCAATCATAACTTGTACCATTTGACAACGAACAAAACTACCTTGAAGGAGTTAAAGTCACACTGAAGAATATCTTCCAAATACCCATAGTATCGATTTTCTGAGAGTTCTAGATGTTTGTCACTTCTAGAGGAAACATTGGTCACCTCAAAGACTGCATATATCCCACAATCTGATGTTTTCTTCGTTTCATCCAACTTTTTTATGCGATATCTACCACCATTGCACCACAAATCCTTATGGTGGTTTAACTACAACAAGCCATACATGAAAACATTACATAATGATCCAATATTTATGATTAAGTGCATGTATGTATTTATGCCATAAAGGGAAACAAATCAACGTGTACATCAATATGTTTGCAAAGAAAACTAAATAGTGTGGTTGATTAATTATATGCTTGCCTGCATATCTTTTAAACCATATGCTAAATCGATTTCCCTTTGTGTAAGATTGGTATCTGATCCGTTGCGATGTGTTGCTTTAACCAATGAAGCCACACCTTCCCATGATATTCCATGACCAGATTGTTCACATAGTTCAATCCATACCTTCATCCAGTCAAGATTGTTTGCAATGTACAAATGAAGTGCATCCCACTCTCGACCAACTGTTTGATGATAATAAAATTAAAATTCAATACAAATGTATATTCACTTAACAAAGTATACAGTCTTAATTGATGCAATATATTGAATATAAAAATAGAATATATATGATATATATACATAAAAATCGACAGTGAAATGTGTTATATTACCTTTCACCTTCATCGATCTACCTTTCCCCTTCGGGTACTCCCCTTTGAAATTTTTATTAGAGTCTGGATCACAAATGAGACGTAAATTGAGCTTTATCGCTAATTTAGGAATATATTCACTAATATACAACATGTTTTGGTATACCATATATCCCCCCATCATAGAACCCTCAGCACGTGCTCGTTGACTAACCAAATCCTTCATAAATTTCAAGTGCCTCTCAACCATCCACATGGACCTTGAGTGCACAGGTCCACACAATTCAATCTCCTCAACTTGGTGTATGAGGTAGTGTTCCTGTGCATTGAAAAATGTTGAAGGTAGATGCTTCTGCATTTCACACATGAGACGAGGAATTTCTCTCCTCCAATACTTTATATCTTCTTTATGGATTTATTTAGATGACAACCATCTACAAGTAACACAACCCAATCAAGAGATTTAACAAAAATATATATATTACATAACATGAATTAGTGCACAAAAATCAAATATGAGTTCTACGATGAATTAAACAAAAACTAATTAGCACATAAAAAAAAATCGCTACTTACCTCATGTATTTCCTGAGATTATATATAACTTGTTTGACATTGTTGTCCAATTTGTCCGGGAGAGAGAGAGGTAGAACATACTGTAACAATATACAAATCGTTTCATTTTTTAAACAAAGAGTAGACAAACAAAATACCAGCAATATTCACTGGAATTTAAAAAAAGCAATAATTATATGCATACCATAATAATTACCTTCACGAAGAAATGTCAATCATGTGTTTTCACCCCCGCAAAATCACCTTTCTTTGTTATTATATTCTTCATGTTCGCACAAAATCCGGTGGAAATTTAATTTTACGCATGAATTCTTTTACAACATTACTTTGCTGCTCCATTAACATCCATGGAAGTGAGTTTATATTAATTTGGTCTCCGTTGCTATGAAATTGAATGACATCTTTAATTGCATGGTTTCCTTCTTGAATGTCTTTGCAAATTTTGACATTATTTTTCTTTCTCACTCCTTCCATCCAATATTCGCCATAATGTTTTGGTCACATTCTTTCCGATATGCATTGTATCAAACAGCTGAGCAATTTGTAGGTGCTCATAGTAGGGAAACCTACTAAATTTTTTAGGATAACTTTTCATTCCTCGTGGAATCCCATTAATGCCTTCATGATCACGACGTCCATATGAATCGTAGTTTATAAAGAAATTACAGAAATCAATGTCAATTACAGTAAACAACACATAATAAAAAAATACATAACATTTCATATACGATGATTCATATGTACCTTGACAATTTCTATTATATTGCAACTTCCACAAGTGAGGTGTCATTCTCTGGGGTTTTAATGCAGTCTCTTGCTTCCCATTGAACAGATGTTTTTCGGTAGTTTGATACCTGTGATTCTTGGAGAGGAAGTGCCTATACTCATCAAATGCCTCCTTTCCTAATCTTTTTGAACGATGAGATTTGATCTTAGGACCACAAAATGGACATGCAAATTTTCCCTTTGTCTGAAGACCTACATAAAGAGATTGAATATCTATGTCAATTATAATTATATACAAAATGAATGGATTATTTAAAAAACATGCATGTGCAATATATTAACTAGTTCATGATAAAATTAAATGCAATTAAAGTGGAACTTATAATTACAAAATGCAAAAATGGGTTAACCCTCGGGCATCATGTATTGTCCATACAAGCATTGCATGGAAAATGAAATTTCCTTTGTCGTATTGGTATAGATACGTCATACATAGTGATGCCATTTCATAACCTTCAAGTTCATTATCAACAATATAGCAGAGAGAAGATTTGTGTTGGAGCCCTCATAAAGGGGTTCGTATACCTTCTCAAGAAGAGGTAAATCATGAATATCATCAAAATTATCATAACTTTCATGATCATCATCATCGTCATCCATTCTAACATTAAATGAATCATGGATCAAAGTATTTGTACCATCATCTTCAACTATGTTATCAGTATGCTCATCTTCTCAATGTGATCATTAACTTGTTCTCCATTATTCATAGCTCCATGTTCCTCCGGTACTTGTTCTGAAATCACTTCCTCTTGACGATATGCCATAGGATGTATTTCCTTTATAATTACATGAAACCATCAATAGATAAAAGTTAATATAAGAAATATTAAAATAATACATACATTTACAAAATCAATCAATATAAAAACATATATAATGCGAAACTTACAAATGGATTATATTCATGTCCCTCCTCAGCTTGTCCACGTTCCCTAAAATGTTTTCTGGTTGTTGTGATCTTTATTCTTCTCCTCTTAAATCCCTTGCATTGACTACATGGACAATAACACTTCCCATCACCCTTTCTTTTCAGTCCATCACACAATCTAGCAAGCAATTGTCAATTTTGTTCTTCTCGATCAGGAATAGTGCTATTTGACATATTCTCATAAAGAGCTTGAATGAAGATTATCGATCTTAGAAAATGAAGCTCCACACTTCGCTAATTTTAATCACAAAAACAATAGAAATAATTATGTATTCTTTTACAGAAAACAGTCCGCCGAAGAATAAAATAATTTCCGCAAACTGTCACTTGTATAGCAAACATGTCTGAATGTTTCAAAATTTATAGATTTTAAAATAAAGACGCTCGTCGGACATCCAACGCATTGAACATAGTTACAGTCATGAAATACATGTCGGATATCCGACCACTTTAGCATAGTTACCATTATAAAATAGATGTCGGATATCCGACAACTTGAGCATCGTCGGTGGTGGTCGGATTTCTAACAACTATTGTCGAATATCCGACACCTGGTGTCGAATATCCAACTACCGTCGGAGATCCAACCGATCCTTCTATCAATTAATTTTTTTATTATCAAATTTCCAAATTTTGAAGGTGAAATCCGACGAGAGAGTCCTTTTCGTCGGATTTTGGGTTCAAATCTTGTAGTGAAAGAAGGTCTAGACCTGAGTGGAACAAGAGGTAGATTCAATGGATGCAATGGTCGAGGTGGATGTCAGGTAGTAAGACATTATCAAATAGGGTGTTGGAAATGTGGGGCTCCCCATTATAGAATGGATTTCCAAAAGTATCAAGTTTGTCCTAGTTATCCAGAAGGTAAAGAAAAGGGGGAAAATCCCTTAGCACAACATTGGATTCATGCAAAAATATCCAACCACTAGGTTGAGCATTAGGAAACAATTGTGGAGTCTATTGATATGATTAAAAAAATCCATCTTTCTATGTTGATTATAGGCACATTACCCCCTATAGTGTGGCTCATTACATATTATTGATGTTGGCTTGGGTATATTAGTGGTAATTGTCATTGGTATTATTATATTAGTTATGTCAGCTTTGGTCCATTAGTTGTAATTGTACCTCTTTGTCTCCTATATATAGGAGGGAGACCTTTTCATTTGAATCATCTCATCTTGTCTTGTATTGTCTACTTAGTAGATTGTTTAAGAGGTTTCCCCCTCAAAGAGGCTTGCTATTTATCTATTTCCTTGATTAAAGGTGTGGAGTACTCTTTATGCTCTTATTATGTTATTTTCATGCTCTTTTGGGGAATTTGTTGCTTAACATTTGGTATCAAAACTTGGACGCTTCCAAAACGAGTCATCTTGGAATTTTCGTTATCAATTTTTTTTCTATGAAGTTTTAGATAGATAAAATCAAAGGGGGCATAGAGGACGGCCTGATATATCTATTTCCAAGTTTTATATCCTGACTCATTGCAGGTTCAAAGTTATACCCAATGGAAGTTAGTGTTTCTGAATAGTCCAAAAACTAGTCTAAAACAAGTGTTATAAGAAAAATGGTTATATCCGGAGCATGAAAGATCCAAATTGAGTGATACATGTTGCATCCGAAAGAAGACAAAAAAAATATCTTGTGTATCAATTTTATAATCAAAATAAAAAAAATTGGACACATGGCAGGTCGTACACTCTCGCTCTTCTGAAAAATCCAAAAATAACAAGTGTTAGGAAAATTATCACAATGTTTTTTTGGCACATCCAAATTCAACAGAACTTGCAGCATTGGAAAGAGGACATATCAGTGTTAAATTTTGAGCATTAATTCACAATACTCTAGGATCTTTACTGAGAAAACAACATGTACAGTGTATCAATGCATATCAACCATAACAAGCATGTCAATCATCACAAGAATCAAAAGCATGAGAAACAATAGACACACGGAGTTTTCGTGGGTAAAACCCTAAGGTGAAAAACCCCACAACTTCCTCAGAGATAGAAAGAGCAATGTCTCAACCAAAGTACAACCAAATACACAAAGATAGTCTTCTACTAGCAGGTGATCCTCCTCCTCACATGTGCGCCACTTTCCAAGTGAAGGAAGAATGAGTTTCTAAGTGATCCAAATAGATATCTCCCGATCTCTATTTATACTTGTTCTGTTTTCCTAATAACCTTATGGGGCCGAATTGTCTAGCTAGGTACATCAACCACATATTACATAAATCAGGGCCGACCCCACACATGGTGGTCTAATAACCCATCGGCAAGTTAACACACTTGCAACACTTGTCAATACAAATGACGACACTTCCGTATAGAGGAATGACACATCTCTATAAGGGTATAATAAATATATAATAGAAATACATTCCGAAGTTACATATACATCAACACTCCCTCTTAACTAGGAAGGTATTTCTCGACATAGATCTGCTAGCACAAATCTTCTTCTCTGGATCATAATCATCGATGCATCGTCCTCGAATCATCGTCATCGTCACTGCTACTATCTCAACCAATCTCTGAATCTACTCATCATAGGAAGTTCTACAGAGTCAGTCCTTTTTCATACTGGATGTAGGCCCACCACCTGCAGGTCTTCATCATCAATGGCCATACTGTGGAATATCAGGACTGATTACGTGCGTCAACAAAACCTAGCGTAGACTATAGGTTCTTTTACATGTTGACCTTCACAAAACCTACTCAGAGCATCCTAGCACAGACTATAGGATCTCGATTGAGCAACCCAGGATGTTATGAGCACACCGCTCTACCTGTCTGGTTTTTAAAGGATCTTTTCTATGTGAATTTTCGCAAAACCTACTCAGAGCATCCTAGCGCAAACTATAGGATCTCGATTGAGCAACCCGGGATGTTACGAGCACACCGCTCTACCGGTTCGGTTTTTTAAGGATCTTTTCTATGCGAAACTGTAGCAAAACCTACTTAGATCATCCTATCGTAGACTATAGGATCTCGATTGAGCAACCTAGGATGTTACGAGCACACCGCTCTCTTGTTTGGTTTTTAAAGGATCTTTTCTATGCTACCTGTAGCAAAACCTCGAAAGAACATCCTAGTGCAGACTATAGGATCTCCCAGGATCTTTCCTATGCTACCTGCACAACCTGTCCATGGCCACAGAGTATCAAACCGATACTCACCATACATCATCCTGATGTACATCATCATATGATCAACCTGATCATCATCATAGCATCAACCTGATGCGTATCATCTGGAGCGACATCCTGAAGCTCATCATTTGTGATCACACTGATCAACATAGCATCAACCTGATGCATATCATCTGGAGCAACATCCTGAAGCTCGTCATCCATGATCATCCTGATCATACAATGCATCTACCTGATACATATCACCATACATGATCCACCTGATACATACATAGATACATGATCCACACAATGTATCCACCTGATATATATCAACATACATAATCTACCTGATCATACACAGTATCCACCTGATACATATACAGATACATGGTCCAAGCATCCAACTTGATGCATATAAAAATACATATAAATGATCCAACTGATCATATCCAGCATCCAACATGATGCGTACATACATATACATATAAATGATCCAACTGATCATATCCAGCATCATCCTGATGCATATACAGAGCAGTAACTAGAGCATCATCCTGATGATCATCATCCAGCGCTTACATCCACAACCATGTGAAGGATCCTCCTTCCAACATGCTTGGAATGGCTTCAGCAAATTTCTCCATCACTTCTTCCTCGAAGTGTCATCGATCTGAAGAACACCAAGCCTCTCCCTGAAGTATTCAAACTTCACTCTGGCTAATGGATTCGTCAGTACATCTGCAATCTGCTCATCCATTGCAACATACAGGAGCCTCACTTCTCCTCTCTGCACCATATCCTTGATATAGTGATATTTGATCTCTAAGTGTTTCGACCTGCCGTGGAACATCGGGTTCTCAGACAGCTTCACACAACTCTGGTTGTCACAAAAGATACCAGTAGCCTCCAGCGGGAGATCAAATAACTCTGACAGTATCTTCCAAAGCCATACTGCCTCACAACTAGCCGAACAGGCTGCAACATACTCTGCCTCGGTTGTACTTAGTGCTACGCAGGAATGCTTCCTACTAAACTAAGAGATCACACCTGATCCCATACTGAAGCAACACCCATATGTTCTCTTCCTATCTGTAGCACTGCCTGCCCAATCTGAATCAACATAACCCTGCAGGTTAAACTTTTGATTCGCTTCATACTTGAGCCCATAATCAACTGTACCCTTCAGGTACCTCAGAATATGCTTTACAGCAATCAGGTGAACACTCCTTGGATCCATCAAGAACTGGCTCAATGTGTTCACCGCAAAGCAAATATCCGGTCTTGTGTTCACCAGGTACATCAAGGACCCAATCATCTGACGATACATAGAGACATCAACCGGCTCAGATGAAGCATCACACAGAAGCTTCAAGTTCGATGCCATAGGTGTGGCCATGGCCTTGCAATCCATCATCCCGAACCTCTTCAGGATATCTACTGTGTACTTCTCTTGTCCAAGGAAGATCCCATCTGCACTCTGCCACACCTCCATACCTAAAAAATAGTGCATCATCCCCAAGTCCTTCATATCGAACTCGGCATCAAGCTTCCTCTTTGTATCGTCAATCAATCTGTCATCTCCTGTTACAAACAAGTCATCCACATACAGGAGTAGAATCACAGGATTCCCTTCCTCAACCTTGTAGTAAAGGTTGGAATCTGCTTTACTCTTGGTAAAGCCCAGACTAGATAGGAAACTGTCCATCCTACCATACCAAGTTCTAGGAGCTTGTTTTAAGCCATACAAGGCTTTCTTCAATCTGCACATATATGACTCCCTGTCATGTGTTTCAAAACCGAGTGGCTGCTCCACATACACTTCCTCTTCAACTACACCATTCAAGAAAGCAGTCTTGACATCCATCTGGTGTATCTTCCATTTCATCACTGCAGCCAGAGCAAGTACTGTTTTGATGGAAGTGTATCTGGCTACAGGAGCAAAAGTTTCTTCATAATCTATTCCCTCTTTCTGAGAGAAGCCACGAGCTACGAATCTTGCCCTGTATTTTTCTACGCTACCATATGCAGCATACTTGATTTTGTAGATCCATTTGGAAGTCACAATAGACTTCCCTTCAGGTCTTGGGACAACATCCCAAACATCATTTTTCATTATTGATTGGTATTCCTCAACCATGGCATCCTTCCATTCTTTCTTTTCCGCTGCTTCTTCATAACTAGAAGGTTCTTTGTTCATGATATCACAGAGTAAAGCAACATAGCTGGTATGTGATCTAGTTCTCTTCTTTGCTTTGTGTTCTTCTTCTGGAATGCCATATCTTTCTGCATCTTGAATGAGTTCTCTAGCCCATGCAGGTTTCCTCTTGTGAGAGTTATTCTCACAGGGTGGATCTACAGGTTGTTGTGGATCTTCAATTTCACGATCAACATCTGGAATTGCTTCAGTCATGGTAGTGTCTCAAAATCTAGTTTCCTGAGGTTCTTCATAAACTTCAACAGGTGTCTTCCTTGATTTGATGAATGCTGAGTTTTCATCAAATGTCACATCCCTGCTGACATCAATCTTCTTGAACCCTGGAAAGTATATTATGTAAGCCTTCGAGCTTTCACTGTAACCCACAAAGATACCCTTCTTTCCTGAAGGATCTAGCTTGGTCCTCTATTCCTTTGGGACATGAGTGTATACTGGAAAACCAAATATTCTGAGATGGTTGACTTTAGGTTTCTTACCAGAGAAGACCTCTTCTGGTGTCTTGTTGTCCAATATCTTGTGGGGTGTTCTGTTCTGCACATATACAGCTGTTCTAGCTGCTTCTGCCCATAGATGCATAGGTAGATCCTGGTCATGCAGCATTGCCCTTGCTGCTTCCATGATTATTCTATTCTTTCTTTCTGCAACTCCATTCTGTTGTGGATTGTCAGGAGCAGTCAACTCCCTCTTAATACCTGAATCACTGCATAGCTTCTTGAATTCACCTGAGGTGAATTCTCCACCATTGTCAGATCTGAATGTTTTGATCTTCTTATCAGTTTGGTTCTCCATCAAGGTTTTGAATTCCTTGAACTTATCAAATACTTCATCTTTGTTCTTCAAGAAGTAAACCCAAGTCTTCCTGGAGAAGTCATCAATGAAAGAGACATATTAAATATACCCACTCAGAGAACTAGATGACATCGGACCGCATACATCAGAGTGGATGATTTCCAATATTCCTTTAGCCTTGATTTCACTTCTTGGAAATGCTTTATTTATGTTATTTCGTTTTGCACATCCTTTGCAAACACCTTCATGCTTGGTCTTGATTTTAGGAAGACCTTCTACAGCTTTACTTGCAATTGGCAATGCTCTGTAGTGCATATGTGCAAGTCTTCTATGCCAAAGTTCACGTGTCTCCATGGAATCATGTACCATGGCATGTTCAGGTTGTCGCTTCAATTTATACAATCCTCCTTCTTGCTCTCCAATCACCACTGCATCATCAATAGTTTTTCCCTTTGGCCATCTACAAATGCAACCCTCATGCCTTTTGCATCCAATGCAGAGATAGAGAGTAGATTCTTCTTGAGCCCAGGTACATAGAGAACTTTTTTCATCTTCAAAGATTTTCCAAAATCTAGATTGTAGGAAGCTTCACCACTTCTTTGATAGGGTATTGATAGTCATCCCCAAGTTTCACTTTATGGGGTGATTCATGTTCATATAGATTTATAAAACATTATTTAAACCCAGTCATGTGTTTGGAAGCCCCACTGTCAATTAACCAATCATTACAACCATGAGAGATAGTACCTGTGAGAGCAAAGATTAGAACATACTCTTCTTCACTTGATGAGTCATCATCATCACTTTCTCCTCTAGATTTCTTCCTGGGAGGTTCATCATCCTCAGCAGCATGAGCATGATATCTTCTTTTGTTGTTGTTCTTCTTCTTATTGAAGTTGTTGTTGTTGTGTTTCTTCTTCTTGGGACAGTCTGAAGCAAAGTGTCCCTTCTCATTTCATTCAAAACATCGAACATTAGATAGATCTTTCTTTTTGTGATGAGGGTGAGAATGTTTCTTGTTATGAGATCTCTCCCTCTTAAACTTGCTTCCCTTGGAGTGAGCTGTGAGAGCTTGATCTTCATTCCCCATCTTTTCTTCTCGGGCCACAAGACTTGCTTCTTCTTGAGAGCATTCCTCCCATAGTCTACTGAAAGAGAGAAACTTCTTTCTTGCACAGATTCCTTGAATATAGGAGTCCCATGACCTAGGTAGGCCATTCAGAGTGGTCATAACAACTTCACCATTGTCCACTACTTCATCTACAGCTTCAAGTTGTTCCTTGATCTGAGAGACCTTGGAGATGTAAGATTGAATGGTCTCTCCATTCGATAGCTTGACCCCTTTCAATTGATTCCGCAGAGTCATCTTCCGATTTATGTTCTTTCCTTCAAATAGCTTGGTCAGGGAATCAAACATAGCCTTGGGTGTCTTTAGAGATGACACATCTGGAATAAGATGGTCCTTGATAGAATCAGCAATGATTCTCTTTGCCTTGACCAAGTTCTTCTTATGCAATATCTTAGCCTCTTCATCCTCTGGGATAGGGATGTCTTCTCTTACATATGAGTCCAACTCATTCTCTTCCGGGATTAACTCAATCCTATACTTCCAAGCTCGGAAGTTATCATCTCCTTCAAGCTTATCCTCAAGCTTGGTGTGGTGAGACATTTTTAAAGAGTACTTCAAATGGAAATAGAAAATATTTAGGTCTTACCACTTGATTTGCTGAAAAATGGATCTGGTCCCGGATTAGGGTTTGTCAGAAAAACCCTAAAAATTCAAAATGTGAATTTCAACTTTCTGAAAAGATAGAAAGATGCACTTTGATGATCTGATCATCCTGTGTATTCAGAATTTGAGATCTGCAAAGCTTCACCCTTCAGAAATGCCTTTTTGTCTTCCTGGGTTCACTAGGGAGGACCCTGAATTAGGGTTTGAGATTCCCGGAGATCTACCCAACCAAAAATCTCAATCCAAAGCTCTAAACTTCTATTTTTCCAAGGAGCTTCCAGCTATGTCTTCAGATTTCAAAAATTTCTATTTTGTGGAAACCCTAATTTTTAGGGCCAAATCTGAAAATGCTCAGAATTGAATTTTGATTGGACAGATGGATTCTCCTTGATGAGTAGAGTCAATCTACTATACTGCTTTTCCAAAATCTGTGGAGAGAAACCCAATAAATAAGAAACTCTAGTTTCCGTCACTGCACAATGTCTTCTTCTCAGGTTAGCTCTGATACCATGTTAAATTTTGAGCATTAATTCACAATACTCTAGGATCTTTACTGAGAGAACAACATGTATAGTATATCAATGCATATCAATCATAACAAGCATGTCAATCATCACAAGAATCAAAAGCATGAGAGACAATAGACACACAGAGTTTCCATTTGGAAAACCCTAAGGTGAAAAACCCCACAACTTCCTCAGAGATAGAAAGAGCAATGGCTCAACCAAAGTACAACCAAATACACAGAGATAGTCTTCTACTAGCAGGTGATCCTCCTCCTCACATGTGCGCCACTTTCCGAGTGAAGGAAGAATGAGTTTCTGAGTGATCCAAATAGAGATCTCCCGATCTCTATTTATACTTGTTATGTTTGCCCAATAACCTTATGGGGCCTACTTTTCTAGCTAGGTACATCAACCACATATTATATAAATCAGGGCCGACCCCACACATGGTGGTCTAATAACCCATCGCAAAGTTAACACACTTGCGACACTTTTCAATACAAATGACGACACTTCCGTATAGAGGAATGACACATCTCTATAAGGGTACAATAAATATATAATAGAAATACATTCCGAAGTTACATATACATCAACAATTAGGATACCACGGGTCAATATTTCAGTCTCATAGGAGCTGAAATTTTAAGGTTACCTTAGTTGGAAGGTCTGATATAAAATGAGTCGTCAAATTAGGGTTTGAAAAGGTACAACATTTTTAATTTGAATAACATTTAGTAGAAGGATCCATTTGAGGTGAACTCAAGGTGTGATATATATTTATATTGTTCAAAATGCCACCAAAAGGTAGTGGAAAAAATCACACCCCATTCAAACTACCATAGGATTCATCCTTGACCTAAAATGAAAGTGAAGATCTATCTTTTCGAATGTCCAAATTGGAATATATGATTAAAGGGTCTGTGAAAATGGTTGGTTTACTTAATTTAGAGGAAAGTATGGGACGTATGGAGAACATGATGGAGGAAATTATGAAAAATATTGCTAATATCATACAAAATTCAAGGGAAAATATCCCTATAGGTGATGATGTGTTTCAGGTACTCAAGAAGATAAAGTTAGTTTCCATGTTGAGAAACCTTCGAGGGATAAAAATATTCCAAGAGGAATTGATTCTAGTAATTGAAGTAACCACAAATGATCCCTAAGGGTTATCCAACTCCCCAAGATTGACATGAGGAATTTTGATGGAAAGGACCCCATAACATGGATATTCTAGATGGATCAATTTTTTAATATACATTAGGTGCCAAATCTCCAAAAGGTACCTATTGTGAAATTTACCACAGCAGATCTAGAGACAAAAATAATCCTCACTTAGATTCACATAGATGCATAGAAAAATTGAGAAGAAAATATAAGATAATTCACTAGAGAGAAGGAGCTCCAGTGGAATAATTTATATTAATATGTTATCCTACAATATGTGGACAATAAAAATATATTACAAAGAAGGAAATTTGTGAGCCAAGGGAGGCATTCTAAATCCATGCATGTGGTAGGCTTATTTTGGAAGATTCGCATCACTAGGCATGACTGCTAGTTGTAACTCCAATCAAATGACCGGTTAATTGATGGTAGGTGGACCTAGAGGACACATGAGGTAGTTAATTGGTGGTAGGTAGGCCAAGAATGTGCATGAGGTATTTACATGATAAAAATAGTAGAGAGAGTCTCAAGAGGGTGCATGAGTGAGTTTAGTTGACTATCAGTCGTCTTTGGTGATGAAATCAAGGAGGGTGCTTTGGATCCTTAAATTTTAGGAGGCTCCTTAAATTTAGGATATCGAATCAACATGTCCCAAAAATCATGGAAAAGGAAGCAATTGTGGGTAATGAGTCCAAAGATGACAAATCAATAGTTCGGCGATAATAACAATGATAAGGACTGTGCATTAGGAAGTCAACAACATGATATGTGCACTAGGGAAAAAAAAATGTTCTATGCCTAATGTCTAGATGGGTAATATATCCCAACACCTATTGCATATTTATATTTAGAACATGAGCAGTTTGTGTGGTACTAATGGCTTTGTGAACACAAAAATAACTCCATTATCTCTTGGTCCATTTTTACAAAAGAATTGATATCATATCATGATGATGTTAAGAGATATTACTTCTTTACCCAATTGAGAAATCTAAGGAAAAAGAGTCCAGTAAGCGAGCACATTCAACAGTTTCAAAAGTTGAGCCTCAGAGTGGAGAGAATACTAGATGATAAATTGTTAGATCTATTTATTGGAACCTTGAAGGAGAACATCTAACATGAGTTACGCCTCTTTGAACCAACATACTTAGAGAAGGCCTTCATCTTGGAAATGAAATTTGAAAGTAAAAATATGGCGATGTATACGAGAAGAACCACCTCCAACACATATAGAGAGAACAATGTTCCTTCTTCTAAACCACCTCAAAGGTTGACACCTCAACAACTAGATGAAAGAAGAGAAAAAATTCTATGCTTTAATTGTGACAGCAAGTATAGTAAGGTCTATAAGTGTGGTGAGAAGAAATTATTCTACATAGATTGTGAAGAGGAAGAAGCAAAAGAATAGGAACCATCTCCTACTAAAGAAATAGAAGAGATTACTCCTGAAGATATTAATCCCACCATAACTTGTCATGCATTGGCTAGAATTAGCACTTCTCAAACTCTCAAGATTGAACGATATATCAAAAAGAAAAAGGTAACATTGTTGATTGATTTTGGTAGTAATCATAATTTCATTCATTGTAAATTAGCCAAAGTTCTCAATTGCTTTGTATATCCAACACCATAGTTTCAAGTAATGATTGCAGATGGAGGAACTATCAATTGCTCAGGGAAATGCCATAATATCAATATTAATATGGGGGAATATTTATTGAATAGTCCTATGATTTCTATCCCAATGGGTGGTGTTGATGTTGTATTAGGGGTTCAATTGTTATAATCATTCAGAATGGTGGGTTTTAATTTTCAAGAATTTTTCATGAAATTTTCTTGGGAAGGAAAATAATTTGAATTAAGGGGCATCACAAGGAAGCCAAGAAAGGTGATAAGCTCTAATGGTATGAGAAAATTGTTGAAAAAGGGACATCAAGGTGTAATTGTAGAATTATGCTCACTAGATGTTCAAACATCTAAGCCTCTTATTCCCATGGATCTCCAAAGAGTCATTGATAAGCAATCCAAGGTATTTGAAGATATTCCAAAGGGTCTTCCACCTTATTGAGATTTTGATCATTCTATTCACTTAATTGCAAGAATTTTTCCTCCTAACATCATACCTTACATATATCCCTATGGCCAAAAGAGTGAAATTGAGAGTATGGTTGAAGAAATGCTAGAGGCTGGCATAATTAGTCCTAGCCAAATTTCTTACTCTTCACCAATGGCAATCGTACACAAGAAGGAGGGATCATGGCGTATGTGTCCATATTATAGAGAGATCAACAAGAACCATTAAAGATAAGTTTCCCATTCATGTAATTGATGAATTGTTAGACTCGAACTACATGGAGCAATTTACTTCACAAATTACTTCACAAAGTTGGATCTCCGTTTAGGGTATCATCAGATTAGAATGAAGGAAGAATACATCCAAAAACAACATTCAAAACTCATGAAGGTCATTATGAATTTGTGTTCATACCTTTTGTCCTTACGAATGCATCTTCCACATTTCAAGGTTTGATGAACTCCATTTTCAAGCCCTTCCTTAGAAAATTTGTGTTGCTATTTTTTTATGATATACTAATCTATAGCAAGTCTTGGAAGAACATGTTCAACATGTTGATAGGGTGCTACAACTACTAAAGGAGAAACAACTATATGTAAAACCTTCAAAATGTTTCTTTTGGGTAAAGGAGGTAGAATATTTAGGTCATATTCTATCTCATGAAGGTGTCAAGGTAGTAACAAAATTAAAGCCATGATGGGCTGGTTGATTCCCAAAAACTTGAAGAATATTCTAGGATTCTTAGGTTTGATAGAGTACTACCGCAAGTTTGTTCAGAGATATGGAAGAATAACAGCTCCTCTAACAACATTATTGAAGAAGGAATCATTTTCGTGGACTCTAGAGGAAACACAACCATTTGAACAACTTAAAGAGGCAATGTGCAAATCTCTTGTTTTGACCACACCATACTTCACAAAAACATTTGTGGTGTAATGTGATGCCTCAGGAAATGGAATCAGTGTTGTTTTAATGCAAGAAGGACATCCCTTAGCTTTCAAAATTCGACCAATCAAGGGAAAGAACTTACAAAAACCCATTTATGAGAAGGAAATAATGGAAATACTACTTGAACTTAAGCAATGACGTCCTTACTTAATAGGTAGGCACTTCAAGATCAAAACTTATCATGATAGCCTTAAATACTTCTTGGAACAAAGACTATCTTCAGAAGAGCAACAAAAATGGGTAACCAAGATGTTGGGATATGACTTTGAAATTATGACTTTGAAATCATCTATAAAAAAAGGAACGAGAATGTGGTGGTAGATGCACTCTCTAAAAAAGATAAGGATGTTGAGGCATTACTTTGTGCGATTTCAATTATACAATCCAATTGGGTAGTAGTAGGAAGAGAAGAATGGAAGAATGACTTATCTATGTGGACACTCATTCAAAAGATACAAAATGATCCCAGTGTATCAGATACTTTTGTGTGGAAAAATGATTCACTATGGTATAAGGATAGCTTATATATATATATATATATATGATAACTACTAACTCAAGCAAAAGATCCGTTTGGAACACACCTCTCCTATAGGTGGGCACTCGGGATTCCTAAAACATACTACAAGGTCAAGAAGGAATTCTTTTGGGAAGGTCTTAAATCTTATATTCAAAGGTTCATGGAAAAATGTTTGGTTTATCAACAAAATAAGGTTGAAACATTTAAGACCCCACATCTTTTACAACCATTAGAAATACCTTGTTAGCACTAGGAGGAAGTCTCAATGGATTTTATCACAGGTCTACCCAAGTGAGAAGAGAAGAATGTTATCATGGTGGTTGTTGATAGACTCACAAATTATGCACACCTTTTTTCACTCTCTCACCCTTTTAATGCAAGTACAATTGTTGCAGTCTTCATGGAAACAGTTCAGAAGTTGCATGGAAACCCGAAGATTATTGTAAGTGATATATCTATCCAATTTTCACTGGAAAATTTTGGACTAGAGTATTTTCTTGTTTGGGTACCCAGTTGGCTCACAGTTCTTCTTATCATCCTCAATCCGATGGGAAAACTGATATAGTGAACAAATGTTTGGAAGGCTATCTTCATTGCTTTGAATATGATAAAGAAACACAGTGGGTGAAATGGTTATCTTTGGCGAAATGGTGGTAAAATACTTCCTTCCATACGTCATCAAAAATGTCTCTGTTTATGGCACTTTATGGGTACCATCCTCCATCTATCACATCTTCCTTAAAATTAAACTCTAAAGTTCAAGCTATGGAAGATCATCTAGAGCACTAGCAAGAAGTTCTCCAATTACTAAAGGACAACCTGGCGATGTCAAAAAACATGATGAAACTGTTGATGCTCAACATCGACATGCTTCTGAAGTAGTCGGAGCATGATGCCAAAGGAAAACCTACTGCACTTTGTCACAAAATCATTCCATTTATCCCATCATGTCCAGGGAAATGTACTTGTCATATGACCCTTTCGACAAGTCTACCAAGTTACATTTTCATTGTTACCACATCATGGTCGATTCAAGTTATGGGGATTTGTTGTCTTTCATCTGAGCATGGCCATGTCAATTAATTAATGTTATTGCATTCTGCTCGTCATATCAATCACATTCATATTTACTTTTCCAAATCTGTTGTGGCGTTGTTTATCTCAACGCCGTTTCAAACCCTAAGACTTGGTCCATCATAGGAGAGGTTAAGCTCACATGACTCTTCTTCTTAATGAGCAAGCATGTATTGAAGGTGTTGTTCTTAGTTGCAGAATATATAAATATGTGTGTTGAACAAGAGTGAGTCCATGAAAGCATTTCACTTTGTATGGATTGTGTAGCTTGCTTGTTAAAAGATATTGGTACATGTGATAGAATGAGTACATTTGGAATTTGATGTTAGGTTTATCATTTTTAGATTCGAATGTGGGAGGAATTCAAGCAATGTATAAACGAAGATATGGACAAAGTTTAAAAGTTGTGCAACATACTCTTTTTGCTGCATTTTTGCAATGGAGTTCATAGGAAGCATTCAACCTATCAAAGTTACCAACAAGACCTGTCATTCTTTTAGGAATGCCTCATTTTGTTTGAGGGTGAGTATCTGTTACTGTGGTTCACCCCCTTCTCATTCGGGCACATGTGAAAGACCAAAAGTCATAACAACCCTTTAGCTTTGGGAATTTATTGAAATCTTTTGCCTTCCCTCACGGCAGTTTCCAGAGCACTTCATTGACCTTGTCGCAGCCTTTAAAAGCTCAGCAAACATGTCGAAACTAGATCTCGTACTGGAGGTAAGAAGCAAGTATTGCTAGGTCTTCACTTCTACTATTTTCCTTTTCATACTGAGTTGTCCAAGTAGCGATTGCAGGTAAGGCTACAGTCTAGGTCCATCCATTAAGGTGAAGGCAGCGTGTCCTTCCATCGGAGGTACGTTATGTTTTCCTACATGCATTTTGTTTTCTCTTGTATATTTTCCTACTAATTTTTTCATGCACACAAGTTACTGCATGACAATTTCAACTGGAACTCCTCATGTTAACTAAGTTTCATCGGATGAACTTGAGCTGTTGAGAATTGCATAGGGTCTCAGAAACCTCCCTTTATCAAGGGTTAAATCAGTCGTCGCCTATTGTACTAATGATTGTTAAATTCTTTATTTTAATAAAATTTGATTTTGGGCGTATCCATGTCTTCCTCCATTTTTTTATTCACCTTTATTGCCATTTTCGTTTTTTTCCTACATTCTACAACAGTTTATTTTATGTAAATAATTGGACTGTGCATATTTCTTAGTTTACAAGTGTGTTTCTATATATGTATATATATATATCAACTTTCTGTGCTAACATGTATATAATTTTTTATTTTTAACCCTTAGTTGCAAGACTTTCTGGCACTAGATAATTCCAACAAAAGTGGCCACCCCACACATTTATGAAAATTTTGTCATGTTATGCACTCAGTTTCATTTATTGAGAATTTTTTATACAAACGACTAATCCACCAATTTCATTGTTTATCAAGTGATATAACTGCATTAATGAATTGAGATCTTTGATTGCATTTAAAAATTTCAAATCTAAGCGAAATGATCAATTTCCTTTTGCATAACCTTAATTGTCGTGCAAAGAAGAAACATACATTATCGTTGCATTTTGGTACTAACACTATAAACACACGGTTTATTTTTGTTTAGTTCAATTATTTCATTTTAGTGAACTTAGCCTTTGGTGTGCAATTAAAAAATTCAAAGGTTTATGAAACTGAATATTTTCATCTGCACAATTAGGATGCTACCTTTATTTACATAAGCACTAGAATAGGTTTAATTATAAATGCATTTCCATGCTTGTGACTAACTGCTATTTTCTTAGAATATTTATCACTCCCTTTCATTTTACTGTAAATATTTTGCAGTTAACCATTTTTATTTCAATAATTAATGCATATATGGTTAGATAGGTCTCATTGAGATTTATTAATGGACTAACATTCTTGTCTTGAAAGCATTCTTGTACTTCATCAAGCTTATCCAACCTCTCTTTCATTTCCTTTATGTACTTAACACCATTGAACTATTTGATATACATTTTATAATCAAGCCAATTCCTACTTGATGGCACATCTTCACTGTCCGGTGGGTCTGACATGTACCTCATGAGGAGACTGCTAATGTTCTTTAGAGGATTGAGGCTCACGATTTTGCATCCCTCTTCAATGGAACCAAAATCAAGGGCGCACTGATCCGGTAGAAACTTGTTTGGATCCAATACTGCCCACGCCAGGGAGAATCTTAGGTCGAGGAGACTGATCGGAGTCACGTGCATTGTTTCCAAGTCCAAAAGAAACAATATGAAGTTGGACAAGAATTGAAGTACAGTTTTTAAAATGAAGCTGAAACCAGTTTCAAAGAACAAGTGAGTTGATAAACCACCGGATGCAATGGTAGCAAGCACAATGTCAAATAAAAGCTGAGAAAATGAGCATATAAAACGTAGCAGTGAAGTGCCTCCAAAGGCCCAGTTCGTTTCTTCCCTTTGAATGCATAGAAATTATTATTGGATTTTCTATCAATAATGAACTCGGAGTTTCCACAATCGCACAATTAGTGTAGTTTTTTTAACTATATAAATAACATACCGGCAAACGAAGCATGCATTGAAGGCTGGTTTCAAAATGTGTTGTTCTTAGTTGCAGAATATACATATGTGTGTGTTTGTGTTTAACAGTAGTGAGTCCATGAAAGCATTTCACATTGTATGGATTGCGTAGCTTGCTTGTTAAAAGATATTGGTACATGTGATAGAATGAGTACATTTGGAATCCGATGCTAGGTTTATCATTTTTAGATTCGAATCTGGGAGGCATTCAAGCAATGTATAAATGAAGATATAGACAAAGTTCAAAAGTTGTGCAACATGCTCTTTCTGCTGCATTGTTGCATTGGAGTTCATAGGAAGCATTCAACCTATCAAAGTTACCAACAAGACCTGTCATTCTTTTAGGAATGTCTCATTTTGTTCGTGGGTGAGTATCTGTTGTTGTGGTTCACCCCCTTCTCATTCGGACACATGTGACAGACCAAAAGTCACAACAACCCTTTACCTTTGGGAAGTTACCGAAATCTTTTGGCTTCCCTCACGGCAGTTTCCGGAGCACTTCATTAGCCTTGACGCAGCCTTTAAAAGCTTGACAAACCTGTCAAAACTAGATCTCGTACTGGAGGTAAGAAGCGGGTATTGCTAGCTCTTCACTTCTACCATTTTCCCCTTCATACTAAGTTTTCCAAGTAGCGATTGCAGGTAAGGCTACAGTCCAGGTCCATCCATTAAGGTGAAGGCATCCTTCCGCTAGAGGTACGTTATGTTTTCCTACATGCATTTGTTTTTTCTTGTATATTTTCCTACTAATGTTTTCATGCACACAAGTTACTGCATGACAATTTGAGCGGGAACTCCTCATGCTGTCTAAGTTTCATCGGATGAACTTGAGTTGTTGAGAATTGCATAGGGTCTCGGAAACCTCCCTTTATCAGGGGTTAAATCAATCATGGATAATTGTATTGATGATTGTCAAATTCTTTATTTTAATAAAATCTGATTTTGGGCATATCCATGTCTTCCTCCGTTTTTTTATTCACCTCTATTGCAATTTTCATTTTTTTTCCTACATTCTACAATAGTTTATTTTATGTAAATAATTGGACTGTGCATATTTCTCAGTTTACAAGTGTGTGTGTGTGTATTTCAACTTTTCGTGCTAACATGTATATAAATTTTTTATTTTTAACCCTTAGTTGCAAGACTTTCTGGCACTAGATAATTCCAACAAAAGTAGCTATCCCACACATTTATGAAAATTTTGTCATGTTATGCACTCAGTTTTATTTATTGAGAATTTTTTATGCAAACGACTAATCCACCAATTTCATTGTTTATCAAGTGATATAACTGCATTAATGAATTGAGATCTTTGGTTGTATTTAAAAATTTCAAATCTAAGCGAAATGATCAATTTCCTTTTGCATAACCTTAATTGTCGTGCAAAGAAGAAACATACATTATCGTTGCATTTTGATACTAACGCTACAAACACAAAGTTTTTTTTGTTTAGTTCAATTATTTTATTTTACTGAACTTAGCTTTTGGCGTGCAACTAAAAAATTCAAAGGTTTATAAAACTGAATATTTTCATCTGCACAATTAAGATGCTACCTTTATTTACATTAGTACTAGATTAGGTTTAATTATAAATACATTTTCATGCTTGCGACTAACTGTTATTTTCTTAGAATATTTATCACTAATCCCTTTCGTTTTACTAAAAATATTTTGCAGTTAACCATTTTTATTTCAATAATTAATGCATATATGGTTAGATAGGTCTCATTGAGATTTATTAATGGACTAACATTCTTGTCTTGAAAGCATTCTTGTACTTCATCAAGCTTATCCAACCTCTCTTTCATTTCCTTTATTTACTTAATGTCATTGATCAACCCATGATTACCCTATCTACCCTAGTGCTCTAAACGCAACCTGGGATTCCATCCCCTTCCTCCCCTTGAACACCCTCCAAGGGTGTTTAACGTGTTGTTTCTCTTAATGTGTTGTTTTTAGCATCAACATAAACAATAAGCATATCAACATTGCAATGAAAGGAGTTTTGAAGAAGGGTATTGGATATTTATGAGGCTACAACCTTACAAATATATGTACCTCAAGAAACTAAATAAAAACAATAAATTAGCACCCAAGTACTATGGTCCATATAAAGTGTTGTTGAATATTGGTAGTATGTCTTACAAATTGTAGCTCCCTTCATCTTCAAGGGTACACCCAATTTTCCACGTTTCTTTCTTAAAGAAGGTAATGGGAGACAAGATCCCAATTCAAACTATCTTTTCGGAGCTTGATGAAGAAGGAAAAGTCATATTGGAACCTGAACAAATCACTAAAACAAGGACCAAACAATTATGGAATCGGACTATTACTGAGTACCTCTTCAAGTGGAAGAAATTACCAATTGAAGATTCGACATGGGAAGATGAGTCCTTCGTATGGAAGTATCCACAACTAGTCAAGCATTGAGGATAACACTTGTCTGAAGGGGAGGGGCATGTTAAGCCCTAAATGCGGACACATTACTCCCTATATTATGGCTCATTACATATTATTGATGTCATCTTGGGTCTATTAGTGGTGATTGTCATTCGTATTATTATATTAGTTATGTCAGCTTTGGTCCATTAGTTGTAATTGTACCTCTTTGTCTCCTATATATAGGAGGGAGACCTTTTCATTTGAAACATCTCATCTTGTCATGTCTTGTGCACTTAGTACATTGTATAAGGAGGTCTCCCCTCAAAGAGGGTTTCTATTTATCTATTTTCTTCATTAAAGGCGTGGAGTGCTCTTTCTGGTCTATTTATGCTCTTTTCATTCTCTTTTTGGGAATTTGTTGCTTAACAAATTAATTCCAATGCTACTCATATTTTTATTTCCGCTTCTACACTAATTAGATGTGGGTTGGTAGTTCAAGCCTAGAATGATTTAAGGATGGTAGAAATGGATTCCAATGCTAAGCAAGTTGTAGGTTCCCTAGTCAAGAACCATATCATCAAAACTGGGTGTTGTATCACAAAAATGAATTTATATAGCACAATTGTATGAACCCTGTGATTTAATAGTAGGAATGGACTAGTGATGGGCCCTTGTTTTGGGTAAGGAAATACTATCTAATCCTTGTTTTTTAATCTTAGGAATGTAAGTAAGCCACAAAGGGAACACTATGGACATTGGTTCAATGTATATTGCATGCATTAAAGGTTGGGTGTTGTGTTGATTATAATTACTTGCTTATTTGTTAAATAATTCATTTTTTATGACTAAAATGCACATGAATACTAATCGATTGGCTATAGTCATGACTCTTCGAACAGATCCTTGTGGATCATTTTGAGGGAGTCCAAATGGGACAATCATCCTTGTTGGAGAAATAATCTTTGTTGGTGCATTAATCCTTGTTGGTGCATTAATCCTTGTTGGTGCAGTCATCTCTATTGGTGTAGTCATCCCTGATTGGTGCAGTCATCCTTACTAGTGCATTCATCCTGGTTAGCGCAATCATCCTTATTGGTGTATTAATCCTGATTGGCACAGTCAAGATCCTTGACAACACATTTGAGGTAGATCAAATAAAGTAGGTGGCTTAACATCTCTCACATTATCCACATATTCTCTCAGCATGATACCATTCTAAAGACAATACTCAGAAGATAGCACGTTGCTACCAGTTGTTAGTGAAGACATTATGAGACCAATGAAAGCTTCAATTATACTAGGGATTGATCAGGATGATCAGGATATTCATTTTTTGTATTTAATATTTAAAACAAGCAAGCCTTGAGGATGCGCTATTTTTTTATATAATGATTATGTTATTATGTTCAGTTCTTGCTAGTTGAGTGATAAGATATTTTTTTATGTAACTCTATTTTCTACATTAATAAGAAAAATACTTATTACAATTTATGTTGAGTAGCTTTTTAGTTAATGTAGCTAACTTGGGTAAGGGACCACCCAAGGGAGGTGCAGGGACTTAGTGTTGTTAGCATATTTTCACTTTTCATATTGTTTTAGTATTTTTTGTATAACATCGTAGTTTACTATAGTTACTCTACAATTTGTAGATTTCCTACATTTACTATTAAATGCTTTTTTCTATTTTTCATGAGTATAGTTTAATCTCATTATGTTATTTCTTGTACATGTATGACTTCATTATTCAAGTTGGTTAATGTTGGACCTCTACATTTTTTAATACTTATGTGGAATTAATAGCTTCTCAATTTCCTGCATTTTGCATCCCTGAGGTAGAGTAAGGAGGACTTTCACTAAAGGATATTACAGTCATAAGTGTTAGGCTAGCCTAAGCTTGTCCCTGGAGGTACTAATGAGGAACTAAGTGCCAAGGAGAATACTTGAATCTTACACTCTTGCAACCTATAGTTAGAAATTCATTTAAAGTTGATGTGGAATGTTTCTTGTACTTGGAGTAGAATCCATACTTTGTTAGATAACTTAGTGGTTATACTACTAGACATTTTCCCATATTTGCAAATGCATATATTGCGTTGAACCTCCATAAGTTTGTACGAGCTTCGAGTTGACATTTAAAATTTAAGGTTATATGTACAAGATTCTTGTTGGAATCTTGTCTTATAGGTACACTATTAGTGTTGATATCTGGAGCCCACCAATTGGATTGAATCTCATTAGGACTTGGTAAACAACTATAGAAAGAAGGTTTTATGGGAAAATGATCTAGGAGAGCTTGTATTGGTTGAGGGGGTTAAGTGAGAAGTTTTTTTATGCTTCATATTAGCTAAAAAGGTTAACAAATGTATGAGGAAAGGGTGTATGATCTATGTGGTTGAGTTGATCAGTGAAGACTACAACCCTTCTTCTAAGTTGCATCCAATACTATTTGAATTTGAGTATGTATTTCCCCCAAAGTTTCCAGGATTTCCCATTGTGAGAGAGTTTGATTTCCCAATTCACTTCAAACCAAGGATAGAACACATATCCAAAACACCATATTTATCATGGTATTAGAACTTAATGAGTTGAGAGTGTAACCCAAGGAACTCATTGACCAAGGATTGATTAGGCCTACGTTGGGGAGTGCCAATGATATTTGTGAAAAAGAAAAATGGAACCCTTAGGCTAGGCATTGACTATTGTGATATGAACAAAGCCACAATGGAAATAGTTATCCAATGCCTTGCATTGACAACCTCTTTGATCAACTAAGGGGAAATTCAATATTTTCCAAGATTGACTTGTGATTGGGATACCATCAACTAAGAATTAAAGAGGAATATGCACCTAAAACTACATATAGAATAAGGTTGTTTCATTATGAATTTATTGTAGTATCATTTGGGATAAAAAAAATACCCAAAAAACATTTATGAAATTGATGAATAGTGTATTCCAAACAATTTGGGCCATTTCATTCAATTGTTTCTTAATGACATCCACATTTACTCATAAAATGAGTGGGGGCAACAAGACCACCCTATTGGGAATGTTATATTCTTTGCATGTAAATTGACTGGAAAAGTCAATAGTCGACTAGTATAAGTCGACTGGAGTCAGAGGTGATAGAAGGTGGAATACTGGTTGGCTAACCAAATACAATAGTTGTTTGGTCGAAGGCACAAAACTAGTCAATGGGAATTCAAAGGAACGACCAATGCTGAGCAGAAAATTGACCAAAGTTTACCCAATCAATTCGAATGTAACAGAATAACTAAAAATGTTTAGGAAGTTATGGATTGTCATTAATGAGTAGTTGGTTGTATTGCATCGATGTAATGGCTATGAAGTAAGTGCCATGGCATGATGTAATGAAGTGTGATTTGTGGTATAGCAAGTCACAATTGTAAACACTTGTTTTAGAGTATTTGACGAATAAATGGGCAAAATCTCACTAGTTTGTTTTTTTCCTTCAGGAGAGAGGTTTCCAGGTTAATTTATGTGTAATGTGTTGACGTTGTTGTGTTCCATTACTTATGTTTAATTTTTTTTAACTATATGAATCAATTTGCGAACATGTTGTATTTGGTATTAGTACCAACAATTGGTATCAGAGTTGTATTTGGTTGCAAGGGGACACCTTTGTTCTTGGATATGGGGAATACTTATTACAAATGTGATATTTCTCAAAAAGATGGTTCATTATCAAAATGGATAACACATCAAGGATATAAATTGAAAAGTTTAGTGGGAAAAATTTTGAGCTTTGGAAGCTTAAAACATAAAGATATCGTTGTAGATCAAGAACAATGGATTGCAGTTAACGCAAAAATGAATATGGATGGTATGTTGAAGGAATACTAACAAAATATAAAAATAAAGGAAAGGAGAACAATACAACTTTGTCTAGAAAATTTCATATTGTCAAAGGTCTCAAAAGAATACACTGCAAAGAATCTATGGGAAAAATTGGGGGACTTGTATCAGTTGAAATCTATGGTAAACAAGTTTTTTATTCAAAAGAAGTTATACCTTCTGAGGATGGGTGAAGGTGACTCAGTTACAAAGAACCTAAATGCATTCAACACCATTATTATTTAGTTGTTTTCCATGGATATTAAAATCACCGAGGAGGATAAATGCATCAGTTTGTTGTGTTCTTTGCAAGATTCCTAGGATAGCCTAGTTTTTGGTTATTAGAAGAAATAGTACCACATTGAAGATTGATGATGTGGTTGCATATTTTTTGTCATAAGATATGATACAGAAGAAAATGGAAGGAGTGAACCACAAAGCCTTGATGGTAAGAGTTCGACTGGTAGACAAAGGACAAGGATAAACCTCTAGTAGAAAGTCAAATTTAAAGGGTATATCTAAGACCAAATCACCTGGTCCAATGATGAAACATGTTGGTGCTGCAGCAAAGTTGGGCATTATAGATAAAATGTAATTCAACGGAAGTTGATTAAGGCAAAGGATCTTATGAAGGTCATTCGAATGATGGTAATTCTTCACAAGAAGATCAAGGAGATGTGCATTTTTCCTCCACAAGTACACAATCAGATTGTCACCCTTGGTTGATAAACTCTAGTATGCCATATCAAATGACACCTCGTAGAGAGTGGTTCTATGAGTATGAGAATATCAATGGTGGTGATGTTCTAGTGGAAGATGATTCACTGACCAGGATAGTTGGACGAGGTAAATTTTGACTGAAACTGAAAGCTAGAGAATAGGAACACTCCCAGGAGTGCTGCATATCCTAGGTTTTGCTCGAAACCTAATTTCGGTAAATAATATGGGGAATGTAGGTGTGCATACTATATTTGAGAAATATACGTGCAAGATAGTGCAAGTAGAAATGGTACTGATGAGAGGAGTTTAGACTAGAACCTTGTATAAGCTATTGGGAAGAACAAACACCGACGAAGGCACTAATGTGGTATTTCTGATCTTTCTGGATTCTGACATCATATCTTCTTGTCTAGTCGAATCAACCATGTTGTGGCATCAATGGATGGGACATATAGGTGAGAAAGGTCTTCATTCTATGCACATTAAAGGTATGGTCAAAGGTCTCCCTGACTATATTGAAGAAGTTGATTTCTATGAACATTGTATCTATGGTAAACATAATCATGTAAGGTTCTCATCTAGTGCTACTAGGGCTAAAGAAATACTAGAATTAATACATAGTGATGTGTTTGGACTTGTGTCATTCCCTTCACTAGGAGGATCTAAGTATTACATTTCTTTCATAGATGGTTTCTTCATAATGAAATGGTTGTATTTTTTGATAAATAAATATGAAGTTTTTTAGAAGTTTCAAGAGTTTAAATCTCTTGTGGAGAATCAGACTAGTAAAAAGATCAAGGTGTTGAGAACTGATAACGAAGGATAATTATGTGGGAAGGAATTCGACCAGTTCTATAGATAGCATGGTATAGATTGAAAAAACACAACTCCTTACATGCCTCAACAGAATGCAGTTGCTAAAAGAATGAATAGAATGTTGATGGAGAAAGTGAGGAGCATGCTTAGTGGTGTAGGAGTCACACGAGAATTTTGGGAAAAGGAAATTGACATGGCATGTTACCTGGTGCATACGTCACCATCGATAGATCTAGTTGAAAAAAATCCATATGAGGCATGGGATTTTTAAAAACCCTCTCTTACACATCTCATAGTATTTGGGTGTGATTATTTTGTGCATATCCCAAAGAATAAAAGAAACAAACTTGATAGCAAGTAGAAGAAGTGCATCTTCATTGGGTACAAGGATGGAGTGAAAGGGTATAAGCTATGGAATCAATTCACGAGGAAGGAATTTTATAGTAAATATGTTATCTTCAGAGAATTCGAAGGCACTTCTAGGAATGAAGAGGTTAAAAGAGAGAAACCAGAAAAGAAAGAGTTTGAAATGAACAAGGAAAGTCTGGATTTAGGTGAGTCGACTAAATCCGACAAAGAGGTAGACCAGTAGAATATGGATGTCAGTAGGTATGGTTGAGCATGGAAACAACCAGGAATGTATAGTCCACCCTAATTTCTCTCTTCTTTTGTGTTATCTTCCATAGAAGATGATCCCAAGTTGGTAAAGAAAACGATCAACACGACAACGAGTAAACTCTGGAAAATGGCCTTGGAAGAAGAAATGGAGTCCTTGAAGAATAAATAAACATGGGATCTAGTGATATTACCAAATGGAAGGAAACCCATTGGCAATAAGTGGGTGTTGAAGAAAAAATTGAATGCAGTAGGACAAGTCGAGAAGTACAAGGTTCAACTGGTAGCGAAAGGATATTCCCAAGTCAAGGGAGTCAAATTTGGTGATATTTTTTGTCCTATTTCTAAGCTAACTTCCATCAGGGTACTAATGTATTTAGTTGCAACATTTGATCTTGAGATAGAACATATGGATGTAAAGGCACCATTTCTTCATGGTGATTTTAAAGAAGAAATATATATGAAGCAGCCTCAAGGTTTTTACAGTAGAAGGAGAAAATGAGTTGTCTGTGAGCTCAACAAGACTCTCTACAGTCTAAAACAATCTGCCAAGATGTGGTATCAGAAGTATGGCATGTATATACAACACCTAGGGTTTGTGAGAAGTCAAGTTGATCATTGTGTGTATGGGAATAAAGTTGGTGGGAATTTCATATATGTGGTTATGTATGTTGACAACATGTTGTTGGTCGGGAATAACATGGATCTAATAAAGAGGTGAAGCTGCAATTAGCCTCCAAATTCGACATGAAGGATCTCGGAGAAGCAAATTTCATTCTTGGAATGGAAATTCAGAGATATTGTACAGGTAGAATACTCTAGTTAAGTCAGAGAAAATATGTTGAGACAGTTTTTAGACATTTTAACATGCAGGAGAGTAGACCAATCAAGGTCCCTATTCATGTGGGAGTCAAGTTATATGTTGAATAGTGTCCAAAGACACGGGAAGAAATAGAGTACAAGTCCCATGTGCCCTATTATAGCATTGTAGGTAGTATGTTGTATGCTATGGTATGTACACTACTATATATTGCCCATGCAGTGGGAGTATTGAGCATGCACATGTCGACACCTAGAAAAGAGAACTGGACCGGAGTCAAGAGAGTATTCAAGTATCTATGCGACATGACGGATTATGAAATATGTTATGAAGGAGAGCCTAAGATAAACATGGAAATCAATGTACATGGTTTTATTGATTCTAACTGGGTTGGATATATCAACCATAGATGCTTGAGCAACACATATGTGTTCAAGATATTATGTGGACTCAACAGTTAGTTGGATGCATAGGATGTAGTCGATTGTTGCACTATTAACTAATGATTTTGAATACATGGAAGCTACTCATGCATGCAAGGAGGTTGTTTGGTTGCAGATATTGTGTTCAGATGTTGGGTTTGGAAAGAATGATGTTAGGTTGGATTGTGACAGTTAGAGTGCAATATTCCTGGCAAAGAATCTAACATATCATTCAAAGACAAAACACATTGATGCTCAATACCATTTTGCGAGGGAGATGGTGGAGAACTAGAAGGAGTTACTAGAAAAAGTAGACACGGTGAAGAATGTTACAGACTCATTGACCAAGTTGGTGAAAATAGAGAAGTTTTCCTGGCGTAGGGAAACGAAGGGCTTGTCAATATTGCTAAATTGAACTGAAGTTCTAAATATCTTGTGTATCCAAAGAAGAAAACAAATGGGATAATGTTGGGAATGTTATATTCTTTGCATGTAAATCAATTGGCAATGTTGATAGTCGATTGGTATAAGTCGACCGGAGTCAGAGGCAACAAACCATGGAAGTATGGTTGGCCGACCAACCAAAATAGTTGTTCGGTCGAAGGAAAATAATCGTTCGATGAGAAATCAATGAAATGACCAAATTTCTATGGGAAATCAACCAAAGTTGACCCAACCAAGTCAACTATAACATGATAACTGAAAGTGGTTAGGAAATTATGGATTCTCATTAATGAGCAGTTTGTTGTATTGCATATATAAATAAGATGTAATGGCTATGGAGTAAGTGGCATGGTGTGATGTAATGAAGTGTGATTTGTGGTCTAGTAAGTCACGGTTGTAAACACTTGTTGTAGTGTGTTTGATTAATAGATGAGAAAAATCTTACTCGTTTGCTAATTTTCCACCAGGAAAGAGGTTTCCAAGGTAATTTATGTGTAATGTGTTGATTTTGTTGTGTGCCATTACTTATGTTTAATTTTGTTTAACTATATGAATCAATTTGCAAACCTATTGTAATCGGTATTAGTACCAACAATACCTGAGGCTGGTACTTCAATTCCTTAGAGAAGATAAGTTGTATGGGAAACTATCTAAATGTTTCTTCTTTTTGAAAGAAATTCAATATCTATGTCACACCACTAGTGGTGAAGGTATCATAGTAGACCATGGTAAGATTGAAATCATAATGAACTAGTCAACTCCTAAGATTGTTAAAGAAGTATGAAAATTTATGGGATTGGTTTGTTATTATAGTATATTTATGGGATGATTCTCCTGATTTGTAAATCTTGTCACAACCCTACAAAAAAAAGGTTTAAATGGATGAATGACTGTGAGGAAACATTCACATAACTAAAATGGCAATTGAAAATTTCCTTAATCTTGACAGTGCCATACATGGACTAAGGTTTTTGCATATGCACAGACGCATGAGGACAAGGTTTTAGAGCTAAAACATCTCCTAAGTTACCCTAGAGATTCTTCCCTCTCTTTCTACCACCTAATCAAACTTAACTAAGTGCATTCCTCAAACTGAGGGCTTACTCAAATTAGAGGAAATTTGAGTTCTAAAATGGGCCTCATAAGAAAACGAGCCACCTCATAAGAAAAAGAGCCATTGAATTCAAGAACCAATAGAATTTAAAGAAAAACAATCAACCATAATTTAATGGTTGAGTCGGCATATTTGACATTAAAAAAACTACTTTTTAATTCGTATTTTCAACATATCTCCCTGTCATTTCACTCAAATTTGGAGCGGGAGAACTCATTGGATACAAAATTTAATTATGCATCCAACGAGTACCCACTCTGCATACTTTTGAGGGACCGCACCCCAAGAAAAATGAGAAATACATAAAAAAAAAATGGGTTTCAAGTAACACATTTTGTTATGTATTTATTGTTTTTCATGGGGTGGGGTCCCTCAAAAGTATGCAGTGTGGGTACTCATTGGATGCGGAATTAAATTCTGAATCCAACGAGTGCTCCCACTCGGAATTCTACATCCAACGAGTGCTCCCACTCGGAATTTGAGTAAAACGACAAGGAGATATGTTGAAAATACAAACAAAAAAGTAGTTTTTTTTTTCTTTTCCTCCAAAATTCAAAAATATTATTTTATTATTTTCCTTAGGAGGCCCATTTTAGACCTCAAATTTTCTCTAATGACTAAGGGTGCATCCTCTGATTTAGGGAGTGATTCTCATATTTAAGGAGTGCTAGTGTTCAGTCTCAGTGGGTAACTAGGAGGACCCTACTAATCTTTCTCCTAACTGACCCTTCATGGACATTAGTGCCTCCATGGATCTAATTAGAGTATTTTGGTCAATTAACTAAGCATTCACTTAGTTAACTAAGCTTTCACGTTGTTAACTTAGCACTCCATTAGTTAACTAGTTATTGTGTAGTCTTAAGTCAGTTTAACTCAATTTAGGATAGTTAGCATGTCTAACTGAGAGGTTTTAGCCTCTTGCTAAGCCTAAATCATATCATTCACTACATGGACAATTTGAATTGGCTCTAACCCTAATTCAAATTGTTCCTCTTTAAATATTGTACTCCGCCACTCATTCATACTCAATGAAATATATCATTCAATTATTCATATATGTTTCTAGTTTATTGTGTGATGATCTATGTTATTCATTTGTTACATGATTTATTGATGTCTAATTTGATTTTCACTATATATATCATTATTTTAAGTACTTAGATCTATTTGTTCGAATATCATAAAGGTTTGAGTGCAGTTTTGATGTAAGGAGTTATCACTTGTGCTTCACATAAACTTACAGACCATTAAAGCAATTATGCCACTAATAATCTAGAGTTGGTTTCAATTGTAATGGAATTAAAATTAGGGAGAAATTATCTCACAGGACATCACTTTGAACTGAAAAATGAACATAGGAGCCTTGAACACATATTCACCACAAAAAACATCAACACCCACAACAGTGTTGGAGTAATAATTTGTTTAGCGAATATAATTTCAAGATATCCTTTATTAAAGGTAACCAAAAAAAGTTTGAAGATGCTCTTAGCAAAAGTCCCATAATTCATTTGGTATTATCACCGAAAATAGACTTAAGAGACTATATTTTAAGATACCTTGTAAAAGATAGTTGGTACTAATAGATAAAATCCACTTTGCAAGATGGAGTACCAATGATATTTAAATTGGAAGGGTACACATTAGAGAAACATGGATTGTTACAATTTAGGGGTAGGTTGTATGTTCCAAATAATGGTAATATTAGGATATTGGATGAGGCACATGGAACTCCCTATTCTGCACACACGAGAGTAACAAAAACCCATGTAAATTTAAAATGGATTTTTTTGGGGGCTGGTATGAAATTGGATATAGCACAGTTCGTAGCCTAGTGTTTGGAAAGTGAATAGGTTAAGGTAGAACACCATCATCCTTGGGGTCTCCTACAACTCCATGATATACCAAAAAATAAATTGGAATTTATTTCAATGGATTTTGTGAGAAGATTACATGTGAATTCCCATAGGCATGACTATATCATGGTATTGGTTGACAAACTAACCAAGAGTGCCCACTTTATTATAGTCAGGAATGCCTATTATGAACCAAATTGTTAAGATAGTATAATATAAATGTAAACATGGAGCACAAGTCCAATATAGATGAGATAAATGAGTTATACATTAACTCCTTAAAGAATAGGAGGACCTCCTCCAAATACCCCAAGAAATTCATACATCCAATTCATATCCTCCTTCAACAATGATTATATTACCTCTATACATACATATTCACTCATTTCATATGTAAGGCCTTCATTAGTCTAGTCTTATTACACATACATTTAGCCCCATATATGCCTGCCATGGGGTCATATCATATGCATTTAACCCCATATATGCCCCCCCTTGGTTCATAACATAGTACCCTCCTTCCAAAAAAAAAAATCAGGAATCTTTACATTTAACATATTTACATGTAATGGAACCAAATAATAGGATTTCCTTACATTTCTACTTTATTTCTATCATTGATGATGATCCATCCATCCAAATTCGATTTTTTTTAGTCTTAATTCATGATAGCTATTTGTCCATAATTTTCTTTCCTTTGATTCTATCTATTTTTGTGATGACTTCTCCAATTGTTTGTAGTTTATGGTGTTTGATAATATCTTGTTGAACAATAGATTTAACCTAATATATGCCCCCTCTTGGGTCAATAATATCTTGTTGAATAATAGATTTAACCTCATATATGCCCCCCCTTGGGTCATAACATAGTACCCTCCTTCAAAAAAAAAAAATCTTGAAGCTTTACAATTAAGGGATTTACATGTGATGAAACCAAGTAATAACATTTCCTTATATTTATACTTTCTTGTTGTCATTGATGATGATCCATCCATTCATCCATCCAAATTCGATACTTTTCAGTCTTAATTCTTAATATCTATTTGTCTATAATATTCTTCCCTTTCATTCTATCTATTTTTGTGATGACTTCTCCAATTTGTTGTATTTTATGGTGTCTAATAATATCTTGTTGAATAATGGTTTTGTGATGCGTTGTTCCATTAATATTGTTGATTATTCCATCTTCTTTCATGTTGGTGTCAATGTATATATTATTGTATTTCTTCGTAATGATGATGTTGATATGGTTTCACATTTAATGGTATCCCTTCCTTCTTCACACCATATCATCAATATTATTTTCAAAGATAATCGTGTCATCTATCCTTTGTGATCTAATACCAAATGTTATGAACCAAATCCTTAAGATAACATGATATAATATATTACACACCATGTGCATAAATCTAAACGTGGAGCACAACTTCAATATATATAAGAGAGATGATTTATATAATAACTCCTTAAACAACAGAAGAACCTCCTCCAAATACCCCAAGACATTCATACATCCAATTTGCATCCTCCTTCGTCAATGACTACATTATATTTATATATACCTATTCACTCATTTCACATGTGGTCTCTTCATTAGTCCAACCCTATTATATATACATTTACTTCATTACATATAAATTTACCCCCATATATGCCCCACTTGGGGTCATATCATATACAGTTAACCTCATATATGCCCCCCCTTCATCATAAGAGACCGTATTTTAAGCCACCTTGCAAAAGATAATTGGTACCAATAGATAAAATCCACTTAGCAAGATGGAGTACCAATGAGATTTAAATTGGAAGGGTATACTTTAGAGAATAATGGATTGTTTGTATTCATGGGTAGGATGTATATTCCAAATAATGGTAATCTTAGGAGAGTGTTAATGGAGGAGGCCCACTTGGATTAAGGAAAGTGCATGCAAATATAAAAAGGATGCTTTTTAGGGTTGGGATGAAATTAGAAATAGCACAATTTGTAGCCCAGTGTTTGGAATGTTAACAAGGCATAAAACCATCATCGTCCAGGTCTCCTACCACTACATGATATATGAAAAACTAAATGGGAAGTTATTTCAATGGATTTTGTGGAAATCTTACATACGGCTTACGATATGCATGACTATATCATGGTAGTGGTTGACAAACTAACCAAGAGTTCCCACTTAATTCTAGTCAAGATTACATTTGATGCACCAACCATTTCTTAGGTTTTCCATAAGGAGATAATTCACTTGCATGGAGTGCTTTGAAAAATCATACCAGATAGATATTATTGATTCACTTATAAGTTATGGAAAAACCTCCAAACTTATATGGGTACTCAACTCAACTTTAGTATGGCATACCTTCCAGAGGTAGATGGGAAAATAGAGAGAGTTAGTCAAGTATTGGAGGATACATTAAGAAATTATGTCATGGGATATAAAAATCAATGGGAAAACTATCTATCATTATTCGAGTTTGCATAGAACAATAGTTATCATAGATCCATTCGTGCAACCCCATGATAAGTCCTATATGGGAGGCATTTTTTAACACAATTGGGTTCTGATCGATTAGAGGATTGAGCCCTATTGTGACCCAACATGCTCCAAGAAATGGAGGAATAAATTATTATAGATAATAAAAGACTTAAGAAAGTTAGGGGCCAATAGAAAATTTACGTAGATTCTACAAGGTAACAAATTTTTCATTAGATTTAAACTTCCTAAGGGTTCCTTAAGACTTGCTAAGGGAATGGAGTTATACCCTAGATTCATGAGACCATTTATTAATATCCTTGAGAGGATTGGACTAGTTTCTTATAAGTTTGAGTTGCCATCCTATATAAGAAATATGCATAGTTATTTCATGTCTCTGTAAGTAGGCTTTATGTTAATGATCCTTCCCATGTGTTAAAATTTGAGAGATTAATGGATTTTTATGAGGTGTCACGTCCCCCACCCCATCAATCCGACCAGTGTAAAGGACATGAACGATATGTGGGGTTTTAAATTCCCCCCTAATGCCATAATATCAAATAAATTAACATTTCAATGCGTGTGCATATGCATAATGACATACGAAGCAGAATTAAACTCTATTAGTGCACGTACATCATGCATATAACAGCATGCTCGACACGGGAATAACAGTAAAAACATGCACATAAATAAACTCATCTTATTCTATTTGCAGGCATTCAATTTTAGCAATTCAAATTGGATCATTTCATTCAATATAACATAAACAAACAGTCACTCATAATACATAAATTTGGAATAATTAGAAACAATAGTGAACACTTGTCTTTTAATTGAAATTTCCCAAGCAACTGGCTATTGAAGAGAAACGTTCCACCCAACCGTAGGTCTTTGTCCAGCCTATATTAATTCAGCTGAGAGACCACCCCTGAGTTGGGTTATGTATCCACTGAGGAGGATCTACTCAGGATCACTCACAGCCATATGCACAATCACTAATGATAATTTATCACACAACTGGGTTTGTCAAACATGTAGGGAGACAGGGAAGGAGAATTATGAGCCAACGAGCTCACCCACAGAGCTACAGGCATCTCAATTGATCTCATTCATCCTTGGCACCCACAATACCTACCACACCCAACACAAGGAAGGTCCCCTTCTCTGCTACACAATCCCTCGAGCGCCCCTTCCCTCCAGTTCTCTTTAGGGTGGGAATAGAAAGGTCCAAGCTACAAAAAATTTGGAGTTTCTTTCCTTCACTGGTTTTATTAAGCAATTCTGACCTCTGATCTCTCTCCCAATTCAATCCACTCTTGGATTTTCCGGATTCTGGCCACGTGACTCTCAATCACGAAATTCAACTTTACGGCCTCCAAATCTGAGTCTTCCTATGGATTTTCGGGCCTTTAAAACTCTCAAATATTCCCTATGGTTTATGTCTATGGATTCCCCCACTGGATTTCGCTGCTCACATCAAATTCTGGCCATTTTTTACACTCTAAATTGTGGCTTCTTTCCTGGTTGTGATTTCTACAATTTTTCACTATTGGGGATGCATAACAAGTTGAGAATTTTTGTCTCGTTGTTCCACAATGGAATGGGGATGATGGAAAATGAATTCCCACTCAGTAAATTAACTTATGGGTCAAGTAAACTGAGCCATACCCAGCCATACGAATTTTTGAGTTTCCCCATGCTCCATTAAATTCATGGGTTGATTTCTTAGCTTCCTCCTTACAACATAATTAGATGTCATCATAACTAGTCAAGATGGGTTCTAAAGATGACATTTGGAAACAAAGGATTCAATTCCCCAACCCCTCACCTCTCCCTAGTGGATACATACAACCCCTCATTTTTAGTTGCTTCCATAGCCAACTCTTGGAATTTTATTTGCATTATACATATTTACATGCTTTTACAATTTCCATGGTATTTACTAGCACATGGCTCACAAAATATAAAATACTTGCCTTATAAAACCGAGCATTCACTAGCAGGGCCTTGGCCTTGACCTCCACACTAGGAATTCATACATCATGTTATCCCTAAAGTTGAACCTGACTGCTAGGGTCAAGCTTAAGGAAATATTAGCTGGTAGATATCAGACATCTACTCAGTAATTTTTATGATGTTCTGGTGGTAGATGAAGATATGAGTTAAGTTGGATATTTAAAAACCAGAAGACAAGGATGATTCCAATATATAAATAAAAACATAAAGATGACTGTGATCATAAACCTATGAATATAAGAGCTTAGATGTCATTTCACAATTGGGGCATAGTTGTATACTATTCAAAAGAATCACAACATGAAATTTAGACCATGTATAGACAGAATACTAATAGCATATACTTCATAGATTAAAACGAGATAGGCTCAAATATCATATTTTAATTCATAAACAGTCACTTCATAAGAAACTTCATACATGCCTTCATACTGATTCAAAGTTTGATTTTCCATAACCCTCTCAGCCTCAGATAGAACTCCACCCCCCATCTCTATTGCAAATCATAGAATTTATACAATTACTATCCTATTAACAGTTACAAGTTTTTTTGGAATATAATTCTAACAATAAACTAAAAGTAGAAATAATCTTGAATTGGTTGCCAGACAATTCGGGATTGTTGGGATCAAACGCTCTAAATGTTGTGCTTGATTGCCACATATTCATGATATGCTTTATCTTCTAACTGACTATTTCTTAAAATCTGGAACTAAAAATATGGAAATAGCTTGTAATTGCTAAACTGAAATCTTGAATTTCGAGTGATGATCATTTAATATCAGGTACCCTGACACCTGAAATCGCCAAATGCTAAAACTCTCACCTTGACATTATCTATTCTCTCTATCATCGGATGCTCTGCCATGTTGAAATGGAGTGAGAAATTACCAAGTGTGCATTGAAGATTACTTCAGGATTCGGGTCTCTTTAAAAGAAATACATCTACAAATTTGCCACCATAAGTCTTCAAATTTTTCCTCGGATTCCAGAACTAGAGAACTTCAAGCTTTATAAAATGCTACCAGTCTCAAAACTTATTAACCTCATCAATTGTTTGTTTGAAAAATACAAGCCAGAGTATACATTCAGTCTGCATTTTCCCTCGAACTCCTTTTGAATGTTTTCCTTGGTCAGTGTTCTTCCATTGCACTCTTTGATACATGGAATTTACTCACGACTTAGCATCATACAATTCCTTGTCCTCTTCCCTGGAATTCGGCAAGGTTGAGCGTTGTTTAAACCCTTGGGAGACCTTTAAATATTTTATGTTTTATGCTTGAGTATTATCTCAACGCTTGAGGGCTTTTTGGGGTTCTTCAACTCTTCCAGTACCTTTTATTTGATGAACCTGCGGCTACCTTGGTGCCCACGTGTGATGTTGGATGCTCGACAGATTTGCAAAGTTGAACAATGAATTTTTATGAATCCTTGGAAGTATTCGATTCATTTGACCTCAATATATCTATGAATTGCTCCTGTCCATGAGTTGTGTAATCTTTAAAACCTGTGGTGCTCCTTTGTTGTGCATGAATCGATCCCCTTTACTTTTGAAACATTACCAAAACCTGATTTCACCAAGTTTACATCCTCTGCGTCCTTCTTATACACCATTACAATATAGAAATTTTCCATCTTAATATATGAATATGGACGCGCAGGGTAAGACACAGGGCCAACATCCTGAGGAAATTGACAGCTTCACAACATTTGTAATCCATTTAACAGCACGAATGCCCATGTCAAACGAGAATTCCTGATCTCTGGAAACTGCAAGTCCCTCCTTTAAACTTCAATCACGGCATGTTACTCTATTGCCAGTTCAGTTGTGGAAATACCCAAAATAGCAGCTTCAAATCAAATTTTGGTGACATCTAAAGCATTGAAATCATGCTTATCTTATCTTCATAAATACAACCCTTCTTGTAGACGCTTTAGACAATTGTAGCACAAAGTATTTGGATGCTTTTGGCATTCTTTGAGGCATCGAGTTGTAGTACTTGGAGCTATTTCATCATTTACTTTTATATTTTTCATTACATCAAACACTTGGCTAGCATTGGCATGCTCTTCGATCTGCGTATCATTGTGCATGTTGGGCTCCATCATGAGCTCCTCCCTTGGCACACTTGAAACCTACCCTCTTGGGTTCTTGACAATTGGCTTGATCGACTTATGAATGCTTTGAGAGTAACAGTTGGTGGGAACTTTCACTTGGGACCAAAGATTGGTTACAAAACCCTTGCCCAAAAACTCATAATTTCAATGCTGCCAGAATCCAAAAATTTGATGGGCAAATCTAGAGATAACACATCGTGTATGCACAATATTCACATATGAAGCCAATACATTCTAAGGGTAAAAAATGGGGGTATTACAGGAGGGACCTAGCCAAGTCAAACCATCCTCTATACTAGACTATAGGGTTTGACAACTTAGGAGATGAGAAATTAAACAAGTCAAGGTCCAGTGGAAACAATACAACCTGGAATCTACTAGTTGGGAGGAAACATAGACTATGTGTTGAGATTTCCCTATATATTTTATGTATTTTATTTTAGTATATATGTGGTAAATTCTCATATATCCATACTAGACTAACTAACTTAGCTAGGTAAACCTATATCCTAGATGGGTTTTTTATTTTTATTTTTTTAATTGACATTTGATGCGATACTTGGATACACATTTGATTATATTTCATACATGACTAGTTGTTTAATGGTTCCAACAAATACTATGTGTTGAGTTGATTAATCATGTTGTTATTTATTCCACATATTATGAATGTTGAGATGATGATAATAGTCATGATGTATGTAGTATTAGGAACACATGTGGATCGATTTTAATTATGTTAAAGTGATTTATTTGATGATATATTCTTATCATGGCGTTATTTATCATGGCATGATTTATCATGTCATTATTATCATTATGGATATTGTGATAACACTGATTTTTTGATGATGGTGTGTCCTCGTGATGGAATGCAACAATTAACATGTGGTCTATTTGTATGCACTACAAGGGTAACACTTTGTAGCAAAGGTTTTTGCAGAGGTTTTTAGTGTCACAAAATTGACAAAAATTGTCAAATAAAACTTCACTACAACCTTCGTTTTTGGTAGCCGAGGTTTTTGTGGAGGTTGTAGCGAATATTCACTATAAATAAATAAAATCTAGGTGGACAGAGGTTTTACCAGATGTTTTTTTTTTCCAGTGCTCTATAATGTTATAATGTGCATTAATGCATCTTATATAAATAAAACGCACAAGTGTGTACACTCAATGTTAATGCACTGATGCATATATTTTAATACAGACACACTGGTGCTTATATAATATTGTAACAGCACTAATGCGTACATTCATTGGAAATGCACCGATGTGTATATTTTAATGCAAACATACCATTGCATATACTACATTGTAACAACATTGGTGCATTGTTTGCATACACACTGGTACATACACTCGTTTACAAATATCCAATGCATATATTTTAATCCAAACATGTGACATGATTATATTATATTGTACTAGCATTGATGCATGTAAAATTCACATCCACATCGGTGCCTCATATATTTTATAAAAGCATCATTGTGTTTGTATATTTAAGCGCACCAGTGTTGATGTTGTATTTTTTTCATGTGGTTCACGACACCGGATATTAGTGCTCACTACATCCATGGAAAACCCCCCCAAATTCGGAGAACATGGGGAAGCCCATGCTTTCTATGGGTAAGCGCGTTGGTTTTGATTATGGATCCTAACTCGGTGGGGACATCGAGTGAGGCCCTATTACAATCTATGCATATCCACCCAGGGATTTGACCCCGAGATATCCTACTTACAAGAACATCTCTCAACCACTCGAACTAACCTATGGGGATAAAGTGTTGATGTTGTATTATATATCCATTATAGCATATTTTTTATTAAAATATAACCAATGCTTATATTGTACCAATAAGAAATGATGTGTATATTGTACCAAAGAGATCACCGATGGATATAGTTTGGAAAAAAAACATTGGTTCTTATGTTATAAAAAGTGCATCAGTGCCTATGGTATTTATAGAGCACTAGTACATTTATTATGTCAAAGAGAACCAATGGCTAAAATTTGAGTAGGCATCAGATCATGGAAATGAATAGAAGGCACTAGTTAGTTGAAATAAATAGATTGTATATGGTTTTGTGGTGAATTTTTCCATGATATAGATATGCAAAGATAGTTTTTTTTCTTTTTTCTTGTTTCTTTTTTCAAATTTTCAATTAATCATTTCAGAATCAAATATTTTTTATAATAATGTTTATTTATTATTTTTATTTATTGCGATTGGATATTTAGTTGATTACACATGTTCATTATAACCATGTAAATCATTCATATTTTAGAATTTGAAGTAATCATTAGAACCAAGCGTGCCCACTTCATTATAGTCAAGAGTACATATTCTGAACCAAATTGTTAAGATAGCATAATATAAATGTAAACATGGAGCACAAATCCAATATAGATGAGATAAATGAGTTATACAATAACTCCTTAAAGAATAGGAGAACCTCCTCCAAATACCCCAAGACATTCATATATCCAATTCACATCCTCCTTCAACAATGACTATATTACTTCTATATATACATATTCATGTATTTCACATGTAAGGACTTCATTAGCCTAATCCTATTTCATATACATTTAATTCATTACATCTACATTTATCCCCATATATGCCTTCCCAATGGGGGTCATATCATATGCATTTAACACCATATATGCCCCCCCATTGGGTCATAACTATTAAGATTTAATCGAGCATCAATAATAATATTGAGATAAATAAACAAGATAATCCAAGCAACCACATAACAATAGACACACTGTTTACGTGGAAAACCCAAATAGGGAAAAATCACCATAATAGATCTATTATCTCCCTTGACCTAAACTAGTCAAGCTAGGCCAAGTGAGCTAGCCACTGCTCACCTATAGGACACATTGCAATGGAGTATTCCAATCCCTTTATAACCTTCATTACATTCAATACCATAGGCCAATACCATGGAACACCAAATACCATGTGCCCAAAAACATGTGCTAATACCTAAACCATTTAACTCATTCCCAAGTCAAGGTTAACCATAGAAATCCCCCCTTTAACCTTAACTTCGAGATCTCACATACACCCCCTTATCACCTAGGTCTATCTCGTGACTTTATCTGTGAGTTACCAGGGGTATGCATTCCTTACTAGGTATTACATCCATATGCCCTTTTACATGCAAATTGCTCCATTAATATTTGTCTTCATATGTATCATGGTGAATGCACCATCACCATCCCTTGCTACATCCTCTCGTGTATCCATGCTCATCATCTGTTGTGCCTCCTTGTCATAGACGTCCATATAAAAAGAATCCTTCTACCGGATTACATGGGTCCTCAGCGGTTGTAACCGTCAGTTCTATAGGAATTCTCTTCACATACATGGTTTAAATCTTGGTCGCAAAACTGAGATTAAACCATATCACATTTCTCCCATAATAGAAGACTCAACCTCTCTGATCCACATCAAGCTAGGATACAAGTACACCTTCCACCCTCGTACCTACATAGTGGTTCATTCCACACTTGATGCAACATCCCTTCTTCATGCATAAGAGGGATACAATTATTTTTTTCATGCTTCTAACCACTTGGAGAAATCACACTATAATAGGAACCAAAATTTACAGGGGTGTCGGGTACCACCGGACATGCACCCCATACAATTTTAATTTAGATACAAGGATATGGCCTTAAGGATATCCAACCTTGTGCTCTAATACCACTTATTAAGATTTAAACGTGCATCAATAATAATAATGAGATAAGTAAACAAAATAATCCAAGCAACCACATAACAATAGACACACAATGTTTACGTCGGAAACCCAAATCGGGAAAAACCACCATAATAGATCTAATATCTCCCTTGACCTAAACCGGTCAATCCAGAACAAGTGAGTTAGTCACCGCTCACCTCTAGGTCACATTACAATGGAGTATGCCAAGCCCCTTATAGGATTCATTACATGCAATACCATAGGCTAGTACCATGGGCCACCAAATACCATGTGCCCAAGAACATCTGTTGAGACCTAAACCATTTGACTCATTCTTGAGTAGATTAACCATAACAATAACATAGTACCCTCCTTCAAAAAACAATTCTTGAAGCTTTACAGTTAATGGATTTATATGTGATGAAACCAAATAATAGTATGTCCTTATATTTCTACTTTATTTCTATCATTGATGACAATCCATCCATCCAAATTCGATTATTTTCATTCTTAATTCATGATATCTATTTGTCCATAAATTTCTTCCCTTTGATTCTATCTATTTTTGTGATGACTTCTCCATTTTTTTGTAGTTTATGGTGTTTGATAATATCTTATTAAAAAATAGATTTAACCTAATATATGCCCCCTCTTGGTTCAATAATATCTTGTGGAATAATACATTACCTCATATATTCCCCCCCTTGGTTCATAACATATTGCCCTCCTTAAAAAAAAATCTCGAAGCTTTATAGTTAAGGGATATACATGTGATGAAACCAAGTAATCATATTTCCTTATATTTCTACTTTTTTGTTGTCTTTGATGATGATCCATCCATCCATCCAAATTTGATTCTTTTCGGTCTTGATTTTTAACGGTTATCTGTCCATAATTTTCTTCCCTTTCATTCTATCTATTTTTGTGATGAATTCTCCAATTTGTTGTATTTTATGGTGTCTAATAATATCTTGTTGAACAATGGTTTTGTGATGCCTTGTTCCATGAATATCGTTGATTAGTCCATCTTCTTTATTGCTGGTGTCAATGTAGATATTCTTGTATTTCTTAGTAATGATGATGTCGATATGGTTTCACATTTAATGGTCTCCCTTCCTTCTGCACACCATATCATCAATATTATTTTCAGAGATAATGGTGTCATATATCCTTTGTGATCTAATACCAAATTTTATTAACCAAATCCTTAACATAACATAATATAATAGAGTACACACCATGTACATAAATGTAAACGTGGAGCACAACTTCAATATAGATAAGAGAGAAGAGTTATATAATAACTCCTCAAATAATGCAAGAACCTCCTCCAAATACCCCAAGACATTAATACATCCAATTCACATCCTCCTTCACCAATGACTACATTATGTTTATATATACCTATTCACTCATTTCACATGTGGTCCCTTCATTATTCCAACCCTAGTATATATACATTTACTTCATTACATATAAATGTACCCCCATATATGCCCCACTTGGGGTCATATCATATACATTTAACCTCATATATGCCCCCACTTGCGTCATAAGAGACCATATTTTAAGCCACCTTGCAAGAGATAGTTGGTACCAATAGATAAAATTTGCTTTGCAAGATGGAGTACCAACGAGATTTAAATTGGAAGGGTACACTTTAGAGAATAATGGATTGTTCTGATTCATGGGTAGGATGTATGTTCCAAACAATGTTAATCTTAGGAGATTGTTAAAGGGGGAGGCACACGGAGGGAGTAAGGAAAATGCATGAAAATATAAAAAATGATGCTTTTTAGGGTTGGGATGAAATATATATAGCACAATTTGTAGCTGAGTGTTTGGAATGTGAACAAGGCATACAACCACCACCGTCTAGGTCTCCTACCACTCCATGATATATCAAAAAAATAAATGGGAAGTTATTTCAATGGATTTTATGGGAATATTACATATGGCTTACCATTTGCATGACTATATCATGGTAATGGTTGACAAACTAACCAAGAGTTCCCACTTAACCCTAGTCAAGAGTACCTTTAATGCACCAACCATTTCTTAGGTTTTCCAAAGGGAGATAATTCACTTGCATGGAGTGATTTAAAAAATCATATAAGATAGAGATTATTTATTCACTTATAGGTTATGGAAAAGCCTCCAAACTTATATGGGTAATCAACTCAACTTTAGTATGGAATACCTTCCAATGGTAGATGGGGAAATAGAGAGATTTAGTCAAGTATTGGATAATATGTTAAGAAAGTATGTCATGGAATATAAAAATCAGTTGGAAAATTGTTTATATTTATTGGAGTTTGCATAGAACAATAGTCATCATAGATCCATTTGAGCATCTCCATACGAAGTCCTATACGAGAGGCATTTTTTAACACAATTGAGTTGGGATCGATTAGACGATTGAGCCCTATTGTGACCCAACATGCTCCAAGAAATGGAGAAACAATTTATTATAGATAAGAAAATACTTAAGAAAGTTAGGGGCCAATAGAATATTTATGTAGATGCTACAAGCATCTACATAAAGGGGAAAATACTAGCTTCTAGAATAGTAATAGAATCTATAAGCAAGGTAACAGACTTTCCATTAGATTTAGACCCCCTAAGGGTTCCTTCAGACTTGCAAAGGGAATAAAGTTGTCCCCTAGATTTGTGAGACTATTTATTAAGATCCTTGAGAGGATTGGACCAGTTGCTTATAAGTTTGAGTTGTCATCCCATCTAAGAAATATGCATAGTTATTTCATGTTTATGTACATAGGATTTATGTTCTTGATCATTCCCATATGTTAAAATTTGAGACATCGATGGATTTTTTGGAGGGACCTAGCCAAGTCAAACCATCCTCCATACTAGACTATAGGGTTTGACAACTTAGGAGATGAGAAATTCAACAAGTAAAGGTCTAGTGGAACCAATACAACTTGGGATATACTAGCTAGGAGGACACATAGACTATGTGTTGTGATTTTCCCTATATATTTTATTTATTTTATTTTAGTATGTATGTGGTAAATCCTCATAGAGTCATATTGGACTAACTAACTTAGCTAGGTGAACCCATATCCTAGATGGGTTTGTTTTTTTTTTTTAATTGACATTTGATGCAATACTTGGATACACATTTGATTATATTTCATACATGACTAGTTGTTTAATGGTTTCAACAAATACTCTGTGTTGAGTTGATTAATCATGTTGTTTTTTATTCCACATACGGTGAGTGCTGAGATGATTATAATATGCATTATGTATGTAGTCTTAGGAACACATGTGACTAGATTTTAATTATGATAAAGTGATTTATTTGATGATATATTCGTATCATGGCATGATTTATAATGTTGTTCTTATGATTATGGATATTGTGATAACACCGATGTTTTGATGATGTTGTGTCCTCATGATGGAATGCAACAATTAACATGTGGTATATTTGTATGCACTACAAGGGAAACACTTTGTAGCAAAGGTTATAGTGGAGGTTTTTAGAGTCACAAAATTGGAAACAATTGTCAAAAAATACTTCGTTACAACCTTCATTTTTGGTAGCTGAGGTTTTTGTGGAGGTTATAGTGAATATTCCCTATAACTAAAAAATATGGGTGGACGGAGTTTTTACCAGATGTTTTTTTTCCAATTCTGTATAATTTTATAATGTGCATCAATGCATCTTATATAAATAAAATGAACAAGTGTGTACATTCAATGTCAACTCACTGGTGCATATAATGCAGACACACTGGTGCTTATATAATATTATAACAACACCAATGCGTACATTCATTCTCAATGAACCAATGTGTATATTTAATGCAAACCTACCATGCATATATTCCATTGTAACAACATTAGTGCATTGTTTACTACGCATTGGTACATACACTTGTTTAGAAAGCTCCAGTGCATATATTTTAATCCAAACATTGCGACATGATTATATTACATTGTACTAGCATCGATGCATGTAAAATTCACATCTGCATTGGTGCCTCATATATTTTATAAAACCATCATTGTGTTTGTATATTTAAGTGCATTGGTGTTGATGTTGTATTTTTTTTTCATGTGGTTCACAACACCAGATATCAGTGCTCGCTACATCCACGGAAAACCCCCCAAAACTCCGGAGAACATGGGGAATCACATCCTCTCTATGGGTAAACCCGTTGGCTTTTATTATGGATCCTAACGCGGTGGGGACATTGAGTGAGGCCCTATTACAATCTATGCATATCCACCCAGGGACTTGACCCCAAGACCTGCTACTTACAAGAACATCTGTCAACCACTCAAACTAACCCACAGGGATAAAGTGGTGATGTTGAATTATATATGGATTGTTGCATATTTTTTTATTAAAATATAACCAATGCTTATATTGTACCAATAAGCACCGATATGTATATTATACCAATGAGCACCAGTGCATATAGTTTGGAAAAAAAACATCGGTGCTTATTAGTTTTTATATTTTTTTAATAGTATTAGTTTTATAATTGAACTATTGTGTTTCCATAAGCATGTTGATTACACCTTTGTTCATAGTCACAATGTAAATCATTCAAATATTTAATCAATAATGTAATATTTTACAACATTAGACAATCCAGTAGAAGAAGAAACTCATTTTATTGTATATGAATATGAATCCAAAATATGGGACAACATAAAGGTCCTCAATAATCAAAATTTCATCTTGACATTGTTACAATTATTGATTACTTATCCTCATCCAATTGGGGTGATACATCCACATTAAACAAAATGTTTGTTTTACAAATAAAAATTCCAAAATATACAACTCGTTGTAACAACATTCAAATGTATTGATCATCATTCATCGCTTGAACTGTTGTTGTCGCTCAAGCTCCTTCCATGCTCCTTCTCTTCATCACCTTCAGAGGATATTGTTCTTGAGTTATTTGAAATGTTTTGTTGATTAACTTCATTTCATTCCATATTTTAATGTTCCATCTACATGCATAAAAATAAAATGTGATGAGTATATGAGTATATCTACATTTATAGATAATATAATATATACTAGCTCGTTGGGCTAGCTCAAATGGTTGGGTGTTGTGTAACGCAAGCATAAGGTCTCAGGTTCAAATCCCCGGGAGGATACGCAAGGGCCTCACTTGATGTCTCTGTCGGATTAGGGTGCAATTAATTGCTCACGAACGGTTTACCTTGGGTACCATCCTCGAAATGAGGGAAAGTGCGTGAGGGTTTCCAGTGATGTGTTCCATTAAAATAATAATAATAATAATAATATACTTAACTGTGTAAATTAAAAAGTGTACTAGTTCAACAAGTAAATCATAAAATTCACACTTATTTTTCAAAACCATTCCTCAGGTCGTGTGCCAATAAATCCTTTGTTGGCTCATGTTTCCTATGAGTTTTATATACCATGACAAAGACTATATATAATTAAAGTTTTATTATTATTCCATTGATTATAAATTAAGGGACGTTGTTGTCCTGATGATATGTACAAGGCCAACAAGGGGGTATCAACCCAATCTAAGGGTTCTATGCACTCCTCAATCGTTTCAGATAATTTATCCCTGTGGGTTTTACGGATCCGTTGGACAACTATACACTAACCTAACTTCAAAATAAAGGTAAAAGAAACTAAAAGACTATTACGATATATTCACAACTAAACTAAACACACCTAAATTAAAGTCATTAGCATTATAGAAAATGGATAGGGTTGGTTCAAGATAAATGAAAGCAAAAGTCCTTACTCTATCGGCCTATGGTGGAGTTCCGAAGATAAGTGGATTTTAGGAATACTAACTTGCTAAATCCTTCCCACTCTATAATTCACTCACCTAAGTTAGTCAAGGTCAACTACAAAAAAAAGTGTATAGTGTTTACAAATTTACAATGTTTTTCCTGACGAGTCTGTAAGTCTCGTCCTTAAACACATTTTTTTTTAAGAAGGATTTTCTAAAGACCACTTCAGCCTACTTAAAATGACAGTAACTCAAGTCAAGGTAGATTTATCATTTACACAATTATAATATATATAAGACCTTAATACAAGAATAAATTTTATTATTTATTGAAAGGATTGAATTACCAAGATCCCAAGTTACGTATAAATTCATCCTTTCCATTTGACGCACTTTACATGTATATGCATAGAAGGTAACCATGTTTACTAACTATCATATATATAGAATTACTGAGTGTTTCTTTGATTTAAAGTGTATATCACTGTGTCATATTATGTCATTTATAATATAAAAACTTACAACATAATTAACCGGTAATTGCATATCTTTCGCTACACTATGATTCATCCTTCGTTATTTTAATGATCGCATGTTCCTAATGCAATTACACTGTCACCTCGTCTCTTAATGTTGTGATTATGATTATTATCTACATCATTGCCCATAAATCAATTATTCAAATGCTTCTAATATATTAGCAAATTTACAATCATAAGTGGTATAAAGCCTCGATGTGGTAGTTTCAACCAACTACGTACAATCATTGAGCTAGTTCATCACAGGGCAGTGAACTAGCTAATCAGAAAGTTGAAGTGTAGTTCGCAAACCTCAAACGATACAAGACATTGATACAAGTATTGATCGGTAATGGAGGTGAAGTCACAGATCTAAATGGTAGCCATGATTGATCTCTAAATTTCAATGGGATTCTGGAAACGATTGAATGGTTCTCATCGCGAATTAAAACTGTAGGTATAAAACATTCAATCTAAATTCGGAGTGCATAAACAGTTTGTAATCTTATCTTTTCTAGAATATTTAATACCGATACGATACTACAAATCGTCAATTTTTTTAGCTACCATACATAGAATCTATCTAATTAGAATTTTACCCGTTTTGCATGAATTATACATTCCATATTTGGTAATTTAAACTACATATCTGAATAGATCAAATACAAAATTGGCCGAAGTTAAAAGAATAGAACCTGTCGAAAGGGGTTGTACCAGTCGTTGACGACGACCTCGAATGACTGTTGACGATACGATGTCCGAATGACTGTTGACAATACGATGTCTGAATGTTGAAGGACCAACTGACCACTCAGTTGACCTCCCTTCCAATTCCGAGAATACTCTTCTTCTTCCCGAACCCCTGAGCAATGGGGTCATAGAGCTCACACAAAAAAACCGAGGATCCAGAAGTGAGTTTCCCCCTCACCAAGATCCTCTGCCAAACTCCCAATAGAAGCAAATTAGTATCTTCTTAATATTGCGATAACCATCCAGCCATAGGGTGTCCTTCCCTTTCCCCTTTCCTTCCTTAAAAAGGAAAATTCTCTACGACACATGTCGGTTCATGAAAAAATGCCTAATTTCTTAAGTATTTAATTATAATTATCTCACCCAGCCATGTGTCTAATTCTCATGAAAGTGCACCTACATCCCTTTATTTTCTCAAGTATGTCCCTTGATGCTCCCATTTAAGTTTCTATTTTTGTGGGTGCAAGTGGAGTTGGCTATATGCTAATGTTTAGTCTACCATTTGCTCCTAAAACAATTATTCTCCATTATTTAATTACTAATATTCATTTCATGTGCAAAATAGCATCAATGCAAACTTACATGCTTAATGTATAATATTCATCCATTGTTTTTGTCTTGGGTCTAGGTACCACATCATTGGGTCCATTTGACCATCATTTTTCCATCAAGGTACCACATCGTTAGGTCCTTTCATTAATGTTTCTTTGTTTTATATGATTTACGGGAGCTTCATGTAGTGATTTAGGATCCATTACCTTCAATCATCTGTCTACACTCTATTGGATACTAATGGAGTTGAGGATTAAGTCTGTTCTTACTACGCGCCCCTCAACCTCGTACGTGACCAATTCCATCATGTTCCACTTCGCACGACTTCACGCTTCCCCGAATAAGTGGATAAGGGCTTTTTAACTCGTGCGTGGATTCCGTAGGAAGTCGACACCATCGTCGTTCTTCCGTGTATGATTTATTCGCACTCTATGACCCATTTATTTCCTTTGTGAGTCAGTTGGTTATGATAATTACAAGTAGATGCACATATTCTCAAAGTTCCCATCAATAGTACTGCTCGTCATAATTCACCAATATTCATCATGTAAATCAGTCCATAACCATCATCATTTTTTTGTAAATATGTTAATCATTAAGAAAAACATACAATTCATTCATTCATATCATATTTTCATATAAAATAACTAACCGTTAAGCAGAGCATGCATTCATCACTTTAAGTAAAATATCCAATTCTACAAGTGTCATTTATTTCATTGTTTTTGTTTATCATTTTGTCATCATGCCCATCGTCATGTGTTTCTCAATTACCCAACATAAATTATTCAAAGGACCATTTTATTAAAGTTTTATTCACCTGGGTCACTTGACAAGTGCCCTCAAATTCTACAGTGATTATAGGGGCATTACATACACCCCTTCTTATTTAGAACTTCGTCCCGAAGTTCAAAACAAAAATGGAAAACTACGACACATCTCAAATGCATCCTACCAAGTCGCAGAGCTAGGACTATAATTGTCTCACTGCAACTTGACTTGATCTATCACACGGTGCCTAAGCTGTCGCATTCGCTAGTCCAACACCCGAATCGGCTTGGCCATCACAACCCCGTTGTCCGTAATCTGCATATTACTCAGATCAATAACATGTGAAGCATCGGGAACATAGTGACGTAAAACAGAAACATGAAAGACATTATGAATTCTACTCAAAGATGATGGCAATTCAAGACGATAGGAAACTGGTCCTATCCGTTCCAAAATCCTAAAGGGTTACGAATCTAGGGGACAACTTGGCTCCCTTACCAAACTTTATCAAAAAATTTTGCGGTTTCACTCGCAGAAATACCTTATCCCCGATCTCATAAATTCGGTCAGTTCTATGTGCATCCGCATAGATTTTCTATCGATCTTGTGCTTTTTTCAGTCGAGCACGAATGGTCACCATCTATTCCTCCATTTCCAATATTATGTGAGGACCAATCAATGCTTTATCTTCCAACTTGTCCCAACTCAAGGGTGTTCTACAAGGTTGTCCATACAAGAATTCAAAAGGTGCCATATGTATGGAGATCTGGTAGCTATTTTTGTAGGAAAATTCTACCAAGGGCAAGTATTCTTCCCATCTCTTCTGTTGATCCATCACATACATTCTTAACATATCCTCTAACACTTGGTTTACTCTTTCTGTTTGTCCATCCATCTGCGGGTGGTAAGCAGTACTGAAGTTAATTTGTGTGCCTAAGGCCTCCTAGAAACTTGTCCAAAATCTCCCAGTGAATACAGAACGTCTATCATAAATGATCTTCTTAAGTATTCCATGTAGTCATACAATTTCATTAATGAATAATCTAGCAATATTAGGGGCTTGATAAGTAATTTTGATAGGTAAGAAGTGTGCACTCTTGGTAAGAGTGTCTACTACCACAAATATCGAGTCGTGTCTTCGGTTGGTTAACGGTAGGCCAACTATAAAGTCCATAGACATGACTTCCCATTTAGATTCCAGGATCACGTGGGGTTGTAGCAATCCTGCAGGGTGTCGGTGTTCCACCTCACAAGCTGTCATTCCATGCACTTTGCCACAAGGTTTACCACATCCTTCTTCATTCCTTTCCAAAAGAACAAAGGTATTAAATCTGCATACATATTTGTGACTCCAGGATGAGCTCAATGAGCTTCTGATAATATCAATCCTCGGAGTTCTTCGTTCTCCGGTACATAAATGCAGTTTTATATCTCAAAAATCCGTCGGTATCCAAAGCGTATTCTCCATACTTAGGAAGCCTCATCTGTTCATTCTCCAATTATGTGCTCACTTCCTTATACCAGGCATCACTTTGTTGTAGTGCAAGTATATTTTCCCTCATATTGGTTTTCATAGGTATCACTGAGAATATTCTCGATCTTCAGCTGAGCGCATCAGCTACCTTGTTTAAGGTTCCCTTTACATAGGTTATGTCGAAATCATACTCACTGATTAATTCCAACCACCTTCTTTGTCTTGCATTAAAGTCACTTTGAGTAAATATGTGTTGTAACCCACAATGGTTTGTATTTAATTCAAATTTCCTTTTGACCAAATAGTATCGCCATAACCTTAAGGCATGAATTACTGCGGTCATTTCCATATCATGGGCTCAATAGTTCTCTTCATGCGACCGAAGCCTTCGGGATGTGTAGGCAATCACCCTCCCTTCTTGCATCAATACACACCCAACTCCATCCTTCGATGTATCTATACAAACTAGAAAATATTTGTCCATATCCGGAACCCTTAGTATTGGTGTTGTTGTCAATAGTTTTTTAAGTGTAGCGAAAGCCTTTTCACATTTCTTCGTCCAAATAAAGGGTCTGTTTTTCTTTTGTAATTTCGTTATGGGTCCCACCACATTGGAAAAACCTTCCACAAAGCGTCTATAGTACCCCGCAAGTCCCATAAAACTTCGTACCTCATGTACATTGGTGGGTGTCGTCCATTCCCAAATTGCTTCTATATTTGCAGGGTCTACTGCAATCCCTTCACCGGATATAATGTGGCCAAGGTAGTGAATCTCCTTCTGAAATAACGAACACTTGGATAACTTCCCGTATAAATTATTCTCTCTTAAGCATTACAGCACTATTCTCAACTGTTCCTCATGTTCTTCTGGTGTTCTAGAATAAATCAAAATGTCGTCCATAAATACTTGCACAAACTTGTCTAGGTATTGACGAAATACACCATTCATTAAGTTCATAAATACGCTCGGTTTATTTGTCAATCCAAAAGGTACTACTACATACTCATAGTTTCCAAATCTTGTTTTGGATGTAGTCTTAGGAATATCTTCATCTTTAATTCTCAATTGGTAATATCCCGATCTTAGATCAATCTTAGAGAATATAATTGCACCCTTCATCTGATCAAAAATATCGTCAATCCTGGGAAGAGGGTATCGGTTTCTTATAGTCGCTTTGTTAAGCTGATGATAATCAATACACAATCGCCAAGACCCATCCTTCTTCTTGACAAAGATGAAGGGTGATCCCCAAGGAGATACACTAGGTCTAATCAGTCCCAAGTCTAACAATTCCTGAATTTGAATCTATAACTCTTTTAACTCAGGAACGGGCATTCGTTAAGGGTTCTAGTTATAGGTTTGGTTCTGTGTTTAAGTTCAATGGTGAAGTCTAGCTCGTGCTATTGTGGCAGACCGGGTAGTGCTTCTGGAAATACATCCATGTATTCCGAGAATAAAGGGTGGTTGATGATCTCATTCTTATCTCCCTCCTTGTTCATATCTATAACTGCATAAAGTTTGCACCCCTTCCTCATACTTTTCTTCAACTGCATGGCCGAAATCATTCTCAGGGAAACCTTTCTCTTCTTCCCAATCATAATCCTTTCGTATCCCCCATCGTCATAAAAGGTTATTTCTTTATTTCGGCAATCCATCATGGCTGCATGCTCTTCTAACCAATCCATCCCAAGAATTAAGTCGTAAGCCCCCAACTTGGTGGCATAAAAGGATTCTTTAGTGGTGCACACCCCCAAATCTACATCACAGTTTTCTAACTTTAGACCCACCTTTTGGATACTCCCGGATGCAATTTTGACTACGTCGAAATCCTCTTGAATGGTTGCCATCATCTTACTACGTTATAAAGCTTTAAATGAAATAAAACTCTCAGTGGCACCAGGGTCTACTAGTAAAGAAAATACATTATCATCAATCTTACCAGTGGTCTCAAGGATTGTTGATTGGTGCTCGTCTTGACGATTGTTGACAGTCGCGTGAATGCGGTGTGCTCATCCTAGATCGGAGGCAATGGTCTGTCATGGTCCTTGATTCTTCCCTTGTACTCTTTCTTTTCCCTAGTTCTATCGAGGGCATTCACTCTCGAAGTGTGTCCTTCCACATTTCCAACATCTCACCTTTGGGCCTCTAGTGATACCACCGGTTGGTGCATTGTTCCATCGTAGTCCAAACTGTGTCAATTTCCCAAAAGGTTGTGCATGATCAATTCTTGGTGGTGGCAGTCGGTAGGGTGCTCTGTCTTATCTATAAGGTATTCCATTATAAGATGCCTTCCCGAAATTCTTTTATCCATAATGCTGCTTGGGCACATGGAAGTGTTGACTACTTCGGTCACCACTGTCAAGGTTCTTATTGGGTGGTCCCTTGCTCAAAAGCTCTTCTTCTGCTATGAGAGATTTTTGAACCACGTCATGCAATGTAGAGAGCATCAAGATGCAAACCTTGTCTCTAATATTTTGGTTAAGTCTAAAAACGAACTGACCTTTAAATTTTATGTTGATACATGAGGCGCATACCTCATTAATTCCGTAAAACGAATCTCATATTCATGTACCACCTGATGTCCCTGCCTCAAAGCATTGAAGTCGTTTAACTGTCGTTCGATGAATTCATCGAAAATGTAGTGTTGATGGAACTTTTCATCAAACAATTCCCAAGAAACCTCCTCGGGTTCCAAACCTAGTTGTGGTCGTAAAGTATTCCACCATAGAAGAGCTTCACCCTTCAATTGCAGACTGCCATGCGTAATTTCATGTTGGATGTATAATCCCTTAGCGCGAAACACATGGCCATATTTTCCAACCATGCTTCTGCATTGGTTCCCTCAGTGGAACCCCAAAATTATGGAAATCTAACCTTTTCCAGTTCCCGGTGTATGTTGACCGGCGGTGGAGTTTGCGGTACTGTAGTTACTTGAGAGCTCTCGTTCTCGCAGTCTATCTGGTTCATCAGTGCCTCCGACATCCTATGGAAATTCCTCATCATGGTCATAACCTCGTCGGCAGGTAGGTTAATATTTTCTTCAGTTCTTGGTGGTGTGTTTACAAGAGTCGATGGGGTTGGTGGACGTGTTGCTCATCCTCGTCCTCTTCCATCCCTACCTCTACAGGTTCTTCGATCCATGATCATGTCTGTAGCAATAGAAAATTAAGATCAATTATTTCAAGTAAGTCATCAAAAAATCTGCGGAAAACATCTTGGTCCTATCTAAGTTCGACCAAGCTCTGATACCAAATGTAAGTCTCGTCCTTAAACACATTTTTTATTTTAAGAAGGATATTCTATATTATCTTAAGACCACTTCAGTCTACTTAAAATGACAGTAACTCAAGTAAAGGTAGATTTATCATTTATATAATTATAATATATATAAGACCTTAATACAAGAATAAATTTTATTATTTATTGAAGGTTTGAATTACCAAGATCCCAAGTCACCTATAAATTCATCCTTTCCATTTGACGCACTTTACATGTTTATGCATAGAAGGTAACCATGTTTAATAACTATCATATATATAGAATTACTGAGTGTTTCTTTGATTTACCCAAGTGTATATCACTGTGTCATCTTATGTCATTTATAATCACCTAATCTCTTAATGTTGTGATTATGATTATTATCTATATCATTGCACATAAAACAATTATTCAAATGCTTCTAATATATTAGCATTTACAATCATAAGTGGTATAAAGCCTCGATGTGGTAGTTTCAACCACTAAGTAACCCATTGAAAAATATTATTTCAAAATTCAACTATAATTAAAATAAAATTGAAATGTAAATATTCACTCATAATTCAATTAACATAACTTGAACTCAAACCTTCTCACTACATATTCATCCACTAAGTGACACATTGACAAATATATATTCTATTTCAAAATTCACTACAATTAAAAATAATTGAAAGATAAACATGCATTCCTAATTCTATCTACACCTAACATAACTTGAACTTAAACCTTCTCACTACATACTCATCCACCAAGTGACACATTTGACAATTATATATTCTATTTCAAAATTCAACTACAAATAAAATATTTGAATTATAAATATTCATTCATAATTCAATCTATAATTAACATAACTTGAACTTAAAATTTTTCACTGCATACTCAACCACTAAGTGGCACATTGACAATCTATATTCTGATTCAAATTCAATTATGACAAACAAAACAAATATTTTAAAAATAAAAGTTCATTCATATTTCAATCTACGATTTAACTAATTGAAATATATACATTCCCACTCCGCTTTTCTACCATTATGCGACACAATTGTAAATGTAATTTTTAATTCATACCCCAACCCACAATCTAAATATAACTATTCTAACTCAACGGAAGTATAATGGCAATTTCAACCATTTACACAGAGTGACCAGATCATTAAGATACAGCGAGCACAAAAATAATCGTAGGAGAAATATAAACCCAGTTTATCACTAAGATCACATGAATCTTGCATACAGGATTTACATACTGCTTTGTCTATGCTACTGGGATATAATGGACCAGAGTACAGTTTAAATCCAACAAATGGCCACCAGTAGATGATAATAGGGGTGGATGGCGCCTATCACAGACTCGAGCCATTGGAAAGGTAATGTTGTTGCTGATCTAGCTTGACAGGACACTACTAGCGTTAACAGGGAGTGGTAGTACAGATCTTAGGTTCAATCTGATAACAGTTATCAAAGTATGCTAGCTGGGAATGGAGGGCGTAGATCGTTGAGCTAGTTGTTAACAGGAAGTGGTAGTACAGATCTTAGGTTCAATTTGATAACAGTAATCAAAGTATGCTAGCTAGGAATGGAGGGCGTAAATCGTTGAGCTAGTTCATCACAGGGCAGCGTACTAGCTAATCAGAAATTGATGTGTAGTTCGCAAACCTCAAACGATACAAGACATTGATACAAGTATTGACAGGTAATGGAGGTGAAGTCACTAATCTAAATGGTAGCCGGGATAGATCTCTAAATTTCGATGGGATTCTGGAAACGATTGAATTGTTCTCATCATGAATTAAAAATGCAGGTATAAAACATTCAATCTAAATTCGGAGTGCATAAACAATTTGTAATCTTATCTTTTCTAGAATAGTTAATACCGATACAATACTACAAATCGTCAATTTTTTTTTCTACCATACATAGAATCTATGTAATTATAATTTGACTCGTTTTGCATGAATTATACATTCCAAGTTTGGTAATTGCGCCGAGCTCTACGATGTCTGATGTCACATGTACATGTACCGTTTGTCGAACATAATAAAATGTAAAAAGTAATAGTATGGGGGACATCTTGTAATGGATGTCACATAACTTTTTCGAAAGTAATAAAATGTAAAAAGTAATAGTATGGGGGAGATCTTGTAACGGATGTCACATTGAACATTTTCGAAAGTAATAAAATGCAAAAAGTAATAGTATGGATGGGGGAGATCTTGTAAGGGATATCACATGTAAAGTTTTCAAAAGTAATAAAATGTAAAAAGTAATAGTATGGGGGAGATCTTGTAACGGATGTCACATGTAACATTTTTTAAAGTAATAAAATGTAATAAGATATATTATGTCGTTCGAAACAACGTGTATTTTCGTTTCGAAATCGATGGCTATATAATGGAAATCAAAACAGCATAAAAAAATATAATACAAAGTAAACAAAAAAGAATAATACAAAGTCAAAAGTAATAAATATTATGCCGGCCATAAACAAAAAAGAATAATACAAAGTAAAAAGTAAATATGAGACTTAAACTAGAGACTTTAGAGCTTAGGATTAGGTGATAAATATTATGTCGGTCATAAACAAAAAAGAATAATACAAAGTAAAAAGTAAATATGAGACTTAAACTAGAGACTTTACTTTTTGCGTCGAGAGGCGCTCTATAGCCCAGTATGAGGGAGATCTTGTGAGTCAGTGTTTGTCGATATTGTCGGCCATAAATAAAATGTAATAATTAAAAGTAAAAAGTAATAATATGAGGGAGATCTTGTGAGTCGAGTGTTTGTCGATATTGTCGGTCATAAATAAAATGTAATAATAACAAGTAAAAAGTAATAATATGAGGGAGATCTTGTGAGTCGAGTGTTTGTCGATATTGCCGGCCATAAATAAAATGTAATAATAAAAAGTAAACAGTAATAATATGAGGGAGATCTTGTGAGTCGAGTGTTTGTCGATATTGCCGGCCATAAATAAAATGTAATAATAAAAAGTAAAGTAATAATATGAGGGAGATCTTGTGAGTCGAGTGTTTGTCGATATTGTCGGCCATAAATCAAATGTAATAATAAAAAAGTAAAGAGTAATAATATGAGGGAGATCTTGTGAGTCAAGTGTTTGTCGATATTGTCAGCCATAAATAAAATGTAATAATAAAAAGTAAAAAGTAATAATATGAGGGAGATCTTGTGAGTCGAGTATTTGTCAATATTGTCGGCCCATAAATAAAATGTAATAATAAAAAGCAAAAAGTAATAATATGAGGGATATCTTGTGAGTCGAGTGTTTGTCGATATTGTCGGCCATAATTGAAATGTAATAATAAAAAGTAAAAAGTAATAATATGAGGGAGATCTTGTAAAAGCTCCTTGAGTGCAATAGCTGAGAAGAGGTTTGCACCTCGGGAGATTTGATCGCTCTCGGTGCTTTATAGAGCCTAGGATTTTTGAAACTACATATCTGAATAGATCAAATATAAAATTGATCGAAGTTAAAAGAATATAACTTGTCGAAAGGTGTTGTACCAACCGTTGACGATGAGCTCCAATGACTGTCGAAGATCCAATGTCTAAATGCCGAATGACCAACCGACCACTCGGTTGACCTCCCTTCCAAACTCCCAATAGAACCAAATCAATATCTTCTTAATATTACGATAACCATCCAACCATAGGGTGTCCTTCCATTTCCTCTTTCCTTCCTTAAATAGAAAAATTCTCTGCGACACATGTCGCTTCATGCAAAAATGCCTAATTTCTTAATTATTTAATTATAATTATCTCACCCAGCCATGTGTCTAATCTCATGAGAGTGCACCTACATCCCTTAATTTACTCAAGTATGTCCCCTGATGCTCCCATTTAAGTTTCTATTTTTGTAGGTGCAAGTGAAGTTGGCTATATGCTAATGTTTAGTCTACCATTTGCTCCTAAAACAATTATTCTCCATTATTTAATTACTAATATTCATTTCATGTGCAAAATAGCCTAAATGCAAACTTACATGCTTAATGCATAATATTCATCCATTTTTTTTGTCTTCGGTCTAGGTACCACATCATCGGGTCCATTCGACCATCATTTTTCCATCAAGGTACCAAATCGTCGAGTCCTTTCGTTAATGTTTCCTTGTTTTATCTGATTTGCGGGAACTTCATGTAGTGATTTAGGATTCGTTATCTTCAATCATCCGTCTACACTCTATTGGATATTAATGGCGTTGAGGAGTAAGTATGTTCTTACTGCGCGCCCCTCAACGTCATACGTGACCAATTATGTCATGGTCCACTTTGCACGACTTCACGCTTCCCCGAGTAAGCGGATAAGGGATTTTTAACTCATGTGTGGATTCCGTAGGAAGTCGACACCATCGGCGTTCTTCTGTGTGTGATTTATTCGTACTCTATGGCCCATTTATTTCCTTTGTGATTCAGTTGGTTATGATAATTACCTGTTGTTGCACATTTTCTCAAAGTACCCATCAGTAGTACTACTCATCATAATTCACCAATATTCATCATGTAAATCAGTCCATAATCATCATCATTTATTTTGTAAATCTGCTAATCATTAAGCAAAACATGTAATTCGTTCATTCATATCATATTTTCATAAAAAATAGCTAATCATTAAGCAAAGCATGCATTCATCACTTTAAGTAAAGTATCCAATTCTACAAGTGTCATTTATTTCATTGTTTTGTTTATCATTTTGTCGGCATGCCCATCATCATGTGTTTCTCAATTATCCCAACATAAATTATTCAAAGGACCATTTTATTAAAGTTTTATTCAGTCGGCTCACTCAACAAGTTCCCTCAAAGTCTACAGTCATTCTAGGGGCATTACAGAGTCTTGGGGTAGACAGTAATTTAAATAGAAAATATTAATAAGAAACCTTAAACAAAAGATATGAACTTTGAAATAAAATATCGAACCTAAAATGCAATAAAACTATATTCTTAAAATTGAAAGAATTTAAAACATGACATATTTATAAATTACTTGGACAAGCCTAGAATCATCTAAAAAGATCACAGGTCTAATTATAAAACGATTTCCCTTATAAAATGAAAACATTCAAAAATAAGAAGAAACATGAAATTTTGAAATTGATTTGTGACAACAGTTAATTACAAAAATACTATTTATTAGAGAGGCCTATTTCACTAATCCGAAACATACAAATTGCATTAAAAGGAAAATGTTAGAGTAATTTTTTTTCTTTTCAATCACGGTTTCCAATCTGTATAAATAAATATATTACCCAACCTCTCCATAAACTACAGAAACAAATTGAATTAATCAAGACTAGATGTATGCAATAAAAATAAGTAATCCTAGCACATCTGCAAAAAATGACAATTTTCGGAGAGACGATGCTTATGGTTTTGTAATCAAGAACAAGCACTTAGAGTGGTGTTGGCACCCCAACAACTCCCCTTAATTTTTACAAAATAAAGTGGCCCCCATTAGAATTTTGTAAATACTTAACTTTTAATGTTCCTTTTATCTCGCTTGATTTGAAGGTGGTCTCATGGTTTTCATTTCTTGGTCTTTCACTTATGCGCTTCTTATACTTTGGTCTTCATCTCATGATGTTTTGGTGATTTTGGTCATTTGACTTTCTTGGCCTCCTGATTTCTCAATCACAATTGCATGATCTTATTTGAGTCTATTTTAGTTGATTATGAGTCTTGGTTTTTCAAAATTGAAATGGTTATGAGTTTCGGAATTAGTTTCGCAAATCTCAATTGGTTAAATAAGTTTATGAATACCTTAGCGAATCAACATGAAAGCTCAAATTTATGATTTCCATTCACGTCTTGAAATGAGATATTTAGATGAATGGAGGTGATCATTTGATTCTAATTTTGAATGATCCGATGATTTGTTCAAACCTTTAATTTTAATAAGAATTTTTCCTTTTTATTGAATTTGTAATTTTAAGTAAAAATTTAATAATTTAGTTAAGGCTGAATCACTTATAACTTTTTGACATCTTCAAAGAATATTTATATGAATATCAAAAGGTATTAACAATTTTAAGATATGTTTACCTTTTCATAATTTTAATTCTTTATGGACAAATGAAAATTTTAAAATTTTACTTTCATAAAGCATTATTCTCCATTTTGATCAAAGCCATCGTATTTCCAAAGACTAATTTTTATAACCCTCACTTTCACTCTTTATTATATCTCTTGGGTTATAATGATTTAATATATGGTGATTGACTAAAAAAAGCAATTTCATTTTCTTCTCTTCGTGGATGCTTTAGAAGTGTAATTCATATTTTTATGCATGAAATAAGAGACATATAAACAAGAGCATAATTCTACTTATTAGTATCTTAACTTTTGTTTCTCTTATTTCAAAGCAATATTTAATATGAGTAATAATACTCTCTCCACGTGGGACAACTCTTAAATAATTTTTAATGATCTATAATTTAAATTTTGCAATGGAATCATATATAGGATTATGAAAACTTTACCACATTTCAAGAGTATATTAATCTTAGCTTGTGTTCTTTTCCATGATATGATATCTACAGGTTTAAAATGACGCATCACCATATGAAGAGGATATCATAAAGAATAACGGCTCAGCTGCTTGCAAACGATGCCCGAGATTCACGTTGACATGCCAGTTTGGATCGCCACGACTGTTATTACAATGAATGCTTCAACATTTATATAAATTATATAACTGAAAAATAGATCTCTGGCTCTGTTTTTATGGGAAACGGTTCCGGTTTGTTAGAGTTTTTATTTTATTATATCTAAAACAGTTTTCTATTGCCATCGATTTTGTTCCGAAGAGACCTGCGTTCAGTATGGAAGAAAGAAGCAGCAAAATCTGCCACCATGAATTAATTGATGATTGATTTCATTGATTTTACAAAGATCACGGAGAGAATCACGCCACGAAACTGTTCCATGAGTCTCATCAGATCGCCGGGACTTTGCCTCCAAAATTGAAGGTCGGCTAGATTTGAGTTTAGTTCAATGAAGAATAATGAGCCGAACCGAATAAAGACACAACAAAATTGCAAGGTTTAAAGCTAGGTTAAAATGATTAAGATGAGAAGATACAGGGAAGTTTCGTTATCTTCTTATTTTACCATTCGGAATAATCTTTTCATTGGTTTTTGAAAGTTCATTCTTCTTTCCAGCTCATATTCATTAGCATATTTCTTATTATTATGTCTTTTGATAAACAGGTTCGACGATGGAAGTGTAAGGACGCGATAAATTTCTTTTTGGGTATCCGGCTCATTTGGAGAAAACGTTCACCCACCACCTACGCCATTTGTTGTCACATCACTTGAACAACCATTAAATTCAAATAAAGAGAAGATCGTCGAGGATGATGAGTTGGTTGCACCAGGTCCTTTGCGCCAAGATTCAACCTGGAGTTTAACTTCTTTTCTTTTGTTAACCGGAGATCAACCTAGCTTACCTCAATAGCGCAGTGTTGTTACATAACAGAAGATAATGATACGTTTCTGGTGCCAACAAATGAGGAGCGCATTTCGTCCGGTTGGAGAGAAGATTGGAATCCAGATAATAAAATTGACTGAGCAAATGAGACAAAAGGGTAACAAACATCTGGTGCGCTCATTGAGACTGAAATACCTGTGATCGCGGCGGTGGTTTCTTTGGAGGAGGTGTTGCTTACACTCTATAAAAGCAAAGACAACAGCGATTCCATTTTGAAGAGGGGGAGGGTCTCGACAGAAGAAAGAAACCTTGTTTTCTTGATTCTGTTATCTATTTTGTAATCTTTCTGTTTGCAAAGAGAGAGGAGACACTGCCGTGAAGAGGGGGAAGCTCTGTAAAGAAAGATGGAAAAATTTTCCCAGAAACTCTACTCTTTTTCTCCTTAAGTTGGATTTCTAAGACATTGGAGAGCTCTTATTATACAGCAGTACTTTTTTATTTTGTTTACACAAACTGTCTCATGAACTTCTTCTGATGATTGTCGAATGTGCCAGGATACTGAAACCTTAGCTAAGTTTTGGATATCAATACTGTGTGATTTATCTCTCCCTTGTTATCTTGTTTTTTCATATATAAATATCTTCATATTATATGTGGAATGTTTAATGAGAAATTCATAAATTGATTTGCCTTCTTATTGATGTTGAAGAACTTTTTCATGATGCCAATATTATGTTTCAGAATGACATATCTTGTTAGTAAATTTTGGCTTTAGTTTGAAGTTCTTATATATAAGTTATTTTACAACAGTTTTGTTTTATCTGCTGTGAAGTAATTTAAATTCATTTTTTATAGTTTGGTATGTTTCTTACTAAGCTTTAATTAGTAAATATTTTCCTTGCTTCAGACTTTTAGTTGAATAAGTCAATCTTTGCTCTTGGCAGAGATAGGAAGCTAATTTTAGATAGATTAGTATCATTTAGCTTATCATAGAGTCACATTAGGAGCTACTAATGTTTGATATTTAGTATTAGATAGTCCTTAGAATTAGATTATCATTAGCTTAAAGTTTTCTATTTTGATTGACTTTACTTGAAATGTATTCACCTGGAGAGACTCTTCATTTTGAAGAGCACATCACACATGCAGCAGGGCCTTGATCCTGTGAAAGACGGTCATTCCAAACACATACAAAATTGCACTAAGTCGAGTGTGTGGCTGTTTTTCCGTAAGTTGGCCAAGAACAATTTTTCTGGCCAACAAGTGGTTATTTGATTATAAAACATAGAAAATATAGTATACAATTTCAACATAAATTATTTAGATTACCCCTGTAGTTGAAGAATACTCACATACATTTGTATCCAAACAGGCTTATGCAGAAAAATGTAGAGAGTGCTTACATCAAGTGTGAGTATTCCCCCGACCCTGTCTCCATCCTACCCTCTATATGATTGGAGCAATTACTAAGACCAACCTATCATGGAAAACAGAGTGTGACCAAACTAGGATCTCATAACGATCCCATAATTGTTTATGCATCGTGGCATATAACAAAAGGATAAAATATTACATTCATGTTGACCTTTAACAGATTAGTCCGAGACTACAAGAGGATGGACGATTTAAATTCTGAGCTTACAAGTATTGAGCCTCGATATTTGAAGATTTATTCAATTTAAAAATATGATTGATCTTGAATCTCGTAAGAAACGCCAGCAAAGCCAAATAGAACCAAAATGTTTGGGTCGATCTTCCAACATTTGAAACGCAAGCTCCAAATTGTAAAGATGGATAGCATTGGAAGTATGGAAACCTGGGCAACGAGGTATCTGAGAAAAGAAAAGAAAATAACTATTAGAATCACATTAAGTATAATAAATAACATAAAAAAATAATATAATGAGATGGCTACAAAATTTTCAATTCTGCAGCTGTCTCTTATTAAATGAAATAACTACACTAAGCAACAAATAAAAATGCAACAATAAATCAAACTAGCATATACCTGAAGAGAAGTGTGTACAATTTAAAAACAAAAACAACAACTAAAATTATCATTGCCTTCTTGTGGGATTAAGTTGATCCGTAGTCAGATAAAGATTAACCCCGAGTTTATGAATTATAGAACATTCATGTACAATAGCCAATTCTTGTTTCAATTGATCCATCTGATTTTGATGTTGTTGAATTAATAAGTTCCTTCTCTTAACCAGTGTTTGTATGTTAATCTTATAAGCATGTATTCGCTCATTTAGAGCATCATTGGTAGCGACATAATGAGTCATGAGATAATGACATCACCTACAATCAATAGAGCGACCAAACGATGTGTGTCGAACGTATTAGTAAGCTTAGAAAAACGCTCACAGAAGGATGCAAATCTGTGCAAGGTGGATTGAATATGTGAATTGGACTGAATTCCAGCAGGTAATTGAAACTCCTGATTAGTCTGACCGTGTACACGCATATTTTGCTTATCACTTTTAGTTTCAGGATTAGGATCTTCGAGATCATTCACATCAATAACCAAGTGATCAAAAGGTTGAGAGGGATGATTATGCCTGAGCCGAGACTGAATTCTTTCTTCCCTATTACCCGTAATACTTTCGACAAGAAGCTTGTCACCTTCAGAACACATTCTGAATGATGAAGTAGAGGCATCACTATGCCTAGGAGTTTCAGGGGAAAACGTCTCATGCTTTATTTTTGCCTTTTGAAAATGATCAGATGCCTTTTCTTTCACCTGATGAACCTTTTGATCATCCATGGGGTTTGCATATAAGATGGAGTGACTATTGTGATCCTTTTGACCCAAAGATGTTGAATTAAAAATAGTATTGACATTTAGCTTGTCCCGGTTTTTACTTGCGATGATATATTGCATGGAATAACTGTGGTGACTCTTTAAATTATCGGGCTCCTTTCTATGAGAAATTTCAGCGAGGTCAAACATTAATTCATCCCACTTATGTTCCTCTGAATCACCGTGGTTTTGATCAGTTAACTTTTCATTCCGGCCTTCTTGGACTAAGCTCTGATGGTTATACTTCTGGAAAAGATTTGAATCGTGACATTGAGATTGAACACCAATTTCTGTAATGGTGGGATCACGCATCCCTTTCCCTTCTTGTTTAATATTCATCAAAGGATCATGAAGTGGGTTTTAAGTTTTAACTTGGGTCGTGCCATGCACCCAAGCTTCAATTTTATTTGCGACAGATTCGGGTTGGTGAATTACATCCCAAGGATGTGGGTTTGACATGCCATTAGAAACTCGTAAAGAGTCTCCATCAAGCTTATCTAGACAATCTTTACTCTGGTCGACATTCGACAATTTATCTAATCGTGAGTCAAAATGAGGCTTACTAGATCGCATAGAGAGCTTATGGAGGGTCCAGGTGACTTTCATGCGATCTAAAGCCCGCTCAAGTATACCAAACAGACTTTTGACGGTATTACCCACCTGAGGGGACTAAAAATGTGCTTCAGAATTGAGACTTAGGTCAACCGGGGGTTTTGGTGGATGAACTAATTGTTGCTTGTTCACAAGCTTAGAACCTGATGGAACAAAGCTCGATGTAGTGGGACCGATCGAGGTGAACTCAGGGTCTTGAGATGTAGAAAGACTATGATAAGGTTCAATTGCTTGGCCTTGGTAATCATCCGTGTTTTGGGTCAAGGAATCCAAGAACTAGTTCCTAGCAAGGAATTTATCCCAAGTATCCCCGATGGCATTAAGTTTTAATTTGACAATAATTCTGACTAGCCCGAAATGCATAAGTCCCCGCATAGGAAAATTTTCAGACTGTTGAACCGATCGAGACATGGTCTTAAGACTTAGATAGAGGAAATAAGGCAGGTTCAATTCAAAACCGAGAAAAACCATCAACAGTCTTATATGATAGCATAGGATCAAAGTATAAAGCCCACAAAAGTGATGTATTGACTCAGAACCACAAATAACTTCTGCCATTTAGGTTTAAACAAGCTCTTGGAGATACCTTTATGATTATGAATCGACGGAGTGAGTTTACAGAGGAGTCGTGGACATGGAACATCCTTAAGCAACATATGTTTTGACCAGCATTCACCTGTACATGGCAGGTATGTAGAAGTAGCTATGAATCCCTCACCGATTTTAAACTCTAAATCACCAACCTAGACCCTATCACCATCAAAAGACTGGGAAAACACAAGCGTGACGAGTTTATTGTGTGGCCGAAATTTACTCATGAAAGGCCACCATCCAATATCTATCAAAGAGCGAACCAGCTGAGGATTGGATTCCAAAGACTTAGTATGTTCTGGTTTTGCTCTGTTAATGAACCTCATTATCAACACGATGACAAGAGCAGCATGATATCGACTGGGTCTGTACCGTCAATGACGCTAGGTTTGGTTGGGAGTACGTGTAGCAAGGGGAAACAGGAAAAAATCCTAATCTCACCCCATGAATGGAGAAGGTCCTGGAAGCAGCAAACGCTGTAAATAAATGGGAAAGGCAAGCCTCCACATACTCTGAATGAGGGCAGAAGGAGGTTCATTGTACCCTCGGGTTTGTGAGGAATAAAATTTGGTAATATGGAAGCATGCAGGGCAAAGTTGGGAATTATGATAGTGAAAATGAGCTTTATTTAATTTGTGATCCAAGCATTCCACCTCGGTCTCTAAGATAAGGAGGAGCCAAGAGATGGCAGATTGCATGCCCTTCAACGTCCAAGTAAGCTGATGAAATGATAACCATGGCATGGCTGTAAATGGTTGGTCCATGTGAACGAATGATTCATCTCTAACCATCATTACATCTTATTGTCATTGTACACATTGAATCGATCGATGGTGGGATGCAAGTTCAGTGATTTCGAGGCCAATAAATGGGAAATGGTGGTTTCATGATCATCGATAGCTTTGTGTTAACGTGGAAAACCCTTAATGAAAACCCCAAATCCGTGCACGAGTTGTTGTCAAATCACCCTGAGGACAAGACTAGATATATATATATAAGTGGACTTGTTATTAAAGTATACCAAGGTTCCTTTTATTCTAAGGAAAATTAAGATAAAGTAGGCCAATCAAATTAAATAAAAAACATAACCTTGGTAAAGCATGTTCGGATAATAAACAATTTACATTTAACCATGCCAAGAGTACTTAAATTTTGGCCTATAATAAACTCAGTTTAAAGGAAAATGAACCAAGAAATGAACTTTATGTTAAATTAATATTTTCGTTTTGAAATCAATGACTATATAATGGAAATCAAAACAACATAAAAAAATATAATACAAAGCAAACAAAAAAGAATAATACAAAGTAAAAAGTAATAAATATTATGTCGGCCATAAACAAAAAAGAATAATACAAAGTAAAAAGTAAATATGAGACTTAAACTAGAGACTTTAGACCTTAGGATTAGGTGATAAATATTATGTCGGTCATAAACAAAAAAGAATAATACAAAGTAAAAAGTAAATATGAGACTTAAACTAGAGACTTTACTTTTTGCGCAGAGAGGCGCTCTATAGCCCAGTATGAGGGAGATCTTGTGAGTCAACGTTTGTCGATATTGTCGGCCATAAATAAAATGTAATAATTAAAAGTAAAAAGTAATAATATGAGTGAGATCTTGTGAGTCGAGTGTTTGTCGATATTGTCGGCCATAAATAAAATGTAATAATAACAAGTAAAAAGTAATAATATGAGGGAGATCTTGTGAGTCGAGTGTTTGTCGATATTGTCGGCCATAAATAAAATGTAATAATAAAAAGTAAACAGTAATAATATGAGGGAGATCTTGTGAGTCAAGTGTTTGTCGATATTGTCGGCCAGAAATAAAATGTAATAATAAAAAGTAAAGTAATAATATGAGGGAGATCTTGTGAGTCGAGTGTTTGTCGATATTGCCGGCCATTAATCAAATGTAATAATAAAAAAGTAAAGAGTAATAATATGAGGGAGATCTTGTGAGTCGAGTGTTTGTCGATATTGTCTGCCATAAATAAAATGTAACAGTAAAAAGTAAAAAGTAATAATATGAGGGAGATCTTGTGAGTCGAGTATTTGTCGATATTATCGGCCCATAAATAAATGTAATAATAAAAAGCAAAAACTAATAATATGAGGGATATCTTGTGAGTCGAGCGTTTGTCGATATTGTCGGCCATAAATAAAATGTAGAAATAAAAAGTGAAAAGTAATAATATGAAGGAGATCTTGTAAAAGCTCCTTGAGTGCAATACCTTAGAAGAGGTTTGCACCTCAGGAGATTTGATCGCTCTCGGTGCTTTATAGAGCCTAGGATTTTTTAAACTACATATCTGAATAGATCAAATATAAAATTGATCGAAGTTAAAAGAATATAACTTGTCAAAAGGGGTTGTACCAACCGTTGACGATGAGCTCGAATGACTGTCGAAGATCCAATGTCTAAATTTCGAAGGACCAACCGACCACTCGGTTGACCTCCCTTCTAATTCTGGGAATACTCTTCTTCTTCCCAAACCCTCAAGCAATGAGGCCGTACAGCTCACACACAAAAACTGAGGATCTAGAAGTGAGCTTCCCCCTCACCAAGATCCTCTACCAAATTGCCAATAGAAGCAAATCAAGATCTTCTTAATATTAGGATAACCATCCAACCATAGGGTGTTCTTCCATTTCCTCTTTCCTTCCTTAAATAGGAAAATTCTCTGCGACACATGTCGCTTCATGCAAAAATGCCTAATTTCTTAATTATTTAATTATAATTATCTCACCCATCCATGTGTCTAATTCTCATGAGAGTGCACCTACATCCCTTAATTTACTCAAGTATGTCCCCTGATGCTCCCATTTAAGTTTCTATTTTTGTAGGTGCAAGTGAAGTTGGCTATATGCTAATGTTTAATCTACCATTTGCTCCTAAACAATTATTCTCCATTATTTAATTACTAATATTCATTTCATGTGAAAAATAGCCTAAATGCAAACTTACATGCTTAATGCATAATATTCATCCATTTTTTTTGTCTTCGGTCTAGGTACCACATCGTCGGGTCCATTCGACCATCATTTTTCCATCAAGGTACCAAATCGTCGGGTCCTTTCGTTAATGTTTCCTTGTTTTATCTGATTTGCAGGAACTTCATGTAGTGATTTAGGATTCGTTATCTTCAATCATCCGTCTACACTCTATTGGATATTAATGGCGCTGAGGAGTAAGTATGTTCTTACTGCGCGCCCCTCAACCTCATACATGACCAATTATGTCATGGTCCACTTTGCACGACTTCACTCTTCCCCGAGTAAGCGGATAACGGATTTTTAACTCGTGTGTGGATTTCGTAGGAAGTCGACAACGTCGGCGTTCTTCTGTGTATGATTTATTCATACTCTATGGCCCATTTATTTCCTTTGTGATTCAGTTGATTATGATAATTACCTGTTGTTGCACATTTTTTCAAAGTACCCATCAGTAGTACTACTCATCATAATTCACCAATATTCATCATGTAAATCAGTCCCTAATCATCATCATTTATTTTGTAAATCTACTAATCATTAAGCAAAACATGTAATTTGTTCATTCATATCATATTTTCATAAAAAATAGCTAATCATTAAGCAAAGCATGCATTCATCACTTTAAGTAAAGTATCCAATTCTACAAGTGTCATTTATTTCATTGTTTTGTTTATCATTTTGTCGTCATGCCCATCATCATGTGTTTCTCAATTATCCCAACATAAATTATTCAAAGGACCATTTTATTAAAGTTTTATTCAGCCGGTTCACTCGACAAGTTCCCTCAAAATCTACAGTCATTCTAGGGGCATTACAGAGTCTCGGAGTAGACAGTAATTTAAATAGAAAATATTAATAAGAAACCTTCAACAAAAGATATGAACTTTGAAATAAAATATTGAACCTAAAATGCAATAAAACTATATTCTTAAAATTGAAAGAATTTAAAACATGACATATTTATCTATTACTTGGACAAGCCTAGAATCATCTAAAAAGATCACAGCTCTAATTATAAAACGATTTCTCTTATAAAATGAAAACATTCAAAAATAAGAAGAAACGTGAAATTTTGAAATTGATTTGTGACAACATTCAATTACAAAAATATTATTTATTAGACAGGCCTATTTCACTAATCCGAAAGATACAAATGGCATTAAAAGGAAGATGTTAGAGTAAATTTTTTTCTTTTCAATGACGGTTTCCAATCTGTATAAATAAATATATTACCCAACCTCTCCATAAACTGCAGAAACAAATTGAATTAATCAAGACTAGATGTATGCAATAAAAATAAGTAATCCTAGAACATCTGCAAAAGATGACAATATTCGGAAGGACGATGCTTATGGTTTTGTAATCAAGAACAAGCACTTAGAGTGGTTATTTGATTATAAAACATAGAAAATATAGTATACAATTTCAACATAAATTATTTAGATTACCCTTGTAGTTGAAGAATACTCACATACATTTGTATCCAAACAGGCCTATGCAGAAAAATGATATTATCTCTTGAAGGGAGTGCTTACATCAAGTGTGAGTATTCCCCCCTACCCTGTCTGCATCCTACCCTTTATATGATTGGAGCAATTACTAAGACCAACCTATCATGGAAAACAGAGTGTGACCAAACTAGGATCGCATAACGATCCCATAATTGTTTATGCATCGTGGCATATAACAAAAGGATAAAATATTACATTCATGTTGACCTTTAACAGATTAGTCCAAGACTACAAGAGGATGGACGATTTAAATTCTGAGCTTACAAGTATTGAGCCTCGATATTTGAAGATTTATTCAATTTAAAAATATGATTGATCTTGAATCTCGTAAGAAACGCCAGCAAAGCCAAATAGAACCAAAATGTTTGGGTCGATCTTCCAACATTTGAAACACAAGCTCCAAATTGTAAAGATGGATAGCATTGGAAGTATGGAAACCTGGGCAACGAGGTATCTGAGAAAAGAAAAGAAAATAACTATTAGAATCACATTAAGTATAATAAATAACATAAAGAATAATATAATGAGATGGCTACAAAATTTTCAATTCTGCAGCTGTCTCTTATTAAGTGAAATAACTACACTAAGCAACAAATAAAAATGCAACAATAAATCAAACTAGCATATACCTGAAGAGAAGGGTGTACAATTTAAAAACAAAAACAACAACTAAAATTATCATTGCCTTCTTGTGGGATTAAGTTGATCCGTAGTCAGATAAAGATTAACCCCGAGTTTATGAATTATAGAACATTCATGTACAATAGCCAATTCTTGTTTCAATTGATCCATCTGATTTTGATGTTGTTGAATTAATAAGTTCCTTCTCTTAACCAGTGTTTGTATGTTAATCTTATAAGCATGTATTCGCTCATTTAGAGCATCATTGGTAGCGACATAATGAGTCATGAGATAATGACATCACCTACAATCAGTAGAGCGACCAAACGATGTGTGTCGAACGTATGAGTAAGCTTAGACAAACGCTCACAGAAGGATGCAAATCTGTGCAAGGTGGATTGAATATGTGAATTGGACTGAAGTCCAGCAGGTAATTGAAACTCCTGATTAGTCTGACCGTCTACACGCATATTTTGCTTATCACTTTTAGTTTCAGGATTAAGATCTTCGAGATCATTCACATCAATAACCAAGTGATCAAAAGGTTGAGAGGGATGACTATGCCTGAGCCGAGACTGAATTCTTTCTTCCCTATTACCCGTAATACTTTCGACAAGAAGCTTGTCACCTTCAGAACACATTCTGAATGATGAAGTAGAGGCATCACTAGGCCTAGGAGTTTCAGGGGAAAACGTCTCATACTTTATTTTTGCCTTTTGAAAATGATCAGATGCCTTTTTTTTCACCTGATGAACCTTTTGATCATCCATGGGGTTTGCATATAAGATGGAGTGACTATTGTGATCCTTTTGACCCGAAGATGTTGAATTGAAAATAGTATTGACATTTAGCTTGTCCCGGTTTTTACTTGCGATGATATATTGCATGGAATAACTGTGGTGACTCTTTAAATTATCAGGCTCCTTTCTATGAGAAATTTCAGCGAGGTCAAACATTAATTCATCTAACTTATGTTCCTCTGAATCACCGTGGTTTTGATCTGTAAACTTTTCATTCCGGCCTTCTTGGACTAAGCTCTGATGGTTATAATTCTGGAAAAGATTTGAATCGTGACATTGAGATTGAACACCAATTTCTGTAATGGTGGGATCACGCATCCCTTTCCCTTCTTGTTTAATATTCATCAAAGGATCATGAAGTGGGTTTCAAGTTTTAACTTGGGTCGTGCCATGCACCCGAGCTTCAATTTTATTTGCGACAGATTCGGGTTGGTGAAATACATCCCAAGGATGTTGGTTTGACATGCCATTAGAAATTCGTAAAGAGTCTTCATCAAGCTTATCTAGACAATCTTTACTCTGGTCGACATTCGACAATTTATCTAATCGTGAGTCAAAATGAGGCTTACTAGATCGCATAGAGAGCTTATGGAGGGTCCAGGTGACTTTCATGCGATCTAAAGCCCGCTCAAGTATACCAAGCAGACTTTCGACGGTATTACCCACCTAAGGGGACTAAAAATGTGCTTCAGAATTGAGACTTAGGTCAACCAGGGGTTTTGGTGGATGAACTAATTGTTGCTTGTTCACAAGCTTAGAACCTAATGGAACAAAGCTCGATGTAGTGGGACCGATCGAGGCGAACTCAGGGTCCTGAGATGTAGAAAGACTATGTTAAGGTTCAATTGCTTGGCCTTGGTAATCATCCGTGTTTTGGGTCAAGGAATCCAAGAACTCGTTCCTAGCAAGGAATTTATCCCAAGTATCCTCGATGGCATTAAGTTTTAATTTGACAATAATTCTGACTAGCCCGAAATGCATAAGTCCCCGCATAGGAAAATTGTCGGACTGTTGAACCGATCGAGACATGGTCTTAAGACTTAGATAGAGGAAATAAGGCAGGTTCAATTCAAAACCGAGAAAAACCATCAACAGTCTTATATGATAGCACAGGATCAAAGTATAATGCCCATCAAAAGTGATGTATTGACTCAGAACCACAAATAACTTCCGCCATTTAGGTTTAAACAAGCTCTTGGAGATACCTTTATGATTATGAATCAACGGAGTGAGTTTACAGAGGAGTCGTGGACATGGAACATCCTTAAGCAACATATGTTTTGACCAGCATTCACCTGTACATGGCAGGTCTGTAGAAGTAGCTATGAATCCCTCATCGATTTTAAACTCTATGCGGCAGAAAACTAGGACGCAAGATCCATATTGTATATATTATTGAATTGATAAGATGCTTAATGCTTTACAAGAGCTCGCCTTTTATAAGGTTTGAGCATTTCTTAAGAAGGGTTACGTCCCTTCAATTAAACTAATTAATAATTTAATGATTAATTTAATACAATATTTAATATTCATAGCATTGCCACTCCCTTTTAAAGAGCTTTGTCCTCAAAGCAATGGTAATGAAAGATGTAACTGTCGAAATTGTTCTGATTCCCATGTTGCATCTTCTTCGGGAAGATTTTTCCATTTTATGAGGTATTCTTTAATGACTCGCGTTCTTAATCTCTTCTCTCTAGTAGCAATGACTCGTTCTTAATCTTTTATAAGGTTTGAGCATTTCTTAAGAAGGGTTACGTCCCTTCAATTAAACTAATTAATAATTTAATGATTAATTCAATACAATATTTAATATTCATAGCACTCTAAATCACCAACCTAGACCCTATCACCATCAAAAGACTGGGAAAACACAAGGGTGACGAGTTTATTGTGTGGCCGAAATTTACTAATGAAAGGCCACCATCCAATATCTATCAAAGAGCGAACCAGCTGAGGATTGGATTCCAAAGACTTAGTATGTTCTGGTTTTGCTCTGTTAATGAACCTCATTATCAACACGATGACAAGAGCAGCATGATATCGACTGGGTCTGTACCGTCAATGACGCTAGGTTTGGTTGGGAGTAAGTGTAGCAAGGGGAAACAGGAAAAAACCCTAATCGCACCCCATGAATGGAGAAGGTCCTGGAAGCAGTAAACGCTGAAAATAAATGGGAAAGGCAAGCCTCCACATACTCTGAATGAGGGCAAAAGGAGGTTCATTGTACCCTCGGGTTTGTGAGGAATAAAATTTGGTAATATGGAAGCATGCAGGGCAGAGTAGGGAATTATGATAGGGAAAATGAGCTTTATTTAATTTGTGATCCAAGCATTCCACCTCGGTCTCTAAGATAAGGAGGAGCCAAGAGATGGCAGATTGCATGCCCTTCAACGTCCAAGTAAGCTGATGAAATGATAACCATGGCATGGCTTTAAATGGTTGGTCCATGTGAACGAATGACTCATCCCTAACCATCATTACATCTTATTGTCATTGTACACATTGAATCGATCGATGGTGGGATGCAAGTTCAGTGATTTCGAGGCCAATAAATGGGAAATGGTGATTTCATGATCATCGATAGCTTTGTGTTAACGTGGAAAACCCTCAATGAAAACCCCAAATCCGTACACGAGTTGATGTCGAATCACCCTGAGGACAAGACTAGATATATATATAAGTGGACTTGTTATTAAAGTATAGCAAGGTTCGTTTTATTCTAAGGAAAATTAAGATAAAGTAGGCCAATCAAATTAAATAAAAAACATAACCTTGGTAAAGCATGTTCGGATAATAAACAATTTACATTTAACCATGCCAAGAGTACTTAAATTTTGGCCTATACTAAACTCATTTTAAAGGAAAATGAACCAAGAAATGAACTTTATACTAAATTAATACATAAGTCCAAATATTAATGTCTACGCTTGATCTCGTTGATTAAACATCATTGGCGATCTTCACTATACTTGAAACCTTATCCATAGAAATGGAAGAAGTAAATTCAAAATATGTTTAAATACTTTTGATTCAAAGAATGAAACAAAATCCTTGGTAAATCATGAAATTATTTTAAGCAGAACAATAACATTTATTTGAATATCCCACGGTAATTTATATAGAATCAAAATTTGTGATTGTTTCAAGTGAATACCACTTAGACTTAATAAGTGAAAGTGCCATTTATGGTACATTAAATAGTGAAGAATCCAGTTGAAAAGGATGGATTAATTTAAATCCAAAAGTAAATATACCGAGGTAAAATATGAAGAGATGTAGAACTGAGTGAGATGTAGAACGATGTAAAAATAAATATTGAAAACAATTCTTCCAACTTATGAGTGATAAAGTATTTATACACCGGTGGTATGCCTATAACAGATTACCTTTGATTGTCAAGCTGCAACATTACCTAATGAGAGATGCAGAGTCGGTTACAAAAGAAAAATGATAGTTTCCATTTTCAAATTCCATGCTTTTAGTCATGGAATCCAAAAATGGAAAAGAATGATGAACGATAGAATAGATCCCTGTGAATGGAATTATTTGAGCCATGCATCGTTCTCCTCGAAGAGAGTCAAGGAAATGATTAAAAGGATGCAAACCAAAATCTAAAGAACCAACCATTTGCAATTATTTATTTATTTTACAGATAAGGCTGAAGATATTTTGATTATATAAAAAGAAGATAGGAATTACATATATCTGGTAAAAGATTGCTCCCACATGAGTGCAGCATCCAGAACTCCTTGTTCATCATTGACAATTCTGAAGCTAACATTGAATTTCCCTAATCTATGAGAGCTGTAACTCCTAACAAACTAACCAAGCAAAAATATGCAAAAACAGAACATAATTATGTGAAGTAGAGTACCTATCTTTCCAAAAAAAAAACATAGTATACTGCTTCATTCTGACAAGTTTAGGCAACAAAAACCCTGTTCCAAACCATCCTAAGACACTATGTACTATGAGAATGACCATACAAAATCTATTACAGGAACGCATAACAGAAGCAAAAAGAGATGCACCCAAGAGGGCTAAATCGAAACACAAAAAAGAAAGTACGAGTTCCAGGAGACTAGAGTTGGCGAAGAGTGTCCTCCGGAGTGTCTTCATGCTGACCTGTTGTTGAATCGCCACCAGAATGCTCAGCCAACTAGGGCTTTACCAACATCAGACCTCAGACCGTCCAGTTTCTTTTCCACTTCTATAAAGTTTCTGCTGATTTTTTCGAATCTTAAGTTCATATTGACAATGCAGACCTTGTCATTGATCTCCTCAAGGCTTCCAGACCTTACCCTCCCCTGATTGCTGCAATTTCTTACTTCCAAGTGCATGGATTGACCCAAAGAAAAAATGAGGGTGAGATCCCTTTTTAAATCCAAATTCTCGCTGCGAAGTAGCCGAATTTGGTCTTCCATGTTCTTAAGTTGGATGACAGTATCCGCCGAATTAGAATTTATTTCAAGCGAAAGAGGGGAACCAGAGTTTCCTTGCTTCTTCCTCTCCGTTGGAGTGACCCATTTTCTTTCTAGCCCCAGGAAGTCAAAATGCCGAGGAGCATGACCACGAGAGCTAACCAGGATGTCTTCGTCCATCTCATGACTTCCATCCAAACCAGAATAGGTGTCCGAGTCCGTCATATTGGAAAGCCTTCTGCGCTTCCAAAGAGATCTCTTGCACCGCATACACCTAGACGCCTCACAGTCCCAAGCTTGCGCATTGAACTCTCCAATGGCGCGGATCAGGATGCTTTGTTTCATCTTCCAGCTGAACGCAGAATTAAGTTTTGAAGTGATGCTAACACCTTCCCACATGCCAAATGAAATACTGATCCCATCTTGCGAGTACGCCATATGGTTGCATCACATGGCAGCCAATTGTCCCCAACGAGCACTGAACCTGCAAGTAGTAAATGTGGTGTGGGAGTAGGGCCTCGAGAATGTTTCGAGACGAGGGCCAATGAATACACGCCGCCGATGGAGAGAGTGTGAAGGATCAACATTATACTTAGGACTATGGAGTCGAGAATCAACGTGGAGAAGGGCCTCCTCCAAAGTCCTTGAATTTATTAATTCAATCATACAAAATTCGAAAAGTATTTGTTTAGGGGATCCAATGTCTTTCATGGTGATGTTGTTCACTCACCAAGACGCCGCAGTTCAAATTTGATCCTTTATTAGCCATGATAACGGTTGTCTGATTGAAGGATCTTAGCAAATGAATGGAATTAATGGATTTGAATTCCTTAACCAAGCATTTCAGTAGGTAGTGCATTTTTTAGGTCGGGAGCTTTCTATTACTCGTCAGGTTCCTTGCTTCTCTGATGACCAATAGCGAGTCACCAATAACCACCAACTCTTCGATGCCAAAATTCCTAGCTATTTTTGAAACTTTTATTAAGGCCAACCACTCCTCTCCATTGTTTGTTTTTCTCCCAATTCCCCAAGCATACTCCTTCTGTTTATTCCCCTTGGAATAAAAAATGAATCCTCCCACACCTGCCAACCCAAGAACCATTTGCAATTATTACATGAGGTTCCATCATTAATTATACACACGCTGAGAGATAATTTTGAAATAGGGACCCTTTCATTTACACCAAAATGAAAGGGTTGTTGTCAACGGAGGCCAAGAAATGGTGACTAGCAGGGTGAACCAGTTATCTCTGGTCCGATATCCAACAAGAGAGTTAAGTAGAGTTATATATATATAGGTACTGTAAACAAAAAAAATTACCAGTTATGTTTGAAGGGCCTCACATAACAAACCCTTAAAGAGATGTTCAGCCATTGCTTGCCACTAAAATATTTCCTTGCAATCATCTTCTAAGAATACGGAACTTTAGGAATGAGCAGAACAAATAAATGGGCACACTATTCATTAGCTTACCATAACTTAAGAAATAACCCATGATAACCAGTGTTCGTCATAATTTTTGCCTCCAATACCATTAACATTGTCACTGCTACCAGCAAACATCCATATCTCCGACAAGGTTTTCTTTAACCAAGATTAGTCACCGTGTTCCCATTCACTAGATAAAAATATTTGTTCACTTTCAAGAAGACAAGAGAACAGGGGCACTGTCCTGACTTAGTGATCAGTTGGGACCATTTCATTCACACATACTTACAGAAAATGAGTGGGCCAACTCGTGATGAGACCTCTTGTCTTGTAATCCTTTAGGAACACAAGCTAGTATCTCGGCTTGGTAACCATATATGATAAATTCATTCCATAGGCATGCATGATCATGATCAGGTCGGCTTGTGATAATACCTCCTACCCTTATATCAACTCTTTTTATTGCGGGTTTTTATTTAGTAATGTTGATCTTCAAAGAGATCACTTAGTGAATGGCGGGACGACCTACCTGCTCCTTAAGAACACATAATGGTGTAAAGAGGTTAATGATTTTGACTAAATCAGTCACACTTGGATAATATACGATGGGACTGATAAAACATAATTATGCTCTTTAAAACAAGTATGTTACTAAATACATGCATTCCCATCCAATGATTTTAGAAGGGTGAAGATATAGCTATCAAGGTGTTGACTATATTTCCAGGTTATTGAAAGAGTGTACCCACAAGCATGCTGGCTTTATTTCGATTTACAGACCTTAAATAAGGAATCCTTAACTTAGGCTCTACTTGTTGATAGAATCTAGAAGTCTGGTTTCATCTTGTTTTCATTAATTGGCTCAATTAATAATAAAGGTTTAAAATAGAACTTCTCAGTTGAAAGATTAGAGGAACCCGAGAATTGATCTAAAACCGAGTGCTGAATTTTTCTTTTTTTAAGATATAAATGACAAAGAGAAAGAAAAACAGATCCTGATTTATGATAACAGAAACATCAGTTGATACAGTATGATTACTTTAGCTGTAAAGAGAAACATATTTAGGTAAAAAAATTATGTGTCATCCAATCTTTCGAAATGAAACAGTTGAACCTGAAAAATAAAAATTAATCAATTGATATCAGGATCTGACATGAGCAAAAATGAAATGAGCAAAATGAAATTTAATTGAAATCGAAAGAACAAAAATCAAATAGCACACCAAATCAAACATGATTATATACAAAATATGTACAATGGTGATTTCCTAAGAGGAAATTAGGCAAAGTGATGCTTAAGAATCTTCCCATTCACTGGATGGATCTATGTTTATCCTTCTAGCGAACTCAAGTGAATTGTACTCGGACCGGTCTTTTCTATAATAGTGAAAGGTCCAAGCCGCAAGCATTGAAACTTCGTATGTTTTTCCCTATCTTCGTGTTCTCGATCCCATTTAAGTACCAAATATCCTACTTCAAAGTTCCTATCTGAAGCAGAATTATGATCAAACCATTTCTTTATAGCTTGTTGATGTTGATCAAACCTCTACTTAGCCTTAGATATTTCTTCCTTCGGCTTTAGCAGAGTATTTATCCAGTTTTCTAAGGCAGAACATTCAACATCTTGGAGAGACTGGGACAATTGTCACTAAGGGAGCAGGATGTTAGGTGGCACAATTCTTTCCCAGAAAAGGGAAAGAATGGGGAGTTCCCTATCACATATTTGGGTGTCACTTTGTCATCCCACAGAGCGTTTGGTAAAGCGGCATGCCAATTTTGCTGGTTTTCAACTTTTCTACGATTGCCCTTTTAAGGATTTTAATCAGATTTTTATTTGTAGATTCCGCCAAACCATTACCCTAAGGGTAATAGTTAGCGGAATATTTAATTTTTATTCCTTTATCAAGAGAATAAGCAATCAATTCTGCGGAAGATAAATATGAAGCATTGTAAAAAATTAATGATTTTGGGACACCAAAACGAGTTATAATGTTATTTTCAATGAAAGATATCACTTGTTTTGAGTTGACAACCTATAATGGCATCGCTTCTACCCATCTAGTGAAGTATTCCGTGGCTTTCGTAATGAACTTGTGTTGGAGTGAAGATGAAAGGTTTATTGGCCCAACAATGTCCAGTCCCCACTGTTGAAAGGGGAAATCTGTTGAAACTGGTTGTAGTGGATAAGCATCCTTTTTTTATTTTACCTGCAGCTTTCTAGCAAATTTGGCTCTTGCAGACAAATGCATGAGCATATTTAAATAAGGTTTGACAATAATAGCCATCTCTCTATACTTTGTGCGTGATTGTATCACCCCCAAAATGTCCTCTAGCAGGACCCACATGCAAATCTTTCAAAACTTTGTTTGCTTCTTCCTACTCTAGGAATATGAACAAAACTCCATCAAAGTTCTTCCCGAAGAGTAGGTTGTTAATGAGATATAAAGGTGCAGCCTTGAACCTTAGAGATCTCCTTTTCCTTGGAGGGAGATGTGATGGAGCAGTCCCATGCATAAGAAAAAAATTTAGGTCAGCATACTTTTGGAATCGATTTAATATTGAGAGGGGGATGAATCAGTATTAGCACAGTTATCAACAATTTTTACCTTCTTTAACATATTAGTATTTAACTTAATATTGATGTTTTATTATGCATCTAACATAAATAAAACATTCATCCACATATGCACCAAGAAAAAGAACACATAACACATAGGATTTTTACATGGAAACCCAAATGCGAGAAAACAACATAATGCTCTTTTGTAATGAAAAGAATACATTTAAGGAATCACCGACTTTCTGTATTTACTAGCACCAACTGGAAGGAGCACCAACCCCCTGTTTTTATAGGAACCGACCTAAAGGAAGCACCAACTCCCCATGTTCTCTAGCACCAAGTGGAATGAAGCTACAACCTCCTTCTCCTTGCCCTGTCATGTCGCCCAGATATACAAAATAATATTATGTCTTACTGATCTTTCAACTCACGTACACTTAGTTTGTTCTACTTTGCGCTACCTTCATATGCAAACAATTCTTTGTCACAGTGTTGCATACATCACTTGACTTCTCATTCCACTAAATTCTTCACTTATGTTGATGACTTGCTTCACGTACGCTGTGCTTCTAATCATGTAGTCTGCACCAGGGTTGACTCTATATTTCAGCTACTGCACAACTACACTTACCAACTAATATTGTTCTTTCAATTGATAGATTGTTGTTTTAAATTACACACAAGTATCAGATGGAACTGTGCACTAACTTAGATGTGTTCGTTCAGTTTAAGGGCCACGGTCCTTTAGATAATCTGTGACATGTTGTGCATCTTATGATTCGTCCTTTTGGTTTAATTCACTTGCCTCAGATCATCCTCATCATGACATGCCTACAAGATTCTATCGTTGTTCTGTCATTGCGCATCTTATGGAATTATTTACTTCTCACACTTCACTTCAACATTTATGCTTCGGCCAAACTTTTGCACATCTTTTGATATACTTTGGTTCTGTCTCGGAACTTCTCTCTTACATCATCTATGACTATCTGCGTGCTGTCAGTAATAGTGTCATTCAGTCCTCACTCACTTGCACATCCTTCTATTATTATTCATTTTAGTATTTGTGCATATGTCACAAATCTACAACATCATTTTGCGCACCATCAGTAAATCATTATACTGCATGTGCACACTCGACTCCTCGCTAGATCATTTTTTTATGTCCTAAAGCCCTTGATGCCCTGAATCTAAATATATATCTTCTGCTTGAATCTCTATAGCCTTGCATCAAGATTACTTCAAATATCCAACTTGCATCTCTATTTATACATGTCATGCATGGATTATATGTCCACAAATTGGTTGTGGCATTCCTTCTTTCTTTCTTCACGGATTATTCATATGCCACATGTCATGTTCTACACTGTTGACATGTCATTGTTTGTGGATCTTGCACATCCATGGTCCAAAACTTGGTGGAAATTTCACCTCAATGTTGTACTATTGCGCTCTCGATGTATCATTGCTTTGTAGAGTTTGAACAACCATGGTCCTTGACCTGGTGGGACTTTGATCCTTGTGGTACCATCACTTGTGGGACTTGTGCACTTGTTGAGTCTTTAGCTATGGAATTTATGCAGATACTAACTTCAACCACTGCACCCTTCTTGGAAATTTTGCGTGCTTCAATAACTGAAAGCAACTTCGGATTGGTAAGACTTGCATACTTTTAGGACTTTTTAACCATAAGTTGTTACTTGTTGCCTGCGCACTCCTGATCTTTGACCATACAATGCTTAAGATTTCTTGTGCATTCTAGAATATTTATTTGACATGATTTCTTACGAATTTGTTTAAACAACTCATTGGATCCTTGTGCACATGTACCTTTGTCCATCCAATTCTTTGGCTTCTACCTTGAGAGAGTATGACTTGGTGGACTTGATATCTACGCAGGTACCACATTTAGTAGGATACATTACTTATGTACTTATTTGAACTGGACTGCATGATGTACCTTCATAATGTGCTTCTTCATACTAATCATGCATGATGTATCCTTTATTATGTACTTCTTCATACTAGATATACATGATGTATCTTCCTTGTGTGATTCTTAATACTGGTCATGCATGATGTATTCTTGGACACACATCTTCAGACTGGATGCAACTTCTATATATACTTCTTCAGAACGACATCCATATCCTTCATCTATCTAGTGCATATACTTCTTCAAAGTCGATTCCATATACTTCTTTAAGATGGCATAAGAATGATGTATCCACTTTGACCTCAGTTGACATAAATGACTCAAACTGAATCAATTGACATCCTCTTTGACATTAGTTGACATCAATGACAACCAAATATCAACAATCCCCCCCTTTGGAATTGATGTCAACAGCTTATGAAGTTGTGTATAATTTTCTTTAACGGTATGCTTAATATCTACTTGTCGCAGTGCTCCCTCTGTGTATATGCTCCCCTTGAGTTCTTTGGGATTTTGACTTCTGCGCATACTGTTTTCAGTACATCTTCTGGTTTCTGTTACTTCTACACAGACAACTTATCTACTTCACACTCTTTCATGTTTGTTGCATCTGCATGTTGTCACTTCATGAATTTGTTTCACACTCTTTCATGTATGTTGCATTTGCATGATGTTTCTTCATGCACTATATTCAATGCCATACTTTACTGCGTGTTGTTTCTACTTTACGCTCTTTCACATCTTTTCATGCATCTTTTCTCCTCTACTATTTTAGTTCTTCTCAGCTTCATGCATATTCTCCCCCGTTGACATCAATGGCATAGATGTGCCATTACTTGTGCAATTATTGGTTCTTCTTTCATTTTGTTTCGCGTCGGCCTTCATTCATTGTTCAGGCATTACTCCCCATGTCTTCATGCTTCATTTCTTTGTTGTAATTCTGTATTGATATCCTCCAAATTGCATATTGCTTTCATAATTATCTTTGATTGATTTTCCTGTAAGGTGCTATCTTCCTTTTGTATATTGACCTGTTGTTCCTGTCACAACACTTCATCATCCTTTGCGTAGTGGTTCAAGTCTGCCTCATTTCGTGCCAACAGCACAGTGCCAAAATCCGTTTGAATTCATGCCTCTTTATTCGGGTTATCATTATACTACGGGTTGATAACCACGGCCAGTTTTTTCCTTGATATATTCAAATGTACTTCATGGAAGAGGTTTCGTAAATATATCCACAATTTGTTCCTTGGTATCAACATATTCTAGTTTGATAACGTTATCAACAACTTGCTCTCTCAAAAAGTGATACTTGATGGAGATGTGCTTAGTTTTGCAGTGCATAACAAGATTTTTAGAGATGTTGATTGTGCTTGTGTTGTCACATAGAATCTGTATTGTTTGATTTATATTTACTTGTAGATCATTCACAGTTTGGTTCATCCATAAAACCTGTGAGCAACAGGAAGCTGCTGCAATATATTCAGCTTCCGCTATGGATAATGTGACTGGTGGATGTTTTTTGTTGATCCGTGACACAAGGCAATTTCCTAAGAAAAATGCAGCTCCAATAGTACTTATTTTATCATCTATACTTCCTTTCCAGTCTGTATCAATGTATGCTACCAAGTCTAGTTTTTTGCTTTATGGATACCATAAACCAAGATTCATGGCTCCTTTCAAATACCTGAAAACTCTTGACTGCTTGAACATGTGTTTCCTTGGGTGTTGCTTGAAATCTTGCAACAAGTCCAACTGATTGCATGATATCCAGTCTTGAAGCAATTACAATATTAGGCTTCCAATCATGGATCTGTAAATCCTTTGATCAACTTCCTTAGTGTCTTCTTTACTCAACTTACACCCTGTGACCATGGGTGGAAAAACTGGTTTGTTGTCTTCCATGTTGAATTTCTTCAGCATATCCTTCACATATTTAGATTGTGATATGAAGATTCCCTCATCCAATTGGGATATCTGTAATCCAAGGAAAAAGGATAATTCCCCAAGCATGGACATTTCAAATTCCTTTTGCATATATTTGGAAAATTGTTGACTCATTATGTCGTCATTGATTCGAAAAATGATGCCATCAACATACACTTACACAACTATCATTTTCTCATTCTCAATCTTTATATAAAGGTTGATGTCTACATTGCCCCTTCTGAAGCCTTGTTGTTGCAGATATTTATCCAACCTTGAATACCATGCCCTAGGAGCCTGTTTAAGACCATACAAAACTTTTTTCAATTTGAAAACTTAATCTTTGTTGCCTCAAAGTGAAAAACCATCTGGTTGTTCAATGTATACTTCTTCTTCAATATATCCGTTTAGAAATGTCGATTATACATCCATTTGATAGACCTTGACATCTTCTGGACACGCATAGGACAAGAATAGCTTGATTTCCTCCATTTGAGCCACAGGTGCAAAATTTTCTTCAAAGTCTATTCCTTAGATCTATGTGTATCCCTTTCATACCAGTCTTTCCTTGTTTATGACAACTTGTACTTCCTCGTTTAGTTTATTCCTGAATACCCACTTTGTTCAAATAACATTCTTATTCTTAGTCCTTGGAACAAGTTCTCGGGTTTCGTTATTTTCAATGAACTAACTCCTCATTCATGGCCTTCATCCAACCTTCATCGGCTTTGGCTTATTCAACTCCTTTTGGTTCTATTTGAGACAACAATGAAAAATGTACTTCCTTATTTGGATTTCTTAGACTTCTTTTGGTTCTTACACCGTCATCTTTGTCTCAGATAATCAAGTTTTCTGAATGATTATTTTGGGCATATCTAGAGGGAGCCTTTGTATCATGTCTTCCTTCTTCTAATCCGCACTGATATATCTCCTCTGTGGAACTTATGTTTCTTGATTTTATGGTAGCTCTTCATATGGTTTTTATAGCATGAGTAAATCATCTTCTTATTTTATTCTCCTATGAGTTAGTACTTCATTAACTCTCACTTCTAGAATTTCAACCATCTTTCCGAGTCGCAAATTATAGCACTTATGGGATTTGATTCTTGAGGAATAACCAAGGGAAATTCCTTCATCTGATCTGGAATCAAATTTTCCAAGATTTTCATCATTCCTTTTGATGTATCATTTGCTGCCCAATATTCTGAAATGCTTAATCGTAGTCGGTCTTCCTTTCCAGAGTTCATACGGTGTTGAACAGTTTTTTGTTTTGATCAAACATTTGTTGAGAATGTGGACAGTTGTATGGATGGAATGTGTCCAGAACATATCTGAAAGCTTTGATTCGTTCAACATAATCCTTCCCATTTCTTGAACAATTCAGTTTTTCCTTTCTTCCACCCCATTTTTCTATGGAGTTCTGGCTGCTGAGAACTGTCTTCTAATTCCATGTTTGTCACAATAGTTATCAAACTTGTTTGAAGTATATTCTCCTCCAATGTCATATCTCAAACACTTTATTCTTAAATCAGCCTCGTTTTCAACCACTTCTTTAAAAGTTTTGAAACATTCAAACGTTTTTTACTTTTCCTTAAGAAAGAACACCCACGTCATTTGGGTGTAATCGTCAATGAAAAGAAGAAAATAAGACTCGCCATTCATTCCTCTGGTTCTCAATGGACTGTAAATATAGGAATGAACCATTTCGAAGGGTTTTGAGGTAGTGTATTTTTTTGTTTTGAACTTAATCCTTGCTTGTTTCCCATGTACGCAGTGTTTGCAGATTGAGTTTGATGGCTTAGTGATTCTTCGTATGTCCCTTATTGATTTTTTTCTATTGATTCTGACAAGGTTGTCGAAATTAATGTGTCCCAATCTTCTATGCCAGATCCAACTTTCATCGGTTTGTCCCATGCGGCATTTCTCTTACTTTTCCTCATCTAGAATGTAGACATTGTTAGGAGTCCTGGAGGCTGTTGCTATTATTATGCTTGTATCCTTGTTTTTTATTTTTCATTTCTCTGAGTCAAACGTGAGAGTGTGTCCTTGGTTGCACATATGGCTGACACTCAAAATATTGTGTTTCATGTTTTAAACTAATAAGAAAATTTCTGCCTTGGTTCTTTTGGTTCCTAGGCTTGCTAAGCCCTTACCTAATATTTTGGCTAATTCATTATCCCCAAAGTAAATGATGCCTCCCTTGTATTCTCTGAACTTCGGGAATGTGTTTTTATCTCTTGTCCTATCTATGTACCATTACCCCCTTTTACTTTTTGCATGTAAGGCTAATTTGCAGGCTTCCTTGTGAACTTTATCCTTTGGATATTCAGCTGTTTTAGTGGACTGCGCATATTGCTTCTGATTTTTGCAGTTCTGACTCTCATGACCAGGATTCTTATTTCACTCATCATATAGGCTCAAAACACTGAAGGGATTGGAATCTTCTTTCAATATTTCAATCGATTTTCTGATGTTCCTCTATTTAGGATTTAACTGATTGCACGAACCATTCTTCCTAGTGTACGCTAATGCATGAGCTCTACAATTTATTGTTTTATGACCAAAATTGTGACAGTAATAACAATTTCCCAAGAAAATATTTTGGTACATGATAGGATAGATTCTTCGGAGCTGCGCAGGCTCATTTTTTGGATGAATTGGCTTTTTGTGTTCTTCTTCAAAATTTTGATTTATCCTTGAGAGTGGATTCTTAAGTGCATCTGCATAGCTTTTACCAAAATACGATTCTTCATTAATGATATCTCTATGTTTTTTTTCATTCTCCAACTGAAAACTTATTTATTGGAGATCATTCCTCAGAGAGACAATTTCATCTTCCATACTTTCGCACTTTTCTTCTTTCAACTTCAATCGCTTGGTGGTGTATGCCTCCAATCTCAGAAGAGATTCGTGCAAGATCTTATTTTTCTTCTTTGAATTCTTCAATTCGTCCAGAGCACTGATCAGTTCCCCTTCCAAAACTACTTCAACCATTTGTTCATAATTTGAATCCATGTCTATTGATTTCTGTGCAGGGACCTGTCTTCTAGATGTTAATATGTTACTGAAGACACTCGCTCTGATACCAATTGTTGGAATTGGTTTAATACTGAGAGGGGGTGAATCTGTATTAGCGCATTTATAAACAGTTTTTACCTTCTTTAATAGATTAGTATTTAACTTAATATTGATATTTAATTATGCATCCAACATAAATAAAACATTCATCCACATATGCACCAAAACAAAGAAAATAGAAGACACGAGATTTTGACGTGGAAACCCAAATGGGAAAAAACCATAGAATGCTCTTTTGTAATGAAAATACTACATTCAAGGAAGCACGGATTTCCTATTTTTACCATCACCAACTGGAAGGAGGCACCGACCCCCTATTTTTACAGGCACCGACCTGAAGGAAGCACAAACTCCCTATGTTCTCCAACACCAACTGGAAGGAGGATAGAACTCTAATCCAGGAGGATATCCAAGATTGATCAAAATTAAAGTCTTCCAATTGTGAACAGAATCTTGCATCTATGTAGATCTCAACGAGAGCTTTCCGATGACGTTCGTTTCGCCTCAAACAGACTCCGGACGTGAAAGATATCATGTTCTAAACTTTCGACAAAACGGGTAAAAAATGGCAAATGGGGAGCCACGTGGCACCACCGTAAGGGTGACACGTGTCCTGTACAGTGCTGACGTGGAACAATCACAGGACGCTACATGGTAGGATGCAATCCATTTGGCAAGCAGAGTTGGCAAGTTGAGTGTACAGTTGGCATCCAGTGGCAGATGAGGTGTACCAACCAGGGCATGCCACATGGTGGCCTGGTTGGCACTTGGTTGTTTGGTTTACCAAAAATATCAGGGTCCAGGAGGATCGAACCCCCGACCTCCTTTCCGCATAAGCCACCGCCAAATCTTCTTAACCATCTCCTTTGCCATTTGTTTCTTAACTCTTATGTTTTAAACTTCTATTTAAGTTTGGAAAAGGAATGGGACTGAGGGCTAAGCCCTCGGCCCCATGTGCAACATATCCATGCCACATGACCACCACCATCGATCCACCAACAAACTCCAACAATGAACCACATATTATATCACATATCCACCAACAAACTCCAACAATGAACCACATATTATATCACATGAACCACATATTATATCACATGCCAACAAACACTTGATAAGGGGAGAGATCCACGGGTTTGAACCCATGACCTCCTACCCTCGAATGCAAACTCCTTAACCAATGCACCAAAGGCGCCACACATCAAGGGATATGGAATATTTTGTTTTTAAGTTAGAATATGGAGCGGATTTTATCCCAAAGAAGGGTGCACCTCCTTTTGACTCAAATTTTAAAAATTCATATTTTTATATGGTTTTAAACCATATATATACCATATTTGGATTTGTTTATCGTTTTTTTAAAAGAAGTATATTTTTATGGAGATTTGCCATTTTTTTTATCCATTTTTAATGGATCTTTATCCCGATAAATTTGGGAATCAAATATTTGAAAATCCCACTCAATTTGGGGATAAGATATGGATTTTTGGGCTATTTAAACCATTGTAATTTGCCATGGGAGGGCATTGGAAGATGCAAGAAAGGTTTGAAGCTTTTGAGGAATGGTAAGAATCCATTATGCCTTTGAAAAGGCTTTGTAATATTTGATTTGTAAGAGGCTTTTAGCCACTCTTGGGAGATTTTGGAGAGTGATAGGACTTCATTGTTGAAGCCTAAGTCTCTTTTTACAAGTTAACTAGTTTAAGCATTCACATGCAAATTCAAGTGTTAGTATATCTTGTGATTTTCGGATCATGTTTGATATCAGAGTGTGAATGTTAACAAGATCAAGGCTTAAACGTGGTGAAAGAGACCTTGAAGAGTTTGATCTAGAAATTGATTCAAGAAGAAGAAAGAAAATGGTAGATGAAGACTGCCAAGAAGAAGATGAGAAGGCTTTCTATCAGATGGCAGATAGAGTAGAAAAGTTGTTTGCAGATTATCAAGAGAGATTGGAAAAGAAGAGGGCGAAGAAGGATAAAGCAGAGTATAATACTTCGGGAAAAGGAGGAGACCCTTCTAAGCCTTCTTCTCCATCTTCTTCTTCCTCTTCTGAAATCTCCAGTACTGCTTCTTCTAATCCAAAGAAATAACCTGAGAAGGATAAATCTGATTCACCTTATTTGAAACTTGATATTAAGTTTGATTTCCCTACATATAATGGTGAACTTAACGCAAAAAATCTGGATGATTGGATCGGGAAGATTGAGGTGTATTGAAAGATCCAAAAGCTTGCAGATGATAGTGCAAAGATCCAGTTGGATACTCTCCGTCTTGGAGGCACTGCAATCATCTGGTGGGAGAGTAAGAAACGGGAATGCCTCCTTAAAACAGGTAAAATTATTTCTTCCTGGTATGAATTTACTGTTGCATTAAAGAAGCAATTTTATCCATTAGGTTACATACAGCAAGCCATGATGGATTGGCAAAAATTAAAGCAAGGTAAAGGTCAGAATGTACAAGAATACACTAAGGAATTCAACAAGAGAGATTTGATTTTGGGTATACCTCTTTACACTCAAGAAACTCTTCTCAAGTTTATTGGAGGATTACATAGTTATTTGCATCATACAATACTTATGTTTAATCCTACTAACCTTGATGAGGTATGTGTGCAAGCTGCACACATTGAATCCAAAGGGAAGAATGCTCATGATAATTTTTCCTAAGTTGAATCCATCCAGTCGAAAGAAGGTAAGGGAAAAGAGAAAGGTAAGCATACAGCTACAGTGAGGAAAGGTGATGAGAGGCCTACATGCTCATATTGTCAAAATCAAGGGCACAAAGAAGCAAAGTGTTGGGTACTACATCTATAATTGAAAACAAAGTGGTTTAAGGATCGGAAAGAGAAGCAAAAGGCCACAGTTATCGTTGAGGACCTTGGATCAGATTCTGAGGACGAAACAAAGATAACAATCATAGGTGTGAAAGGTAAATCTATTGTTGGTAATGATTCTTACATTGGTTCTTCATGTGCTTCTGCTTCTAAACATCATGATAGTTCTAAGGATAGAAAAAGGAATGCATTGTTTCATATAAGGGTAATTACAAAACAAACTAAGATCGACACACTCATAGATAGTGGATCCCAAGCTAATCTCATTTTAGAACAAGTAGTTAAGCAGTTGGGATTAACAATAAAACCACATAGGAAACCTTATCCATTAGGATGGGTATGCAAAGATAAAATATTACAAGTAACAAAGCAATGTGATCTAAAGTTTGCAATAACATCCAAGTTTGTAGATGAAGTTGAATTTGATGTGGTTCCACTAGATATCTGTGGAATTGTGTTGGGTATCCCGTACTTATATGATCAAAAGGAAATTTTCTATAGAGAACATAATTAGTATCATTTTTTTAAGGAAGGAATTGAGTACATAGTACATTCGCATTCATTTAAAAATGACAGATCATTGGGAACTACACAACAACTGAAAAGGGTTTTTAATGCAAGTCAGAATCATTATGGCCGCATCGGATTCCACATTTGGAATAGTTTTAATTCAGGAGGATGACTTAGCTCCAGGATCACGTCATCTATTATCTTAGTCGCACTTTGGTAAGACCAGAACTCAAGTATTCTCACATGGAGAAGTCAGCACTTTCCGCTGTCTACGCCATTCAAAGGCTCCACCATTACATTTTGTTGCGAACAACGACAGTCATTGCGGACGTCAATGCATTTCAGTATGGCTTAACCCGACACATAATCGAGAGAAAATTTAATAAATGAATTCTTATCCTTCAAGAGTTTGATCTCAATTTTAAGTTTTTTAAATCTAAAAAGTCTTTAGTGTTCGCTGAGATCATTTATGAGTTCCCTGGTGTTGAGGATTTTAAGATGGAAGATGATTCATTCTCCTATGAACACATTTTCCTCATTTATACCTATGATCCGTGATATGGAGATATTTTGATTTTTCTCCAGACTTTGAAGTCTCCACCAGCTTTTTCAAGAGAAGAGTGACAAAAACTCTGACATAACGTTAAGAATTACCTCATAATTGCTTATACTTTGTATAGACAAGGGGTAGATTCCATATTACATCGTTTCCTAAATCTCGAAGAGGCTGTAATGTCCCCATCTTGACCCTATTGCATTAATATTGTAAATGATGTAAATATTGTTATTTAGTCATGGTGAGGAGCTCAAGGCCAAGGCCCCGCCGTTGATTTATCGTTCTATGTATCGGCAATTAGAATAGATGCATATGGTTCTTGTGCTAGCCGTGCACAATGTAAATTCGGACATCATGTAAATATGCAATTTTAATGAAAAACCCACAACCAGCTATGTAATGCAACAAAGAGATGGGGCATGATCTTACAAGGAATAGGGAGGAAAAATAACCAAACCCTTGAGCCATGGAGTCAATCCATGTGTCAATGAGAAAACCCATGAGATCCCAACTACCCATTTTGGCTTATGCCCCAATCATTAAATTCTTCCAAGAGTTGGTTGAGGCAGTTAATACCTTGGGAATGATGAGGTATGGCAGCCAATTTCGGGTATGGGAAAGCCATCAATCTGGGAATTTGATTTTTTGTTTGCAAGGCAAGAAATCACCCACGTTTTGCCTTCCCAAGCCATTCTGAACCACGACCTTTCCTCTCTCACGCAGCCTGGGGCGAATTGGGGTTTTTCCTTCACGATTTCACCATTTCTCTACATTCTTCCATGCCTGGGAACTCGTTTTTGGTTAGCACAGTGGCTGGGAGAAGAGAACCACGATTTTCTGGGGTTATAGAGGCTGTTTCTGCCCATGGACGTTTTTCTGAAAATGATTATGCTCCTGGGGTTGTTTTCCCATTTTCCAATTTTCGTTTTGGGCTTTCCCACGTTTTTCTGAACTGGTTGAAATCCCATCGTTGGGCATCCTACTGCAAAAACGCCCAGCACTTGCATTTCTGGCTGTTATGTCCCTCCCTGTTTAGTTTGAACCTGTGAGCAGGAGATTCAAGAGTGGAAGAGGACAGATTTGGATTGATGAGCCCAATGAAGTATCCATAGCTCAATGGTTGAGCCACTAGCCTAGTAATTCACCTTTGTCCATCTCTTAGAAGCCTGAGAAACCCCACTGCTGATTGGTTTGGATGATTCTGGTGTATCTTTGGCTATGTGAGAACCTGCTTTCCCCTTTTCCTTGTGGAGATTATGCCCAGCTCGGGGGGTGGCAGTGGTGCTGAGAGATTGAGGAGCACACTGGCCTACGGTGGGTGGAACGTTGCAGAAGCATAGCTGGTTGCTCAGGGACTACTTGGTTTAAGATAAGTATTCTCATTTGCTAATTTGATATTGCTTAATTGATGAATGACATGAAAATCTGGAATGTATGATGGATGTGTAATGGAATTAAATTCTGCTATGTTTTCAAGATTTTATGCATTTGCATATCACCATCTACAATTTATATGAATGCTTATTTGATTAAGTATGGGACTAGATGTCCAGTATTATTGTTAGTGTCCTCTCCATAGCCCTGTAGGATACGAGGGACATTACATTTTGGTATCAGAGCTGCTGGTTGCAGCATTGGGCCTTCATGGGCTACCTGTCACAACTTGCAGAGGTAAGTATGCTTCCTACCCAGCATAGACTGTTAATAAAAATTTCAAATTTTGAAAATTTATCAAAAAAATTTCTATGTATCTATGAGTTTTCTGCCAAAAAAACTGAGCCGGCAGAAAAACTCGGTGAGTTCGTCCGCAACGGCGGGAGGACTCGACAAGTTGTTCCGCAACACGGCAGGAAATCAATAAGTTCGCAGAAACTGCGGAAGAACTTAGCGAGTTGTTTCGAAACGATGGAAGAACTCGGCAAGTTGGCCTGAAGTTGCGGAAGTGCCTGGGGAAGGGAAGAAAATTTTCAAAAAAATTTCTAAGTGTTTTCGGCGGCCGGACTCGGCGAGTTGGCCCGAAACTGCGGAAGGACTCGGCAAGTTGTTTCGCAACGCGGCAAAACAAATCAATAAGTTCGGCAAAAAGATGGAAAAAAAATTTGGAAGAACTTGGCGAGTTGCTCCGAAACAGCGAGAGAACTCGGCGAGTTGCTCCGAAACAACGGGAGAACTCAGCAAGATGGTCCGAAACGACGGAAGGTTTTTCTAAGTATTTTTCGGTGTCTAAGAGAAATTTCGGAAGAACTTGGCAAGTTGCTCCGAAACAGCGGGAGAACTCGGCGAGTTGCTCCGAAACAGCGGGAGAACTCAGCAAGATGGTCCGAAACGGCGGAAGGTTTTTCTAAGTATTTTTTGGCGTCCAAGAGAAAATTTCGGAAGAACTCGGCAAGTCGCCTCGCAACAGCGGAAGGACTCGGCAAGTTGGTCCACAACGGATTGGAAGGAAAAAACTAAGTCTTCGACTAGAAGAACTCGGCGAGTTGGCCAGAAACAGGTCGGAAGAACTCGGCGAGTTGGCCAGAAACAGGTCGGAAGAACTCGCTGAGTTGCTCCGAAACAAGGAATTTCAGCCATTTTTCATAGAGATTTTTTAGACGCCGAAAGTTGAAAAATGCCATGGAACTTGTGCGCCATATTGCGCGAAATTAAAGTTTTATAAAAATTAAAAAAAATAAAAACGAAGGCGTTGCCCTCGACCCACCCTGCAGTGGCAGCCACAAGGGGGCAAGCCCCCTTGACCCCCGTCGTCCCCCGGAGACAGTCATTGAAAGTGTGAAATGCACTCTTGGGATGAGGAGCACGGATTGCACAAAGGGTGGTGGAATTCTTAGCAAGAGAAATTGGTTGTGATATCCATTATGGAATATGAAAGGGGAAATTCCTCACCTTAAAACTAATTCTGTTTATAGCATAAGAATTGCATATTGGAAAACAGCAAGAATGAATGATTGCACATATGTATATGTTGAATTGCTAATTCATGGTAATATCATAGCTAATGATTGCTTGTATGCTTGGTAGGGAAGCCAAGGAAAGGATTAGCTATGATGTGGATGAGGAACTCCATGACAGAATGAGGAATTGGGAAGAATTCCTTAACTCCTCTCTCGCTATCGTATTTATATACTGGAAAATTATGGCATAAGGATGCTGGAAATGCAAGAGAGTAATAGATTAAAAATAAATATTGCACGGTGCATGTGAAAATGTTTGTGCATGTATATGATATTACATCTTGGTAAAATAGGGAGGTTTTACATATGCAATGAGCCACTTAATATAGTCATTGTGGCTGCTAATAAGTAGTTATGTTCGCATTGGTCGTAGGATCAAATACAATCGAAGCATGGCTGAAGATGTGGATGATGATTATTGCATACGACCAACAACCGTATGAGGAAGGGATGGTGCAAAAAATCTATGATCATGAGGTTGGAAAAAGGACTGTGTAGCCTTGGTAAGAGGCCAACTGATCAGGTAACATCAAGTGATGTAAATGACAGCCATGCAGGTAATGGTTATTGGTGCATAAATTGCATGAATGTTGAAAGAGGATTTGGTAAGATCCCTTCAACTATGTTTGAATTATGTTGAATGCATAGTACTCATAACTTAATGCAAGGTAGCATTGAGGAAATGTGCATTAAGATATTATGCACAATCTTGTGGTTATGCATTGAGTGAATGCACATTAAAAGATTATGTGAGTGATGTAAATGTGCATGCATAGGTATAGGTGCACATGATGAGATGCATTGTGAGAATGCATGATTGTGATGTATGTTTCATTGCAATTAGATAATAGATGGAATGGTGAACTATTATCAATCTTAAGAACAAGAGAATAATTGCATAAAATGATGAACTCGAACCATGCAACTCTAGTATGGTAATAATTCATAGGAAGTAGATTGTTTTGGTGATATTAAAATGCTTCAGTGACTGTGGCAGCAATGAAATATTATATGCATAGAAACTTACAAAGCATTTGGCTGATTGAAGTTTCATATTTCAGGTAGATTGTTTTGGGCATGGCAAATATGGATAACTCCATGATGAAGATTGGAATCTACCGTGAACAAGAGCCAAACGATATAAGAACAGGCTCATGGCTAAGCGAATCAATTTCTGAAGACACATTGCAGGAAGACCAGGAGTGATGGTCTGCCAAAGCCAAACCAGATGGAAAAGACCCCATGCTTTGGAAATGGGTTTCGGGTGAAACGCCATTGATAATGTCTCAGCCAAACCACATGTCGGTAAACCATGAAAGTGAGATGGTAAAGCTATGCCCAGAAGGCATGTGAGACACATCTGCAAAATGAATGAGTATTCTGTGACCCTAGACAAGAACATGCATGTCTAAATTATTAGGGTTAATATGCAGAGCATGCTCTATCTTATTTATATCATTGCAAACTGCTTGAGTATGATTAGGGCCTACATGGCGCACATCAGAAAGGGGGTGCAGACCTTTTCTGGTGCTAGGTCATGATAGGGTTTTCAATATTGACTACACCCTAAGGGAATGGACGCATTCCTGGTGTTTCAATACTTGGTAGTGAATGATATGGAATGTGGTTAAGAATTGAACAGAAATACTAATGAGCTTGCTTATCCTTCTTGTATTGTCAGCCTACACAGATGCAGATTGATACTACACATTAAAGGAAAAAGTGAAGAAGGGTACGCAAAGGGACTGTATGGGAATTGGAAACCTTTCTATGCTCACGTGAAATATTACCAGAAGGGATGGACAGGACCGAAGAGCTGTGTAATAAGAGAAGGTATCATCCTTGTGTGAGTAGGGGTCATGTTAACCTGCAGTCAAGAAAGTCACCTATAAAGTTCCTAAAAGGAACCACCGATTTGCACAAGAGAAGGAGTGGCATCCTTGTATAAATGAAGAGTTGATGTGTGTGAAGGGTTACGGTGCAAGAAGGTGTGGTGACATTGGTAAAGGCATAAAATCTCTACTGGGACAGCAGTGGGAGGGCGGGCACCGAGGACTGACTGAAAACCCTGAGATGCCTATGGCTCCATAGTAGAGCCTTGACCTATAATGGTCGGTGGCGCACTTTCCTTCCATTGGTCGATGACCCAGACGAATGTGCTAGCTCGACACTGGAGAGGGCCAACCAGGTATGGGACTGGTTGGGCACCACCAAATGCTTGGTAAATCCAATCGATGGGGAGGCGTACTGGTTAAGCATTAACTATATCCAAGTCCATAGGCAATCCCAAGGCTTGCAAAGCGAAGCAGGATCCTGTGGACTAGAGGGGAAACGCACAATACAGATAAGTATTCGTTTTCATTTATGTCTTGTTTGGAATAATGAAGATTTCAGGTATAAGTCTTCTAATAGCTAAGCTGATACACTATTGTTTCTTTGTTGGAAACCTTGGTCATTGCAGGAAGGCAAGACCCTAAAAGACTATAAATTGCTGGTAAGTCCAGAGAGTGACTAATTGGGAATTAACTACTTGATATGGTAAAGCAGCGTGTACGCTGGCCCAACACCCCTTAAACAATTGATAAAACCAGTCGGAGCATTGGCCTAGCATATTGCTAAAGGAAATGATTGATAAACCCAGTCGGTGTACTGGCCTGGAATTTCCTATTCGAATGATTGTGGAGTAGCCTACATGCTGGCCCAACATTCGTTATTGTGTTCACGGGAAATCCAAGGCTCGTAAAGCAAAGAAGGATCCCGTGGAATAAAGTGAAGACATCCAATACAGATAAGTATTCAGTTACCTTGCAGCTTCTTGCTTATGAATATACGTGTGTCTATGATTTGGTTATGATTTCCTAAACTCTTGTTTAGAGATAAACCCTATGAAAATGAACTAAACATGTGAATTGATTCAATGTTTGAGTGTAGGTATTGCTGGAAGCAAGGATTATGAAGGCATCCTAGAGATGCATGTGGACATGTGACCATCCTAAAGAGCTCAGTATGAGCAGTAATGAAAGATGGTGCTAGTAGATACAAGTGGATCCTAGCAGCCAAAGGTTCTGTAGGCAATAATGGGAAGGGTGCCCTAGCTGAAAATCCATATACAGACCTTAGACACTAAGTGTCATAGCCAAGAAAGGAAAGTCAAAGCATTCACATTGAAGTGAAAGAGACTAAGGAGCATGAAACCACAACGATGGTGTAGCTCCATAATAGAACAAGACTAAGAGGGAGAAACCCCTACTCTTCTCTTTCCTTTTGATTGATGCATTTATAAAACAAAAGATTGTTGAGTGCATATCATGGTTGAAAATAGATTGTGTTTAATTGCTTGAGATGAATTGTGAATGCTGAAATAGTAAATTTCCTGTGAAAGGATGAACCTGAATGAGCTCATGTGTATGTTGGGAAAGCATGAAAAGTGTGGAAGTCCCATGAATAAAGCATGGACATTCCATGTCAATTGGAAAAATAATTGACTAATCTTAATGTTTATGTTATGCTTGTCCTAACAAAGAATTCCCATGATGAATTTCACAGGTAAGAAAGTAAAACAATTGGTTGCAGCCGGCACAAGAAAGTGTTGCTAGTAAGCAAAGTGTGTTCAGTTGTGCCCATTGACCATGGCAGCAGACCGAGGGCTATTAGAGTTGGCAGAAAGTCTTCTTCAAACATTGCCAGGACCCAATAAAATATTGGGGAGATGCTCAAGCTACAGAGGCAACAGAATGAGATAAACCATGAGGCTTTGCAGGACTCTATTTGTCTGCAAAAAGAGGTAAAAAGCATTCTGGGAGCAATCAACAAGGGAAAGGAAAGTGGATCAATGAAGAAGCATTCATCCAATCATCCAATTAAGAAACGTTCCAGGTGGGAAGACTCAAAGGAAATGGACCAGGAAAAGGTAAAGCCACCAATGAAATGTTGGGGATATGGAGGAAATCATTGCCTCCATGACTGCCCAACAAGAGAATATCAAGAGGGTAGCAACCGTAAATTCCCCGGGTTCGTGGACCAGTTGGAAGGAAAAGAAAAGGAAGGAATTGTTTTGGAACGATGTCCTCATGTAGAGCTAGAAGGTCCCAGCCAACAAGAGTAGTTTGTAAAGACCAAAGGACTTAGTCCTGAAAAACCCAAGTAAAGGGTGAAATGCAGGACAAACCTACCACATTTTGTGAATTTTGGACATATGTAAAGTGGGTATTTATTTTCCGAAGTGTTGGAACACCGAGGACGACGTTATTCCAAGGGGAGGGGAATGTAATGTCCCCATCTTGACCCTATTGCATTAATATTGTAAATGATGTAAATATTGTTATTTAGTCATGGTGAGGAGCTCAAGGCCAAGGCCCCGCCATTGATTTATCGTTCTATGTATCGGCAATTAGAATAGATGCATATGGTTCTTGTGCTAGCCATGCACAATATAAATTCGGACATCATGTAAATATGCAATTTTAATGAAAAACCCACAACCAGCTATGCTATGCAACAAAGAGATGGGGCATGATCTTACAAGGAATAGGGAGGAAAAATAACCAAACCCTTGAGCCATGGAGTCAATCCATGTGTCAATGAGAAAACCCATGAGATCCCAACTACCCATTTTGGCTTATGCCCCAATCATTAAATTCTTCCAAGAGTTGGTTGAGGCAGTTAATTCCTTGGGAATGATGAGGTATGGCAGCCAATTTCGGGTATGGGCAAGCCATCAATCTGGGAATTTGATTTTTTGCTTGCAAGGCAAGAAATCACCCACGTTTTGCCTTCCCAAGCCATTCTGAACCACGGTCTTTCCTCTCTCACGCAGCCTGGGGCGAACTGGGGTTTTTCCTTCACGTTTTCACCATTTCTCTGCATTCTTCCATGCCTGGGAACTCGTTTTTGGTTAGCACGGTGGCTGGGAGAAGAGAACCACGATTTTCTGGGGTTATAGAGGTCGTTTCTGCCCATGAAATGCCCATGGACGTTTTTCTGAAAACGATTATGCTCCTGGGGTTATTTTCCCATTTTCCAATTTTCGTTTTGGGCTTTCCCACGTTTTTCTGAACTAGTTGAAATCCCATCGTTGGGCATCCTACTGCAAAAACGCCCAGCACTTGCATTTCTGGCTGTTATGTCCCTCTCTGTTTAGTTTGAACCTGTGAGTAGGAGATTCAGGAGTGGAAGAGGACAGATTTGGATTGATGATCCCAATGAAGTATCCATAGCTCAATGGTTGAGCCACTAGCCTAGTAATTCACCTCTGTCCATCTCTTAGCAGCCTGAGAAACCCCACTGCTGAATGGTTTGGCTGATTCTGGTGTATCTTTGGCTATGTGAGAGCCTGCTTTCCCCTTTTCCTTGTGGAGATCATGCCCAGCTTGGGGGTGGCAGTGGTGCTGAGAGATTGAGGAGCACACTGGCCTATGGTTGGGTGGAACGTTGCAGAAGCGTAGCTGGTTGCTCAGGGACTACTTGGTTTAAGATAAGTATTCTCATTTGCTAATTTGATATTGCTTAATTGATGAACGACATGAAAATCTGGAATGTATGATGGATGTGTAATGGAATTAAATTCTGCTGTGTTTTCAAGATTTTATGCATTTGCATATCTCCATCTACAATTTATATGAATGCTTATTTGATTAAGTATGGGACTAGATGTCCAGTATTATTGTTAGTGTCCTCTCCATAGCCCTGTAGGATAAGAGGGAAATTACAGAGGCTAAGTTTGTTCTAAATGATTCCCACAGTGGAGCATGTGGGGTCATCTTTCTAGGTTGGAAACAACTCATAAAATACTTTGTGCTGGCTATTTTTGGCCCACCATCTCAAAGATTGTGTGGAATTTGTTGAGTGATGTCATCCATGCTATCTCTTCACCAAAGAGATGTGAGCACATCCTGCTCCTGTATTCCCCGTCATCGCAGTTGGACCCTTCACCAAGTGGGGGGTTGATTATATGACATGCAACCCAGTTAATGTTGGGGGCATCAATACATTATTGTCGTTGTAGACTAATTTACTAAGTGGGTAGAGGCAATGCCTACTGTGAAGGCGGACAGTGAAACTGCAACCTATTTTTTGTTCAATCAAATTATCGCTAGGTTTAGTAACCCACTTTCTCTTCATTTCAAGGACTCTTATCTAATTACTAGTTACAAAAGGGGGCCTTCCCCTTGCTTCAGATTTACCTAACTGTCTTCGGCCAAAATGGGCATTCCCTCCTTGGAATATTCGTGGACATGCATTTCCTTGTGTGTTGAAATGCATGATGTATGGTGACATCGTCAAAATACTTTAAGAGACCTTGTATGCTTTTGGAATGGAACCGATTCTATCATTCAATGCTCAACATGTAATGTAGTAAAGTTTGCATGTTGTGGTGTAAAGTGATCAAACAGGAAAAGAATGCTCCATCATTGATCTAGTTTATTACTTTCTTTAGAATATAGGAACATTGTTGCGAGAAGGAATTCGACATAGCCATGGAACCATACTCCTAAATATATAGACTCAGTAATTCCAACCTAAGTGATAATCCAAACTACTTGAATATTCATTTACTAACATTACCATTCTCGGATTGGAACCAATATTGTCGAAACAGTTTCTTTTGTATGCATCATACCTAAGGATAAGTATTCATATTGTTGATAATCAAACCAAGCAAACTCAAATCCATAAGGAGGGGAGAGCACTTTAAGTCCTTTTGCTACTACACTTTCCAATGCTTGATGAAGAGGGACACTGCTCAATGCAAACCCATAGTTCATATTCCACCATGCCGAAAGGTGACTTGAGAATAATTCTCTTAGAAAGTTATACACTCATCATGTTGAAACACTCTTATGATGAACTAGTAAAACTCCTTCATTCCCAACTGTATATGATGCTTTTCAATCATTGGACAATCATGTGCTATAATATTTCGATACATAACACAAAAGCTCTTTAAGTGTGCATATTATGTATAATGAAGAAAACCATATCCTCTTTTGGGGTACCTTTCATGTGCCCTCCCATCAATTCGAACACTGAAGAGGAGATTAACGAATCTATGGGGTTCTAAATTTCACCCCATGGCATAATACAAAATTCATGAACAATAAAAATGCATGTGCAAATGCATAATAAAAATACACATTGGAAATAAACTCTACCCACACACACAACATGCATATAATAGCACAATCATCATAGGCATAAAAATAAAAGCAATTTCATATTCAAATACAAGAGAATACTTTTCTTTTAACTGAAGATGTCTTTGAAATTGGCTATGGATGATCAACATTCCACCGAACCATAGGCACCCCATCCAGCACTTGATATTTCTACTGAGAGGCCACCCCTGAGGTGGGCTTTGTTTTCCACTAAGGAAGGAACTACTTAGAATCACTCACATCGATAGGCATAGTCACACACTCATGCTAAGACATCACACAACTAATTTTATCAAGCACGCAAAGAGACAAAGAAGGATAATTCTAAGCCAATGAGCTCAACCACAGAGATATAGGCATCTTAATTGGATTTAGCCAACCTTGGAACCCACAATACCCGCCACACCCAACACAAGGAAGGTCCCCTTCTCTACTACATTGACCCTTAGGCATCCCTTCCCTCCAATGTTATTCAAGGTAGGAATAGAAAGTACCAAGCTACTATACCACTAGATATATCTACATACATTGGATTTATCAAGCGTTTCCAAGTTCCAAAACTCCCATGACTTCATATTCATTCTCTTATCTGCTAATTACAAATTTGCCCACCAAATTCAATTTCCTGGGCTCACAAACTAGGATTCTCCACGAGTTTTGGGGTTCGGATACACTCGAATTTTGCCCCAAAGGTAACCCATATGGATTCCCTCTTCCTAATTCCCAAACACATGATTTTATGAGCATTTCTGGCACTTGGAAATCTGGGTTTTTCTTTACCTATGATTACTTTTCTTTTTCCTACTAGGAATGCATAACTTTCTCCAAATTTTGGAATATGATTTCCCAACAATGGAATGGGGATGAAGGGAAAAGAATTCCCATTAATGAAATTGACTTCTGGGTACATAAAACTAAGCACTTGCTCAGTCATATGAATTTTTGGGTTCATCCCATGCTCCATTAAATTCATGAGCTGATTTCTCAACAATCTTATTACAGCAGAATTAAAGATCAGAAAGGAAGTAAACATGGGTGGTTGCTTACCATTAATGGAATTGTTCTGAAGATGACACTTTGAAATAGAGGATTTAATCTGACACACCCCTCTCTTCCCCCCAGTGGATAACATAGCCCCTCATTTAAATTTGCTTCCATAGCCAACTCTTGGACTTTTATTTACATTGTTTTTACATTTTTTCATGGCTTACTAGCACATGTACATAAATATAAAATACTTTCCTTTATAAGGTGTGAATTCACCAACAAGGCCTTGGCCTTGAACTCCACACTAGGAGTCATACTCCGCATATATACAAAATTTAAATATAAATCCAATACATTCCAGGAGTCAAAATAAGGGTATTCAATACCCCGTCTCCAAATCTCCTGGAGCTGGACTTGGTTGTGTTGAAGTGTGGGTGAAATATGGTGGTACTGGTTTGCATGTTCCCATGTCGATGAACCTCAAATTGTAGCTCATGTCGCATATACAAAACATTATGGATATTCAACGTATGGGTTTTTTATCTATCTAAGATTTCCCTCTGCATATTTTGAATATTCGTAGGGAATTTTTATGTATGTAGCTTCCATGAAGGGAAATCACAACACGTTGCAACTAATGCCTATATATGTTTGCAATTACATTGGATGATTCATTACGTAATTGATCTCTGCCTCATCGTCTCCCTTATTTGTTCTTCTCCCTTTCATACTTATGCATTTCCTTTCTATTCGTACGGTGGCTTTACCCTGCGCATTGCATGCTCTTGTTTTCCATGACTTAGTATTTCTTAGGTTTTATTTGCATCACTGGAGAGATACATGACTTGTTTGACATGACTTAGTATTTCTTAGGTTTTATTTGCATCACTAGAGAGCTCCATGCCTCTTTCATAAAGTGCAATGACCAGCGTGCCTTCAATGATTCGTTATATGCCAACCAGGTCTGGAAACTAAGGAATCATGCCTACGCCAACCAAAAGGAGTTATGGTTCTTTTGGCGGTTGTCTTCATTTTTTTGAAAAAATATTCAAGCAATCTCTCTGGTGAGATTCAAAGTGCTCCATATTGATGTGGCAATGTTGAAGGACATTTTTCTTTTGTGTGTCAGATCGACGTTGAACATTTGTGTTAGAATGTGTAATTTTAACATTACATGTGTAATGATGTCTAGTAAGATGTCTTATCTAGCATTGTAAGGCATAAATAACTCTAATCTTTATGTAAAAGGATTTATCCCACATGTATCATGGATAAATATTTTCTTATTACCATTCATTATATAAAGAGGTCAAAAATCATTTATCCCACATGTATTTTGGGATGTAGTTCTTTCATGCCTCTTGGTATATAATAGAGGTGAAGGAGAGCCTTTGGGAATATTTTTTGAATTACATTGTAATGCTATTGTAAAGCTATGAAGCATATGTGGAGAGGATCCCACTTGTAATATTGGATATTTCTGAAGAATAAAGAAGAACATACCCTCACATAGATGTTTCCCCATTTGGGATTTTACCACATGTATATGATGTATCATCTATTTTCTCTGGTCTCTCGCTTACTTACTTTGATTATTTGTTGTTTGTATGGATAGAAAGCTAGACTAGTAGATCCATGCTTGTGTTTTGCATGTTAGTAAACATATTGTTGTATCCATGCATATTCTCAATATTCTAACAAGGGAGTCAGAGCTAGTTGCTATGCTCTACCTTTTTTGGTAAATTTTGTTTTAAAAAAATTACAGGCAACATTTTCTTCAAAAATTATTAGGCACTTTATATTTTGTAGATTTGTCAACGAATCTATCAAACCCTTGTGGTTATTCTTTAGACCTATACATTTTCTACATGTCTGAGAAAAAAATTCAAACCCTAACCCTCATCCTTTCATTTTTAGAAAATTTTAGAATTTTTTCAAGTTTTTCTTGATTTTTTTTGTAGATTTGAATTGAAATATATTGTAGACTAACCTAGCATCAAGGATCTCTCTTGGTTTGTAGATATGGTTGTTTGTATATTTATGGTTTAGGTTTTTGCAATTTTATGTCCAGACGACTTTGAATTCGTCGTTTTTTGCACTTTTATGGGCTTTGACAGACATAGACACACTCTACATTGAATCAGGCCACATCTATCTCGAACAGAGACTCACCCTACCTTCATCCAGGGCATGTCTTCCTAGTTTTCAGTGAAAATTTTGTTGTTCAATTATTTCTTTTCGTTGTTTTGTGTTGCATAGTTGCAGATCTATCGGTTAGGTACAGTAAGGTTTCGGCATCGATGAGAAATATTTGGTTTATTCACTCTTATCTTGAAATTGTTGTCATTAACTTCTTTTTCTTTTGCATTAGGGTTTATGTTCTTAGTTTAATCATCATGTTTCTAGAGGTTGTTTTGTTCATGTTTATTTGTCTCTAACCTTCGTGTGTGAAGATGTTTTGACATTTTCAGGGGCATGTATCTCTAGTATGTTATCATGGTGACCACAAGAAATGGATCTATGCCTATGGTTTAGTTGCTTAATGGCTATATTTTCATATCTATAAGTGATATCATTTTTTATTTGCTAGTATTTTTCTCAATATTCTATCTTGGTGGCATATTTTGCTCACTATTTGTATGATCTTGCTAACCCTTTTTTGTGTAAAAACAATTTTATATGCTCCTATATCTTTCATATATCATGTCACATATTTTTCTTGATCATTATGGACTTATCATGTTCATTATATGTTTTAATCTTGGAATTTCTTTTGTGCATATTAAATCTCTATTTAATTCACTTTCTCCATAAAAGTATTTTGTTAATAATACATTTTCTAACATGCAAAGCAAGAATCTACTAGTCTAGCCTTATATCTATACAAACAACAAATAATCATGTAAGAAACAAGAGATGAGAGAAAAAAATGATACACTAGCTATAAGTGGTAAAACCCCAAATGGAGAACATCCACAAGAATGTATTGTTTTCTTATTCTTCAAAAATCTCCAATATTACAATACATGACATCCTCACATATGCATCACACTCTATCTTCACATCATGTCACAATGACACAATAATATCATGTGTGTACAAATGCCATGTACACGACATGTGTTGTGTGATGAATAACATTCACAACATACCCAAAACGGTCTCCTTCACCTCTATTATATAGTTAGAGGTATGGAATATTTACATCCCATAACACATGTGGGATAAATAGTTTTCCACATCTCTTATATAAATAATGGTGATAAGAGATTTTATTACATGATTCATGTGGGATAACTCTATTTTATAATATTATAGTTATTTATGTCTTTTAATGATATTTCACCAACAATACCACACAAGTCATCGTTATATATTCCAATACTCCCCCTTAATGATGACATGGAAAAATAATACAAATGGAGGAAGGTGACATCACCTTAACATCTGATGAAAATTTGCATAATTCCCCATAAGATGTGAATAAGAGCACACTTCGCCTCATGGAATTGATCATGATTATAACAACCATTTCTCAATGTATCATGAAACTGCACCCGAACCAAGCTATAAGATGAACTCTTGCAAAACACCACAATATTGTACATAAACCTCGAATGGTCAATACAAAAAATTGTAGCAAGCAAGTAATCATCACAATTGTAACTCAACTGATAGCTGAAATAACTCTGCAATAGACATGATCACAAATACAAGAAACATATATCAATACATCAAAATGTTTCGAGCAGACAGTCTTCATAACCAAATAAATCTACTGAAGATTACATTGTGAATACAAGACCCCAATGGCCTGTACATCAAGAATCAAGCAGTCTGAATCTTCAAAACCAAGATGAAAGATGCAAGAAATTTGTAGTAGACTCATCATGAATACAAGACCCAAATGCCTATCCATTGAAATGTTTTCCCCATTGATAATCATCATGACTATAGAGTAGAATATGGTCATTCATTTCATTGCATTATAATTGGAATATGGAATTGATTACATTACATTCCTTATTAATTACAACTTCAACCATCCCGGATAACAAAAGGTTTCAACTTTGTTGCTATCAAGGATAAGCTGAAACTAGGAACAATGCTAAGGAACCAAAGATGACCACAACAATATGCTTAAGATACGAAAAAATGGCATAATTAAGTTGTCCCACAACTCTTCACAAAATATTCATATGGAGAAAGTGAAGTAAATTGAGAGCTAATTTGCACACACAAAACTTCCAAGAGTAAAGCATATAATGAACATGATAATCCCATAATGATCAAGAAAAATATGTAAGTGGATATATAAAACAAAGTTTCTTGTAGATGGATAGATTGAAAAACATGAAGTTCGGATAGTAGCCAAAGGATTCTCTCAACAAGAAGGTATTGACTATATTGAAACCTTTGCTTTGGTTGCTAAAATGAACACAATAATAACTATTCTTACTCTTGTTGCATCTTATCAATGAGAAATACACCAAATGGATGTCAAGAGAGTGTTTTTGAATGGTTATCTTCATGAAGACATTTATCTACAACAACCACCTAGTTTTCTTACTACTACAACTTCATGTTTGGTATGCAAATTGAACAAGTCTTTATATGGTGTTAAACAGACACCTAGATCTTGGTATGAGAAAAATGATGCTTATTTCTTGAAGAATGGTTTTAAGTGGTGTATATATGATCCAAATCTATATGTTAAGAACTCTAATGATGATGTCCTCATTTCCATACTTTATGTGGATCTTATCCTTACTGGAAGCCAGCTTACATTTATACAGGAAATGAAGAATAATCTAAAGCAACAATTTGAAATTACCAATTTAGGCCTGCTATATTATTTTTTGGGTCTACAGATTTGGCATATGCTTGATGGTATATTGCTTTCTCAACCTAAGTATTCAAACCTATTTACTTGCTCAGTTTCATATGAGTGATTGTAAGCCTTCTCCTATGCCATTTCAGTCCGATGTAAATTTAATTGTTGATTGTGACAATCCTCTTGTTGATGCCACATTGTATCGTCAACTTGTGGGAAGTTTGATATATTTGACACATGGTAGGACAAATATCGCTTTTGCAGACAACGTGGTTTCAAGGTTTATGCAAAATCCTCATGAAATTCATCGAAAATCAGCAAAGAGGATTCTCATATATTTACAGGGGACAATGCATTATGGAGTTTTATATTATAATAGTGCTACAATTTCACTTCTTGGTTACACAGATTCTGATTAGACAGGGGATGCTTCAAATAGAAGGTCTACTGCAAGGTACATCTTTCAGCTTGGTTCGAGTCCGATTTCATGGTCCAGTAAGAGCTTGAGAACTCTTCCTCTTTCTTCTTGTGAAGCAGAGTACAGGGAAGCTAAGGAAGTAGCTAAATAAGCAGTGTGGATCCGACATGTTCTTATAGAGCTTGGACTGATTCAAAATTCTCCTACTGAATTAATATGTGACAATCAGAATGCAATTAAGCTTGTGTACAATTCAATTTATCACTCCAAGACTAAACACATTGATTTGGATACTCATTACATTCGATATCTTGTTACAGATGGTGTTATTTGTTTGGAGTATTGTCCCACATAAAAGCAAGCAGTTGATATCTTCACCAAATCCATGACAGAAACAAAGTTTGTGTATCTCCACAGTCTATTGGGAATGATGGAAGTTGTCATCAAGCGAGAAAGCTAATGTAATTCCATAATCCTCCATTTATTTGTTGGAATGTGTAATTTTAATATTATATGTGTAAAGGTGTCCAGTATGATGGTGTAAGATGTATTATCTAGCATATGAAGGCATAAATAACTCTAATCTTATGCAAAATGAGTTATCCCACATGCAACATGGATAAATATTCTCCTATTACCATTCATTAAATAAAGAGGTAGAAAAACATTTATCCCACATGTATTTTGGGATGTAATTATTCCATATCTCTTGGTATATAATAAAAGTTAAGGAGAGACTTTGGGAATATCTTGCGAATTGCATTGTAATGCTATTGTAAAGTTGTAAAGCATGTGTGGAGAGGAGCTCACTTGTAAGATTGGATATTTCTACAGAGTAAAGAAGACCATACCTTCATATAGATGTTTCCCCATTTGGGGTTTTACCACATATATCTGGTTTATCATCTCTTTTCTCTTGTCGCTTTCTTACATACTTTGATTACTTGTTATTTGTATGGATGAAAGGCTAGACTAGTAGATCCATACTTTTGTTTTGCATGTTAGAAAACATATTGTTGGATTTTCATGCATATTCTCAATATTCTCAATTCATTGTATAAATGAATGGTGAGTAGGATTCCTGTAGCTAGTGTTTTCACACTAGTTGGTGCTAAAAAGCACCTACTAAGACTTATAGAAGTCTTAGTAACAATTCAAATGGGAATTCATGCACTTGGAAAAAAAAGTAAATAACAGTAAATAAAATTTTAAACTACATAAAGAAAATGCATGAATAGTAAGGAAATAAATGGGTAAGGAAATAATATTTTCTTTTATTGCATAAAAATGTTTTTTGCAATAAGGAGTTATCTTGGAGAAATGGAGGCAAATGGGCCCTTGCAGCAGTATGGAAGGGGATGCTTCCGAAGTCTTTGCTTGCTCTCCACCAACTACTCACAATGTGCCAAAGTAAAATGGGAGTGAAACTTGAACACAAATGGATGGCTCAAGGTTTCAGTAAAAAATTTGGCAGAGTGTCAGTAAGGTAGCAAATGGAAAAAATTGTGTGTAAACTGGGGACCTTCACCACTTATTTATAGAGATAATTGCCATGGGTTTTTTTCCCATGGTATTGGGTGGACCTTGGTATTGGCCTATGGTATTTAGGGTTTTCCCTCTCTTTTTTTGAATTTTTTAAAGTTTTTCCCCTTTTTATTTTCTTTTGAATTTTTTGGGAGATTTTATCCCTATTTGGCGGGATTTTCTTCTCTTTTGGAGGAAATATGATTAATTTCCCTATTTTTGGAGAGGGAAATAATAATTATGGGTCGATTTGGTCATAGACTTTAGGATTTTTTGGTAGATGAAGGTAAAATGTGGAAAAGGGGGTAATTGGATGATGTAGCTAAGGAATGAGCATGGTGTGCAATTTTTTGGTGTTAACAGATTGCCCCCTGATGTGTGAGGGTGAGAGCTCATTGTATGGTCGATGGACATCATAGGATCTCTCTTTTCCAGTGTATTGAGTAGGATGGTGGTGGAGAACGGAGACTGTATCAGATAGTGGAACAAGCACTTCGTTTGAACTACACAGGCTATAACTACAAATACAACTCCTCAACAATGGACAAGGTACATATAATCTCAAATATATAAACGAGGTAGGAATACCCATGCTCGTATCAATGTCTCAAGATATACAAATAACAATGAGGACCAAAGAGGACAGAAGCTATAAATGAATAAATGTTTTGTACATCATAATTGTCTAAGGTAGACTCAAATCTAAAATGTAACCATGGTCCAACCATGGTTGATATGGAGAACTGAAAGTGGAAATAATGGCATTCATCATGAATGCGCTATCACAACAATTGATGCTCTACTGGATCTGAAGGGGTCCACTAACTGTAAGGACTCAAACAACTGAGAGTCTGAATATGGGATGTATAATGGACTGCATCTGAGCTGGATACACTAGGAAGCGTAGAACTTAAGGTCTTCCGAACACTGTCACCAAAGCAACCCAGATATCCTCTGGAATGTACTACTGGAAGGGTTCCACAGAGACTCGCCAATATGCTAGAGTAAAGGGACATCTGGGGTATTTGACCAAACCCTTAATGAACCAACACCCTGTACAAATCTCAATGGTGCGATGATGAAACTGAAGTCAAGCATGTGAGAAACAGCCATTTTCAGGGGCACCAAGGACTCCCCTCAGGTGGTCCATAGGAACTCACCACTGATGATGATGAGGATAAGGTACAGGGCCCTCTGGAATAGATGTGCTAGCGTTGATAGAGTGAGACCTGCAAGTGCCAAGGCACTGATGAATCCTTGACAAGAGTGTGAGGTATACAACCAAGATGTGATAGGATTGGACATGGGACTAAGACACTATTGGGGGTTACGAGGGTTAATGAGTAATGGCACTCAAGCTTCCTTTGTTCATAGTATGACGATAGGGATGACCTGGAAACATATGAAACTGATCTTAGGGGAGGGGATCATAGTTGGGGTACCAAGGACTATGGATGCAACGTGGGATACTTAGAGAGGGGGACTAATAGGTGATAACAGGGGGATGCCAAGGATGGAGCATCGCAGAATACTCTGAACAAAGGCGACCATATTGGGGATGCTTACATTATAAGGGACTACATGTGATCTGCATGGGCTCCAAGAGGCACCATTTTGGGCCTTCTTCATTGTTTAATGAGCTCAAATAAGGGATAGAAGTGTGCTCGATATGATAATGTCTTATGGATTTTTATCAAGCCCAAGACGATAAATTCTTGCTGATGTTTTAAATTTTACAGAATCTGAAAACATAAATAAAACTCCGTGAGTATTCTTTTACATAAGTTAGTCCCCAAAGACTGAAAAAACATAAAAATTTGCAATGGAGAACTCTTCTAGCCAAAGGGACTAGAGTATTCCTTTTTCGTAATTAGTTTGTTCGGTCCGAAAAAGGGGTAATAGGCATAGTGAATAGACGCCCTTTCAAATACTTTAACGAGCATTAAAAGGAAGCAAGTTTGCTCGACAATATTTTCATTCTTTAAGAGGTCCGAAAAGGGCTTAAAAGAAACTCCATAAGTGTCTTTTTTGTAAGTAGTCTGTTATGCTCGAAAAAGAGATAAACCTTTACCAAACAGACATCTATGTAAAGCAAGGAGGTAGTTCTCAATGAGAGAAGGGGCATGAGGGTAAGGGAGAACACTTATGAGTCCTCCTTGCAGGTAGGTGGATGGCGGAAAAATAGCGTAATGACTGCAGTATGGAGGGAGCAGAGGGATTGTGAATAGGTCGCAATAAATAGGGTTGTATAGAGATACATTGGAGGGGATGACTCGCATGATGGCACATGAATCGAGGTGGGCTCAAAAAATGGCCTAGAAAAACTTGGTAATAAATAGAAATGGTCTCTATAATCATTAAATCCAGGGAATGTGGATACTAGCGATGCGAACGGTGCAAAAAAAGAGAGTTGAAGGACTCCATTACTATCAAAGGAAGAAAAGGGGCCAAAACAAACTATAAAATAGTGGGGAGACTACCCTCCACATGTCATTTTCATTGTTGAGTGTTGAGGGTGTGTGGAGGGGCCCAAGAAAAGTAAAGTTGATTTCTCCTTATTGGACCAGTGGAGTCGACTTCTACAACTTCCAGGTAACTTCTCACGCCATTCCTTGTCATTTTGTCCAATTATTTTATGGTTTTTGGATTGCCCGGGACCTTGGAAAACCCCGTGAGGACTTTAAGATCAGGCCATTCTTTTCGACAGGAGAAGTGCGACTAGGTCGCGCTTGTCGAGGAGATAGGTGCGATTTGGGTTGCACTTGTCCAATTGATAGTTGCAACCCAGGTCATGCCTGTTGGAGAGACAAGTGCGACCTGAATCGTGTTATTATTTTGAACAGACGCAACAGGGATCCCAGAGATGGTTTTTTTGAGGTATGGAACTGACCAAGATATTTTAGACATGTAGGATGCCATAGGAGAACTGGAAAGAGCAGGAAATAGGGGATGTCCTTGGGGATATCAACAGTGACCAGGTGGTATAGGATAGCTTGGTGCAATATGGCTTGCTGAAGTTCGTTAAGGTTCCTTAATGCGTGTGGCAAAGCTGTTACTGAACAAGATGATAGAGTTCTGGGATACAGAGGTCGGGGTGTTCATGGTACGAGGTGAGCAATTAGAGATTACTCTAGATAACATATACTTCATGACATGGTTCCCCATGTTGGGGGTAATTGCGGATACGCATTCAAGATGTCCAAGGGACGTTTCGATGCAGGATATGTTGGCTCATCACTGTTATGGGACTGAAGAGGTTCATGATTCCTACATCCTGATTTGTGATATTGAGAGCCTTGAGACACGGGTGGTGGTGGTTTTTGTAGTGCGAGTGTTGGGATCTAAGGGGACACACAAGATATTGAGTGGATAATTGATGTTTGTGGAGCAAGTACTATTAGGTACTAATTTCGGTTGGGCTCAGATGTACTTGACTACTGTTCGGAGGGAGCTAAACAAAGTAAGTCGGATTGGGGGTATTTTCACTTCCCATCATCTATATGCTCATTCTTCTTTGAGCTCATGCCTACACTACAGCTGCGTGTAGCGGTGCGTGACAGTGGGCCTACGGAGCCTAGGATGTGACGATGGGGGGAGATGATGACTTGGGGGGAGGTGGACTACTGGGTAGGTTCTTCATGAGGGAGTTATTTGCTTAATGGAACCATTTACCGGTCATGATTGAGGACTAGCCTTATGTTGGCATGGAATTCAGGGGAGATGTAGAGCTACCTCAAACTCTTGGTTAGGCCCAGGGACCCAATGGTACGTATACAATTGTTTTGTTTGTATATCCACACTGTGTACTAGTAGCATAGATGGTACCTAGATATTTTTATATGGCGATGATACTAATGAGTAGTCATGGATGTGCAAATATTGGACCAGTGCCCCCAACGAGGTATCAAATGTGCAAGGGGAGAGTGGAGGGTATAGATCCTCCAAGTCATGGACATTGACAGCAGCGCAGTGTAGAGGCTACTCTAAACTCATTGCGGAGAGGGATCCCTCAACTATTGGATGGTGTCATAGACAATGCATGGTAGCATCTAGACGAGGATTGGATCACCATTTGCTACCAAGCGCCTCCTAGGTGGAGGTCCATCATGCGACAAATCATTGTAGTTGTCGAGTCTATGAGAGCCATGGCACATGGTTATCTGCCTATGCTATGTTTTGGAAATTATGCCATTATATATATATATATATATATATATAGGTATATATATGCACGTGGAAGCACTCTTTATGGTTTTTGTTATGTTTATGATCCTTTTATTCATGAGGATGCTTATGTTATATGTATGTACATGTGAATGCAAAATGATATGATGATGCATGTGAATGATTTACTTGCTATATGCAATGATTGATATGCCATTCTAGAATGTCATTAGCCATTTGGTCTGCAACACTATTCTGATTCCAGGGAACATGAATGAATGTAATGAATTTGAAATGTCAAACCAATTGTTTAGAGCATAGGAATTTTCTAAAATGGCAAGGATCACGTACTCGGTAGCAGTTATTAAATTGGGTGACAAGCAACTGGGAGTCCAAAAAGACACGAATGTGACGAATGCCCAAATGGAGAGTAGTGGTTAAGAGACCAGTCACGACATTATACTTAGCCTAGTTATTGGTGGTGGCACCAATACACACTTCGTTAATGTGTATCAACTCGTGTGAAGGGGAGTATAACACACATGTTATCGAGCTGAGATTAGGAGACCATCTACTTGCATCGTCAATGAAACCAACATGAATAGAGGGATTAGGATCCATCTGGTCACAATCACAGAAGCAAACCATAAAGCTCAAGCATAAAAAGGGTGGAAAAGAAAAAGAAAGAAAACTATACACACTGAAACAATGGGTTCAAAGAGGTTAGGCATAGAATCTCTTAAGGTACAACCCATTACGGGGATTGTTCAAGAGATGTCCTTCAGAATCTGCAAGAATATATTCCCCCTTGTCGGGGCATTTTTTGATGACATATGGGCCTTGCCACATAGAGTCAAACTTCCCTTTAAAGGTACGCGAATGAACTCGAGTGTCATAATAGGCCTTGGACCGATGCTTGGAATCCTCGATCATTTGGATGGAAGCTCAATGTTCTTCATCTGCATGTTCCAGTGTGAGCAAGTGTTTCTCTAAAGGAGAGGTATCTAGTAAAAGTTCAAAAACTATGTGTAAGGTTGGGATCTGACACTCAATAGGGATAACAGACTCCACACCTTGCACCAAGTGGAATGGGGTAAAACTGGTTGCGGTTTTGGAAGATATACGGTAGGCCCATAAGGCTAGAAAGAGTATGCATGATGCTAGTTCGACTTATGTTTATCCACCATGCATTGGAGCATGGTTTTGAGGATCTTGTTGACATCCTTGACTTGTTCATTTCCCTGCAAGTAGTACAAAGAGGCATATTGATGTTCAAATTTTAGCAGGGTACATAACTCCTTCCAAACGACATCCTTAAAATGTTTTATGTGGTTAGATACGAGTTGGTGAGGGACCCCAAAATGAGTAATGAAATGGTTAAATAAAAATTGTGTCGTAGTCTCGGCCTAGAAATTGAATGTGGGCATGGATTTCACCCATTTGGTGAAATAGTCGATAGCCACAATGATGTACTTATGCCATTCGAGGTGGGATTACACTCCATGAAATCAATGGCCCATTTGTGGAAAGGACCAACACTAATAACGGGGTGGAGTGGAACAGGAGGGATCCTTGATTTTGGGGCAAAGAGTTGGCCATTACGATAGTGTTTGAATGTCGTAATGTAATCAGTAAAGAGAGTCGGCCAAAAATAACTGGCACAAATAAATTTTAGGGCAGTGGCCATACCGGATAGGTGGTCATCATAGGCTCCGCTATGGAATTCATTCAATACCTACTCAGCCTCATCGTGTGTAAGGCATCGACACAAAATGGTGTCAACACCGTCGATAAAGGATATCATCGATAAGGATTTATTAAGAAGCTTGATGGCGAATGTGATGTGAGTCATCGTGACTGAGGTGAGATCCAATTTTTTTAGTGCGCAAATAAACTAAGATGTCTCTGTACCATGGTTCATTCGAGGAAATAGTAAACATATGTTCATTGGGTAGGGTGACCGTGATCGGAGGTGATGTAGACAAAGATGGTAAGTTTTTATTAAGTTGTGCCAAGACCAATTCCTTAGTGCTTTTGGGTGTGATGAATTCAAGTTCATACTCTTGAAGGATAACGATCCATTGGGAAACACGACCTTGGATGAGGTGGCGACTCAAGAGATAGACCATAGGCTTGGAATCTGCCACAACTGTAATTCGGCTCATAAGAATGTAATGGCATATTTTCTAAACTGAGAAGACAATGGCTAAGGACATTTTCTCCTCATGGGGATAATGCAGTGTTGGGCCAGATAAAATATGACTCACATAGTAGATGACATGCTCTTGGCGATTAGTATCTTCTTGGACTAGAACTCCTGTGATGGCATGTTCAAATGTCGAAACATAAAGGATAAAATCCTTCATGAAATATGGTGGCGATATCAAGCGAGAGCAAGTCAATGCTTGTTTCATTGCATCGAAAGTAGCTTGTGCATGTTTGTCCCAAACGAAAGGGACGTTGGTCCAAAGCAAGTGCAAGAAACCATGGACTTTCATGGTGTGATCCAGAATAAATCATTGGAGTAAATTGACCTTTCCTTGAAGGATTTGCAATTGGTGCAAGGTGCGAGGGGATGGGAGGTAAAGAATGGATTAAACCTTCAAAGGATACATGGTGATACCTTTCTAGGAAAAAATGAATCCTAGCAATCGACTGGCAGGGATTCAAAACATGCACTTGAGAGGTTCTAGGCAAATGTTGAACTTTCGACATCGCAGGAAGACTTGCCAGAGGTCTTCCAGGCGTTGATATATTTTCTTGGATCTAGGTATGAGTTCGTCCAAGTAGACTAATATGATATGGACTAAGTCATGAAAACATAAGGTCATGTCCCACTGAAAGGTGGCTCCAGCGTTTTTAAGTCCAAATGGAATAAATCGATAGGAATAGTAAATGTAGTCTTATACCGATCCTCTTTGTGGATTTGAATCTAGTTGTAACCAGATAATCCATCCATGAAGGAAAGGACCTAGTGGCCTACTGATCCGGATTTATGTGGGAATGAAACAAAAGATAGCATATACAGAATCATATACAGAGATATATTGCAAATAACACAATGATACAGTAAACACATATTCTATTAAATAGCAGAAATAGAACAGACTGTAAAATACAATAGCTAGAATGGTGGTAGCTATCTCTGAGAAGAGATGTGGGCGCTATGCTCATTCGTGCCAAGACGAATACAAAGAGAGGCCGAAAGGGCCTATTTATCATAAGAATGAGGGAAAGAATCCCAAACATCCAAAAACCTAACCCTAGAAGATGGACCGTCATAAAGTTTGCGGCCCCAAGGTGGTTAGTTGAACAGTCAACTTCCTGGGGTCATAACTTTTGCATACGATCTCCGTTTGGGGTGCTCGATAGCCAGTTGGAAAGGTCTATCTAATATTTACAACTTTCAACTGGGGCCAAGTGAATGTTGTTGGCAACCATTTGGCCCCCCAAATCGCCAAAAAAGGTCGTTTAGGGCCTCAAAACGGCCCCGGAAGTTTAGGACCCGAAAAACCGTAGAACAATTACTAGAAAATTGGCAAAATGGGAAATTGTTTTGAGCCAATGGAATAGGTGGGTGGCCACCGATATCCATATGGATCACCTACGTAGGCATCAATGAGTTGATCGATAAATGGTGTCGGGAAGTTGTCCTTGGGACACATTATATTCAAATCCCGAAAGTCAGTACATACGCGAATGGTGCCCTATTTTTTATTGACTAGAACAAGGTTAGAAACCCAAGTTGTATACATGATCAGGTATATAAAACTAGCTTGGTGCACCTTCTCAATTTCTTCCTTTACCACTAGTATTTTGGAGGGATGAATGGGTCTCTTCTTTTGGCGAACAGGCACAACATTAGGAAAAGTGTCAATGCAATGCTCAATAATGGAAGGGTCGAGACTGAGCATCTTGGTGTAGGACCATTTGAAAACATCGCAAAATTCTTGAAAGAGTGCTTTATAGGTGGTGACTTCTTCAAGGGTGCAGGAGGAGCCTAAAATGATATTTTTGACAACACCGGGTTTAACAGATATATCCACTTGGATAGTGGGAGACATGTTGGCCATGTTACCTTCCTCAAAGGCATCAAGGGATGGGATAGGATTCTTGAACCAATCAACGTTTCCATGGGGAATAAAATCTTTCAACTCGATTAAGAATTAATCAGACGTAGATCTGGTAGACTCCTCGGAGATAAAATAAGCGCGATGATGCATATCATCCCAAGGGAAGTCAGGCTCGATTGGTGCTTTGAGTATCTCTTCGTCATTTCGAAAGCATCGAGTGGAGAGATCGGAGGGATCATTCTAAGCTGACAACATGGCAGGTTGATTAGTGGTCGAGATAACATAGATGGTGTTCATCTTGGTCAAAGAAGATGCCATGGGGTGGATTTATTCAATGATGGTGACCTAAGACTCCAAGGATAGCTTACATAGGTTAGCCAACATGGATCGGTGTTTCGGCAAGTTAGGGTAATGGTTGGTGTTAGGAATTATGATCCAAAAATGTAATAAATAGAAGTTTAGTTTAATAAATGTAAAAGGGCATCTACACACTCACGTGATTATGTGAGGTGTCCCTTAGTTAGTTTTGGTAACGGTAAATTAGTTGTTACTCTTTGGATATTTAAATCCATCGAGTTTTCCATGTGAGGTAATCTTTCGGGATTTAGCCCTCACATCTCTGTGATGTAATTATTTTCCTTCTTCATTAATAAAGTTATGTGTCTGAGGACACTTTGTCAAAGTGGTATCAGAGAACGCGGTTGAAGCTTGGTCTGGTTGAAGCTTGGTCTGGTTGGAACCTGGTTGGAAGGTGCTAAAGGTTGTTTGAAGAAGGTGACTTTCAAGGTTTTGGAATAGCGAAATTTTAACCGTAAGTTATTTCTTCCTATTCTTTTGGGCTAAAAAGAATCTCTCCAAAAAAATTTTATAGACTCAGTTTTTTTACTTGGAGAGAGTAAAATAGTATTTATTTTTTTAAGGCAAGGTTATATAAAAATTTTGTGGTGAGAGAGATAGCATAGCCGATGTTGGGTCGACCTTGCTGCTGCACTGTGTCATAAAAGCTTCATAAATTTTGAATTTTGAGTATGATGGAAATTCTGCAAATGCTATCTTGTGTTTACAACAAACATTAATTTTATCGACTGTGGGCACAAGCTTGTAAAATTTAAAACCTTCTCAAAGATGATTATGAACAAGCGCTGGTTAACGGAGTTTGCCTTGTAAGCTGTGACTGTTTTTATATGCTATTTAATCTCATTGCTGAGAATAGTCGAAAATGAAGAGCCAGCCGCCGTTTTCAACTTAACACAGAACCCAACAAAGCCCATGACGACAAAACCAATCGCCGTTCTGAATGCAACTTTGCTGAATTCTTTCCGGTCTGGCTTATGACATCTCTTCCCAAGTCTGACACTATCTTTGGCAAAGTCCTTCAACGGCCTCACAACAGTGTCTACAGCATCCATAACTCTGCAGATTCAAACCCTACGCGACGTTTACGTATTCAGCGTGCTGAAATTCCTTCTCAGCTCCAACAATAGCAAAATCCGCGTGAAGTGGCAGTCGCTCGTGGAGGAAGAGAGTCGGCCGTGGAGGAGTCGCTCGTGGAGGAAGAGAGAGACAAGTTGCAGTTACAGAGTCTCTGTATTGAATGCCACTGGCTGTTAGGGTTTCTGTCCTTACAGTATCAAAACAATAGCAAAATTTGCGTGAAGTGGCAGTCGCTCGTGGAGGAAGAGAGCCGGCCGTGCATCCATGACAACCTTAGCAGCTTTCACTGATGAATATCTACTCTGGAAAGTCTCCTGCAAGACCAAATCTGAGACATCTGAATCCAAATCTCCCACAAAAATAGAATAATCTGGGCCTCCATCCAAACGTCTTTCTCCCATGCTAAAAGATGCCCAATTCATTCTGAAAACTTGTTCAGTGCTGGGCATTATCGTCCCATTATAAGTTTGCATCATCTTCTCAGCAGCTGTACGTGATACGAACTCCATAAAGCCATAGCCCTCTGACTGTCCAGTATACTTATTACGGATTATCTTGACAGAAACAAGCTCTCCAGTGTGCGCGAAACAGGTGTGTAACCTCGTCCATCCAGAACTGCAAATCACCAACCCAAAGAGTCTTGACATCGTCACTCGACTGCGGCTGATGTTGCTGCATCGCCATTGGTAGCTGCTGCTGCTGATATTGAGGCTGTTGTGCATAGAACTGTTGAGCCATCATTGGGGCTTGCTGTTGCTGCATCCCCATAGCCTGGTTCGGTTGTTGCTGAGGCGGCTGCTGTTGTTGTTGCTGAAATCGAAGACGTGTTTACATTCCTCATGTGGTAAGAGTATTATGTAGGTAATTGTAAACAATTAAAAGCTTGTGGAATTTAAATACCCATGGAGAGATCGTATTTTTTTACTTTTCATTTAATTCAATATTTATGTAATATTTTGAAAAGTGAATAAGTTGTTTTTGGAGAGATAAGGTATTTTTATTTTTGAGAGAAATAAACTTAAAAAAAGAAGAAGTTATTTTTGAAGTTGATGGGATTGGATAGTTGATGGGATTGGATCTTGTGACCTTCCACTCAACAATATTGTATCTCTCCAATTCACCTATAAAGATTTGTTATCTTTTGGAGTGATAAGGTGTAATTTTTTATTGGGCATTGGAGTAATAAGGAGCATTGTTGGTGTCATAAGGAGTATTTGTATTTTCACTCAAGGTTTGATTAGAGCAAAGTGAAGCTCTATCAAATTCTTTTCTTGAGGCTATAAGTGGGTCAAGGCCAAGCCCCTATAGCTTTCTTTTGCATGGTGTGTGGTGTTTCTTGCAGCATTTCTTTCATGGTGACTCTTGTTGATGAGTAATTTTCTTTTCATGTTGGTGGTGATATTTTTGCATAAAATCTTCCATTGGTGATATAAGGTGATTGTTTACTTCTTCTGGTGATATAAGGTGCTTTCTTTAATGCTTGGAGCTATAAGATTTGCATAATACACATCTTCTGGAGTTACAAGGTGTTTATTATTTTTTTACAATGTCTAAAGTTATAAGTCTTTTTAATGAATCTGACAAGTTGGAAGGATCGAAAAATTATAAAGTTTGGAGTCGTCATATTCAAAGCACTCTTATTTACAATGAATTGTGGAAGGGTTTCTGTAATGCTAAGCCTACCAAACCAACTAATCATGATCATCTTGCAAAGTGGGAAGTAAAAGATGAAAAGGCCTTAGCATTGATTCACAGTACTGTTTCTGATGATATTTATGTGCATATTGAAAATAGTTCTGATGCGTGGTCAGCTTGGAAGACATTGAAAGATTTATTTGATTCTCAGAGTGAAGCTAAGAAAATTGATCTTCAATTGAAGTTGCTTCAACAAAAATTGTCTTCAGGAGGTGATGTCATGGAGTACATTTCTAGATTAAAAAATATCAAACAAGAAATTTCAAGAGCTGGTTTTGATAAAATTGAAGACAGCATGATGGTGACCATTTTGATCGCAGGATTGCCTGAGACATATAAGCATTTTTTGGAAACTTTACAAATTACAAATAAATTGGATAAAATTTCTTTTGATGAACTAAGTGAATTACTTGCCACACATGAAAAAAATTTTGGTCAAACAAAGCAAGTAGGAGAAGATGTTTTGGTTGCAAGTACTAGCAAACAGTCTCCAGGTAATCATCAAAAAGGCCATGATCAGAAAGCTTTTCAAAATTCAAATAGAGGTCGTGGTCAGGGTTTTGGAAGAGGAAGAGGCCGCGGAAGAGGAAGAGGAAGAAATCAAGGAAGAGGTTCTAAAGAATTTGAAAGTACACAGTCACAGTTTTCTGGAAGAGGAAGAGGTTCAGGTAACCAACAGGTCTCTGGAAGAGGAAGAGCTAATAAACAGGTCACATGTTTTCGTTGTAATAGAGTTGGACATTATGCTTCAGACTGTAGAGTTTCATTTGAAAAAATTCTAAAAGAAAGAGAATCTAAAGAATCTTCATCAGCGGCACATTATGCTCATGCAGACGATAGTGAAAATTGTGAATATGTCTTTACAGCACTTGGACAATCAGAATCAATGGATTTTGTTCAAGTTCATCAGTTGGAATCAGTGAATTTTGTTCAGTCTTCTTATTGTTTCAAAAATGATTTTGAAGATGCTTGGATTATGGATACAGGGGCTACTCAGCATATGACATATAGGAAAGATTTCTTTTGGAGTTATGAAGATTGTCATTTAAATTCAATTTTTCTTGCAGATGATTCTATTCATTTACCACAAGGAAAAGGAACAGTTAAGGTTGATTTGCCTGGAATTGGAGAAAGATTGATTTCTAATGTTTGGTATGTGCCTACATTTAAGAAAAATTTGTTGTCTTTAGTTGTCATTCGCTAATTAGGACATCAAATTGTAATGGAAGGTGGTATCCTTTTTGTTAATTCAACAAAGGATGCATACAAACCAGTTATGATAGGTTATGAAGACGGAAAGCTTCTTAGGATGAAGGGAACAGTCATTCCTAGATCAAAGGAACGTTTGAAGGAATTTGCAGGTTTAGTTGAAACTGATGTTTCACCTATCCGATTGTGGCACATTCGTTTTGGGCACTTGAATGTTGACAGTCTTGTACAGCTTCAAAAACAAGGAATGGTAAAGGGGTTGCCTACTTTTCGGAAGGAAAATGCAAAGTGTGAAGCTTGCATTTATGGCAAACAGAGAAGGATAGCTTTTTCAAAAAGCACTTGGAGAGCAACAAGGAGATTACAGCTTATTCATAGTGATGTTTGTGGTCCTTTGGAAACTTCACTTGGTGGTTGTAAATATTTTTTGTTGTTTATTGATGATTTTAGCCGAATGGTTTGGGTGTATTTTTTTAAGGAAAAATCAGAAGTGTTTGAAAAGTTTCAGTCATTTCAAAATTTGGTTGAAACAGCAACAAAGGAAAAGATTGCTACTTTGAGAACTGATAATGGTGGTGAGTTTACATCAAATCATTTTTTGACTTATTGTCAGGAAAAAGGGATTAAAAGACAGTTGACCAATTTTTATACTCCACAGCAAAATGGAGTATCAGAAAGGATGAATCAGACTTTATTGGGTATGGCTAGAGCAATGTTATTTTTCAAAGGGTTGAAATCATGTTATTGGGCAGAAGCAGTTCATACAACAGTTTATTTGAGGAATAGATCTCCTTCATCATCACTTGATGGAATAACTCCTTTTGAGGCTTGGTATGGATTCAAACCTATGGTCAAACATTTGAGAGTTTTTGGTTCAGTTTGTTATGCACTTGTCCCAAAAGAAAAACGAAAGAAGTTAGAGTCAAGAAGTGTTAAGTGCATGTTGATTGGTTATTCTCATGAGAAAAAGGGGTATAGGCTTCTGTCAGATGGAAATTTTATTGTCAGCAGGGATGTGATTTTTGATGAAACTGAAAGTTTAAGTGTAGAAGAGGTTGTAAAACAACTTAGTCACTTAGAGGAAAAAGTAACTAAGGAACAATTAAGGATGCAACACTTAAATAAGACAAGGAATGAACAATGGTTTGATCTCACTTCAGAAGTACAGGATGATGAACAGGTTGAAGATACTTTGAATTCTTCACAAGTTAACTTGGATGATTCAAATCAAGTTAACATTGAAAAGAAGAAACCAAAATGAGCAACTAAGTTACTTCAGGATGTTAAGTCTGATGAAAAAGGCAAAACAGGTACAAGGAGTTCTAATACGGGTTCAGGAAATTTTGCTCTTTCAGTTGTTGAACCAACTACTTTTAATGAAGCAGTTGAGTATGATGAATGGAAAATTGCCATGCAAAGTGAGTATGATGCAGTAATGAAGAATCAGACTTGGAAAATAGTTGATTGTCCACATGATGTTAAACCCATTGGTTGTAAGTGGGTTTACAGAATTAAGTACAAAGAAAATGGAGATATTGATAAATATAAGGCAAGATTGGTGGCAAAGGGTTTTGCTCAGAAAGAAGGGATTGATTATGAAGAAACTTTTGCTCCAACAGCGAAATGGAATACTATCAGGATTGTGCTAGCTTTAGTTGCACAAAATGGATGGAAAGTGCATCAAATGGATGTAAAAAGTGCATTTCTAAACGGTGATCTACAAGAGGATGTTTATATGACTCAACCTCCTGGTTTTGAGGTTCCAGGGAAAGAAAATCAAGTTTGTAAACTAGTTAAGGCATTGTATGGATTGAAACAGGCTCCCAGAGCTTGGTATGCAAAAATGGATGCCTACCTACAGAAAGTTGGTTTTCTTCGTAGTGAGTCAGATGATACTTTGTATGTTCGAATCCAGGAAAAAAACTTAGTCATTTTGGTTATGTATGTTGATGATTTGCTCATAACAGGTAACAATAATGATCATATATTTCAGGTTAAGAAAGAACTTCAAACAGGTTTTGAAATGACAGACTTGGGTTTACTTCATTACTATCTTGGAGTTGAAGTAAAGCAGCAGGAAGGGAGTATATTTATTTCTCAAGCTAAGTACATATCTGGATTATTGAAGAAGTTTGGAATGGAGGAATGTAAACCAGCGATTACTCCCATGGAGCAAAATTTAAAACTTTCTAAGTTTGAAGGGGGGGAACTTGTAAATTGTACTGGATATAGACAGTTAATTGGATGTTTCATTTACTTGATGACTACTCGTCCGGATCTATCTTATGCAGTTAGCATACTTTCTAGATATATGCAGGAACCTAGAGAAAGTCATTGGAATGCGGCAAAAAGGGTGTTAAGGTATCTTCAAGGAACAAAGGATTTTGGACTTGAGTTTAAAAGAAACAAAAATTTCAAGCTTGTTGGCTATTCAGATGCGGATTTTGCTAGAGATGTTGATGACAGGGCATCTACTTTAGGTTACTTAATGAATATGGGATCAGCTGCAGTGGCATGGAGTTGTAAAAAGCAGGATACAATTGCAAATTCTACAGCAGAAGCAGAATATATTTCAGCTTGGGAAGCTGCTTGTGAGATAGTTTGGTTAAGAAGGATTTTGCAAGACCTCAAAGTTGATCAGAAAGAAGCAACTTCATTATTTATTGATAATCAGTCAGCAATCAAGTTAGCCAAAAATCCTGTTTTTCATTCAAAAACTAAGCATGTGGATACTAAGTATCATTACATTCGGGCTCTCGTCGTCAAACAAATCATCAAGCCAAAGTATTGTCCATCAGAAGATCAAACTGCAGATATTTTTACAAAATCTCTTGGAAGGGTCAAATTTGATAAGTTTAGAAATGAACTTGGTATTTGTTCAAAAGAATTTTTGGATCAAAGGGGGGATTGTTAGGAATTATGATCCAAAAATGTAATAAATAGAAGTTTAGTTTAATAAATGTAAAAGGGCATCTACACACTCACGTGATTATGTGAGGTGTCCCTTAGTTAGTTTTGGTAATGGTAAATTAGTTGTTACTCTTTGGATATTTAAATCCATCGAGTTTTCCATGTGAGGTAATCTTTCGGGATTTAGCCCTCACATCTCTGTGATGTAATTATTTTCCTTCTTCATTAATAAAGTTATGTGTCTGAGGACACTTTGTCAGTTGGAGTAGAAATCGTAGAGGCCACAGACTGCACATGAATGGTTTGTGCGTAAATATTTGTTGCGTGATTGAGGAGGATCCGGTATTTGAACTACCGGTATGTCTTCGTCGTCATCCAACGTCTACATGTGAGTGCATAGGATGGGAAATTTCGAACAATTATAGGTATCGTGACCCAAAACATTTCACAAAGCGCAAGGCAAAGGTTCTCGAGCTGAGGCGGTAGGGGGAGGGTTCACGACTTTGTTCGTTGTTGCCAAGGCGTGTGTCATTGTATTCCTACCCCCAACTTTTTTAGCTGCAAGCAGGGCGGGGTTTGAGGATGTTGTCGAGGACACACTAGGAGGTGGACGATTGGCAATGCCAATTTGTTGTATAGATTGTAAAACAACTTGTGGGGTTGGGGTGGGATTGGGTGCAGGTAAGTACCAAATGGGAATCCCTAATGTCAATCCAGGGAGGTTTAGTGTTTCCATCACGGGCATGCTGACGAATCAGGATGGTGGGAATAAGAAATGGATTGTGTGTATAGGGGTAGCTCCCACATGGATAAGCACTAATGATGGTTTTGGTTGGGATTGTCACGGGGGCTGCAGTTGGGGCATAGGATGATTCGTAGATTGCGGTTGAGGAACTGTAATTTTCGAGGAAACAGTGCATAGATATGATATCTCTACAATTGGAGGGGTGGGGGTAGGGCCTAAAAAGTGGCATTCATGGGAGATTCACAACAAAAACTCATCCCTACAACGAAAATCGATGGGATTGAAATGTCAAGGTAGTGTTGTCAACCACGGGGAGGACATTTTTTGGAGTAGCAATCCCTTTGGGGTCATAGTAAGTTAGCTGGTCAATTTTGATGACCCTCCCTTCGTAAGGGAACATCATGAGTTGGAATATGGACAAGGAAACGAATTTCATTGCATACATGTAATTGCATCCAAGGAGAAGGTTATAGTCAAGTTGGGTGTTAACGACTTCGACGTCGATTAGGATGGTTTTTTCGGCTAACTCAACAGGGTCATTCAGTAGAAGGCCATGTGGTTGGACTGCATGACCATCATAAGCACGTAGTGTTTTTGTGGAAGGTTGCAACTGAGGGGACCTGAGTTTTTGCCAAACAAAGGTGGACATGACGCATGTAGAGGCACCCTCATTGACCATGCATTGATGGATTACTAAGTTCCTGATCGAGGCAGGGATTTGAAACATGATGGACGAAGGCATGCAGGGTTCTGATTGATCAAAGTCGAACGCCATCAAACATGAATCAGATGGGTCAATTGCACCTAAGGATAATAGTAAGGCTTTTCATTTGTGTGGGTCAGTTCCTGAGAACTTCCAAGGTGGACATGGTGGCAAGGGATTGGGCCAAATCATCCACAATGCTATAATTGGGAGTAGCTCAAGCATTGGGATTGTTTATAGTATGACGTAAAGGAAATTTTGGGGCATTGGGAGCTCCATCGATCGATGGTGGAGGGAGGAAAAAAGACGGGTCCATCGGGGTGGATACAATATCCTTATTTGTAGGAATGGTCTCGATAGCCGAGCCATATTGATTGCAGTGAGTCTGGAGGTTGACTTTAGAAGACATCATCAAAAGGTGGAGCACACCGGAGTCAGGAAGTTGACTCGAGGATGTGGCATACGTAATCGAGGGTTGTGTGGTGATGACCCCTTGAGTGGTTAAGGGGTTTTGCAACACCATCAATTGTTGAGTCGATTGAGGTGGGTTAAGTTGTGTCTGAGGGGCAACAGTGGCACCTTGATGGTTGGCCTCATCCCAAATCTTACGGCCTTTGGAAAAATGGGGGAACTAATCTGTGTAATGTCCATAGACATTGTAGAAAGAACACAGATGGTTAGTTCGTAATTGTGGGTTCTTTCCTTGCTTGGATGGTTGGTTGGGGTCTTGGTTGGAAGGATTTTCTTCATTATTACCAGTGGGGTTAAGAGGTGGTCCATCTCCTCCCTAGCGTTGATTTTTTCCACGATTCCTACCTTGTCTCCGATAATTAGGTTTCCCTTGTTGATTCTAGGGGGGGTGTTTGGGTATGTGTCTAGTTCTGTTGGGTGCAAAATTTCCCTTATGGAACAGGAGGAGTTTGAGGCGGGACTGGTGTGGGAGCTACCAGTGGTGGACCGAGGCAAGGATAATAAGAGTTGGTCACTAGAGGAGGTGCATAACCTTGAGGGTTGTTCCCAATTCTCGGTCCTAAATAAGTCGGTCCATGGACATGGGAAGTAGGGGCTCATGGTGCATATGAGTGTGTTACTTCAAAATGAGACGATGCATGTGACAGATCAGGGCCACATCTCATCGATGTCTCCACGGGACTAGGGATACTATCGTAAGCAGGATTCATTGTGGGGGGGGAAGGAACATAAGTTCTAATGATGGATGTGAAGGCGCCAATAACCCCACCAACAACATGGGATGCCCCTAGGGTATCCTTTCGAGAGTAATCTCCACGAAGGTCGTCAGGCATAATGGTATATAGGTAGCCCGATTGTGCATATATAAGGTCAAACTGTCAGAATTTGAGGATGGCATTTTCTTTCATTTGAGGATGTTCTGATGCCACATACTTAGCAATGGTTGGGATAAGAAACTTTAGGAACCAATCTAAAAATATTCGATCGTCCAATTTGATCTTACATAGACTTTGTCGTCTACACCACTGATGGATGTGGTCCGTGATATGGGTAGCTGTAGTCTGTATGCAAGAAAGAAGGATCTCAACACCAACATCATATCGAACTTGTAATTGGAAGGAGTACAAGAAAGTAGAGGCTAGGGATGCAAAGGTGGGATGTGCCCCATGGGGCTGATTAATGTACCACTTGGTTGTAGTGCCAGTGAAGGTTCTTTGTAATAGTCTTAGTCGAATGGATTCTTCCACTACGGAGTTGGAGGAACACCATAAGTGGAAGGAATTAATGTGGTTCTAAGGGTTCTTCCCATCCTTCCCCTGAAACTTAGGGATGTTCAAAGGGAGCTTGGTAGGCATAGGGGGCCATGTGGGATCATGTCGAATAGGGTCATTAATCAATCTAGCCAAGTCAAGAAGATTAAGACTATCCATAAATGGAAAGCTAGCAGTAGGATGTGACATGGTAGGGCCAACATGGGTGTTGGCCATAGAGGCAATTGTGGAGCCACCTCCACCGAGTGGTGGAGTGACGGTGGTTGTCATGACAGGGACCATAGAACTGACGACAGGGGTTAGTGTAACTGTGACGGAGGGGCCACTGTCCCTAGGGATAAATCTAGTAACCAAATGGACTGTGGTCATGGGGGTGGGCCCACTACCAATGCATATGGACTTAGTACTATATGGACTATGGTTATGGGGTGGGCCCACTACTAGTGGGTATGGACCCAGTAACTGTATGGACTGTAGTGGTGGAAGTAGTTCTGATGCTACCGGGAATAGTGTTTCCCATGGGGCCAACAGATGGAGTGGTTATCGTACTGGCTATAAGGTCATACCAAAATTTTAAGCAAACTAAGAAAAACAAAAATGAAAATTCAAAAGACTCACAAATATCAAAACTATTATTGAAAACCAAGCTATCTTGAAATCAATAAAAATCACTAATTTAACCAAAACACCTAAAACTTATATACACGATAGGACCTAATCAAATCAAATTTTTCAAGCAAAAAGTATGTATCACAAATCAAAAGAAAAGAAGAATTAAGTATTCACAAAGATGTTAAATCTTGAATGATAAGCAAAAAATTGGAACTTTTCCGAAAATTAAATTGCCCATCAAAGAAGGTAAATGAACTCAAAGTCGAATCTCAATTATATTTTGAAAGTTTTAATGATGGATTCTGGGAGCTCTTCGTTGGAGGTAGGGTTTCACGACTGTTGAGGGTAGCTGGGAGCTATCGGTTGCGGTAGGGGAGAGGTCGTGCGGCCAAATCCTCTCCCTGTCACATATTCGTGGATTAATCTGGAAAACGATGGAGGAGGATTTTACTTGGGGAAGGGTTTGAATTTTTTATTTTGCCGCTGCCCAATTTTTTGTGTGTCGTCAAGGTTCTGGAGCTCGTGTCGGAGAGCTGGGGTTTTGGTAGGGTTTACTGCAGTGCTCTGGGTTTCTTGGCTTCTGTGGAGGAAGTGGACATGGCAGCATTTTCTAGTGAACAGATGGAGGCGTATGATGGTTGGGGGGTGCCAGGTGGAGGGCAGATGGAGGGTCTGGTAGGATTCCCAATACTGGGGCCTGGTGGTACTGTATCAACCGGTTTGGGGCAGGTGAGGCCGGAATATGGATTATCAACCTCGAAATATTCGACATGCTCCCCTCGTGGATTGTTGCCGGAAAATCTGGAAAATGATGGACTGTCTGTGGATTTTTTGGGTAGTCCGGGTTGGCGGGAGGCTGGTGATTTCTTTGCACGGAACCTGGGATTCCCGGTGTCAGGTTTACAGGATGGTTTTGAAGCTGTGGTCGGATTCGAACAGTTTGCGGATGAGGGTGTGGCTCGCCAGGTTCAGCAGCTGGTTGGGACGGTTGGAGGTGGTGTTGGAGGGAATGTGAGAGTGCCACTGGAGATTAATGAACATCGTGGTTCTGGTAGCCCTACTGCGGTTGTTGGGTCTCAGCAGGGTCGAGAGGGGGTTCCTTTGAGGGCCGGGGCTGCACATAAAGGACCTAGTAGGCGTCGCAAGAGAAGCTGGATTAAAACCCGCATTGTGGGTACATATGCTGTCGGCGAGGATATTGCCTGGGAACGAGTCCTTGAGATGTCTAGTTTGACGCTGGTAGGTAGGGTTATGGGCAGAATTTATGCCCGACCCACTGTGATGGCTTGGGAGGATTCTCAATGGCGCGAGGTTTTGGGATACACTCCTGAGGTGGACATGCTGCTCCGTGGGTGGTTTGCGGTGGTACTTCAATCTGAGGAAGATGTGCGCAAAATTCTTGACAGGAATTGGCACTTGAAACATTCACCGGTACTGTTGAAGCCCTGGCATCCACTATTTGATGCTAGTCGGGAGAGAATTGATATGTCTCCGGTGTGGGTAAGATTACCGGGACTTCCTCTACAATTCTGGGATATACGCCATTTTCGTCAGATTGGGGATATTTTGGGAAACTTTCTGGAAGCTGATCTCTCCTATATGAAGACGCATTACAAGCAAGTTGCTAGAATTTTGGTAAATTTAAATATTCGTGAAGGACTGCCGGAGCACATTAATTTGGAATGGGGGCCTGTTAGTATTTCACAGTTGCTGGATTATGAGAATGTACCATTCAGATGCCGTCGGTGTCATGTCTATGGACACCCGGAATCTGTTTGTCAGCTATCGGCCCGCACACTGAATAGGGGGAGGCAAAACCCTTCTGGTATGGCTTTTATGGAAGAACCTATGGACCATTTGAACACTGAGACGTCGCCTGTGCGGATGGACTCGGGTGGGGACCGGAATGACGCGGATATGGAACTTGCTGGTCAGGATTCAGAAGCGTTACGGGACATTCAAGATGGAAACAATATTGCTACTACAGAGGACATTCTTGGATCCGCCTCAATGGCTGTGGCTGAAGTGCCGGTACCTTACTTGCCGGGTATTCCTTCTTTTTCTTTTACATCCTCTGTACATCTTTATTTCAATCGGTGCTCTGTGGTGGGTTTTGATTGGGTTGAGGGACTGAAGAATTTATCTCTGTCGGGACTTTCTGAGACTCCTCCCCTCACTACTGTCACGCCCCCTTGTGGGTGCTTTGGTTACACGGTGGGTGAACCTGTTGTTCACAAACCTGCTTTGCCACCTCTTCTTTTGGAGGACAAACTGATTTCTATTGAACCGGATCCTGGGAAGGTGGATGTGTTATCTGAGCCCTCTTCACCCGAATCATCTGCATCAGGGTATAATCTCCGTTCATGCACTAAGAATTCTGGGGGGGGTTTGGGAAAGATGAAGGTGCCGGCCCAGAGGGGCAGAGGCCGTAGGTCTCACTTATCTAAGGCACAGAACAGAGCCAGAATGGATCTTCGGGATGGGAAACAAGTTTCAATCGAGAGGGCACTTAGAGCAGTGAATGCCCGGACGAATGTTCGGTTATGAAGATCATGTCCTTCAATTGTCGGGGTCTGGCTGGGCCAAAAAAGAAATCAGCCTTCATGAGGGTGCTTACTCTTGAACACCCTGATGTGATTCTGCTACAAGAGACTTTAGGTTTAGGTATTATAATTAAGGAGAAATTGGAACATTGGTTGGCAGGCTGGACCTTTGTGACTCTGGATGTTAGGGGTTGCTCTGGGGGGTTGGCTGTGGGATGGAAGAATTGTGCGATTAAACTGATTAATGCTTGGGGGATGGCTTCTGTGTTGGGAGCTGATTTTCTCTCTGTCGATTTGGGTACTCGCTTCACTGTGGTTAATGTATACGGGCCCTATGTAAATAGAGCACCTTTCTGGGATTCACTACTGCAGGACCCGCTCTTAGATGGTGAATCGATCGTGGTGGGGGGTGATTTAAACTTCACCTTAGGGCATTCAGAAGTTTGGGGCCCACTAGCACATGTGGATCCTTTGGCAGGATACTTTCAACAGAAGTTGGTTCGTAAGAACTTGTTGGATATTGAACCTATCAAGCTGAAACCCACTTGGAGGAATAAAAGGAGTGGAGAGGCTCGGGTGGCAAAAAGACTGGACCGGTTCCTGGTGGCTGAACCGTTGGTGGACAGGTTTCTACAAATCAGGCAATGGGTAGGGAGTGGAGGGGATTCTGATCACTTCCCTATCTTTATTGAGATCAGAAGAGGACCTGATAACCCACCAAGCTCACTTAAGTTTAATAAGAATTGGCTTAGTGATGATTCATTTAAAAACCTCTTTCTGGACCTTTGGAGGTCGTTTGATGTGGATCATGAACGTACTGGGGCATTTCAGTTCGCTGAGAACATTCAACGTTTAAAAGGAGCTGTTAAAACATGGGCTTTTGAAAAGAAAATTAGGGATGATGCTGAATTGAAGCTGATTGAGGATGAACTACTACAGATCTATGAGGGGGATGGAGGGGGTCTCCTGACTTTGGAATCCAAGGCAGAAATGGCCAGGCTGGAAGGCAAAAGAAATAATCTTTTGATGGAAAAGGAGGAAACCTGGAGACTCAAGAGCAGGGCGATCTGGCTGGAATGTGGGGATGAGAATACTAAATTTTTCCATGCATACGCCAGGGGGAGGAAGGCGGTCAATACTATTTGGAGCTTGAAAGATGAAGCAGGTACTGAACACTTCGATTTTGAAGGCAAAGCTAGATGCGGGGTGGGACATTTCCAGAACTTATTTAAGGCTCCAATACAGGCCTCTATTGCAGAAGTTATTAGGATCGCTCAATTATTTCCACGGTTTGCTGAGGAGGAGGATAATAGGAGACTGATGCAGGCAGTTACTGAGGAGGAGCTGAAGGAGGTCCTTGGAAGTTTCCAGAAAGACAAGAGCCTCGGGCCGGATGGATGGACTGTGGATTTTTTTATAGCACTGTATGAGATTGTTGGACTAGATCTCCTACAGGTGGTAGAAGATACTCGATTGAATGGAAGGATACCTGCATGTTTCAATTCTACCTTTCTAGCCCTCATACCAAAGACCGATAATCCGGTTACTCTCTCAGAATTCAGACCTATATCTCTGTGCAATTGTATTTACAAGATTGTGTCGAAGGTCATTGCTCGGAGACTCAAGGTATCACTTTCTGAACATATTTCAGCTGAACAGTTTGGTTTTCTTGAAGGACGTCAGATACATGAGGCCATAGGGGTGGCACAGGAAGGACTACACAGCATGAAGACTAGGCACATCAAAGGAGCTATTCTTAAAATTGATTTGTCCAAAGCATACGACAAGGTGAGTTGGATTTATATCCGGCTTCTTCTAACACATTTGGGTTTTGGTATCAATTTTATAAGATGGATCATGTCTTGTATAACTACTGTATCATTCTCTGTGTTATTGAATGGAGCCGCCACTCCTTTTTTTCATGCGGAAAGAGGCCTTAGGCAAGGCTGTCCACTTTCCCCACTACTCTTTTTGCTGGTGGCAGAAGGTTTGAGCAGGGCTATAATTGATGCTAAATTACAGGGGAGGTTTAAAGGCATTGGCATTGGGGAGCAGTTATTTGTTACTCACCTTTTATTTGTGGACGACATTATCATCTTCTGTTCAGGAGATCGAAGGGATACTCGGACTTTGAAGGAGATCCTGGATCTTTTTTCTAAAGCGATGGGGATGGATATTAATGCTGATAAGTCCACTCTTACTACCCATTTGCTTCGACCGGATGAGGAACGGGCACTAGTTGAAACTTCCCATTTAAATTATCTACTCTTGATGAGGGTTTGAAATATCTGGGATTCTCTCTAAAAGCAAATACATATCTTAAGAAGGATTGGAGATGGCTAATTGGTAAGGTGGAGAAAAGATTGAATGTTTGGAGTCACAAGTGGATGTCGAGAGCTAGCAGGCTGGTTCTGGTTAAGGCCGTCTTAGAAGCCATTCCAGTATATTGGATGTCTTTGTCTTGGATACCCATAGGAATCCTTGAACATATCAGGCGGTTATGCTTTAGATTCCTGTGGAGTGGTAAGAAGGCAGGACAGGTTACCCCTTGGGTCAATTGGAAGCGGATTGCTGTTCCTAAAGGTCTTGGGGGCTGGGGATTAAAAAACATTTTTCTGTTTGCTCAGGCGCTGGCAGCTAAGGGAGGCTAGAGACTTATCAAGACAAACAGCTTATGGACCAGGGTTATAATTAGGAAATATCTATCAGACATTAGTCTGGATGAATGGATTAGGAGTCCTCGAAAATCACATACTGGGGGATCTGTGATTTGGAAGGCAGTGGTAAAATCCTTCTCACTGGTGGAGAATAACCTGGCTTGGAATGTGGGTAATGGAGAAAAGGTGAGAGTTGGTAGAGATCCATGGATCGGGAGTGAACAATCACATTTGTTTCCCGAATATGTTGTTTATACTCTGGAAAATAGGGGTATAAACACTCTTAACCAACTGGCTGTTCAGCGACCAGATGACCCGTGGATACAACATTGGAAAACTGCGGATATGTTGGGCTTGGGGGATCGGGAGGCTGTTTTTCTGAATAATTATATCAGTGGTTTGAATAGGGCTTGCATTCACCTCTCGAACCTCTAGGATGTACTGACTTGGGAGCTTGATCCGGCAGGGATCTATACACCTAAGATGGGATATCTTGTGCTAAGTGCAGGAGCAGCTAATCGGGATGAGGTCTGGTGGTGGAGATCTCTGTGGAAACTTAAATGCCCTTCCAAAAACAGACTTTTCATGTGGTGTGCTTTAGAGAATCGGGCTCCGACCTAGGATATTCTGCAGAAAAGAAATTTCCAGGGCCCGGGCTGGTGTGCTTTGGGTAAAATGGATTTGGAAACAGTAACACACCTCTTCATAACGTGCCCGTTCACGATTTTTGTATGGAAAGAATGTTCTAGATTGGTCGGTTTTGATTGTAGATGGGAAGGAACCTCTGTGGAAGTTGCATGGGAGAGCTGGTGGAGACGGGCAAACAATAATAAACAGAAGATTCTACCACTGCTGATCATTTGGGGGATATGGCTGGCAAGGAATGGGGCAATATTTCAGGATAAATCTTGTACACCGGAAATTATATGTACAATGGCGGTGGGACTATATCTAGCATTCCCCGAACATGTAAGGGCTGCTCAACAGAGATGTAACCTGGAAGTGGAGATTGACAGAACATACCCTTGGGGGTTTTTTTACGGAGCTGCTAGCCATGAGATCTGCGGTGGGGGAGCTGTTCTATATCTATCCGATTCTCACTTCTTTAAAATCACTATGGGTCTTGGAATGGGATCCAACAACTTTGCTGAAGTCATGAGTTTAAAGCTATTACTCATCTTTGCAGCTGAGAGGGGAATTACTAGGCTGGCGGTATATGGAGATTCTATGAATGCTATAAATTGGACCAATAAAACACAAGCATGCAGAGTTCTCAGACTTGCAAATGTTCTACATACTATTCAGCTGCTCAAACAATCCTTTGACACATTTATATGCCGGCATGTTTACAGGTAAAATAACCAAAAAGCGGACCAGGCATCCAAAGAAGGGCAGAACATGGACTTCGGCACCTGGAAAGTAGTCGAAGAGATTGAGGGACAGAGAACCGAGTTCTTCCTCAGACCATTCATTGATTAAATCATTATTTGATGCTGGTATATATCTGAAAAAACATAGTTTTAATTTTTGTTTTAAGCGCTGATTTACATAATCGGCATGGATGTTTTTATATGAAACTTTTGAAGTTGTAATAGCAAGATAGTCCGTTGGGACAGAACCATTATATTTTGGAAAAACAGGGAAGCAACTATTTATGCTTTTTGAAAGTAGACGTAACAGTCACATCAAGTGAACCATACTTATGGATTTGGACAATTCACTGATACAGTGAATACTGATTGTAATTCTGAACTCTTTGGATGAATGGAATTATGCTTTTTTCTTTAGGAAAAAAAAAATGAACTCAAAGTTCGAAAATCGATATACGGTCATATTCCATAAGACGAGCTATACAAAATAATGTAAAAATCACAAAATCTTGACATGCATAACGAATGACGACAAATCTCCCAATATTTAATTTGACCACGATATGGTAATACAAAGGATTAAGCTTTTAGTAATTTCATAAAAAAGGTTAAATATAAATAGGAATAAGAGATGCAAATATAATATGCATGTCAGAATAGATATCATGAAACAAATATAGCGATTTTACAAGAAGCATCATAAGCTCGTTATTGATGTCAAGTTTCGAAAATTTTGAATATTGCAAAATCATTCAATTGTTAAAAATTTCATCTTTTCTTAGGATCGTGATAAAATTGATTTAATTAATGGATGAAAAGTTTGAATAAATCATACCCTTTATTCGACAATATTTACAAAAGGAATAGTGCAGTTTATGACAATAATTACAAAGTGAGAGAGTTGCAATTTAGAAGAGAGTGAAAAATTGAAAATAGCTCTTTACCATCTTTTTTTATAGATTTGTCCTTCGTTCAAAGCTTTTAGTTAATCAATCAGGTGTAAAAATTTCATCATTAGATCTTAATAATTTATCGTTAGTTAGAGATAAGACTTGAAATGGAATGACTAACGAATAAAATCATAAGCAAGACAAAATAATCGAAAGAGATAAGGAATATAAATGAGTACTTCCCTGAAATGACAACTCAACTCGTCATCGCCCTCATCGACAATCGACACATCGCGCATTAACTGTACATTATTGAAAAGAAAGCAACATACTTGTACCAAATGAACTAATTAAGTTAAATCTAAAATTACCTCTAAAACTAAATCTATACATATGTACAAATAAAATCAAATATACAACACAATCAAGTAAAATGAAATATCCAGTGGAACCATCGAAGCAATTGTAATCCTGCAAAAATGACAAGATTTCGAATTAGCAACCAGAAATGCTATGTCAATAAGAGAAAACTAAAAACAAATCTATCATCCTTACCATTTGAAATTCTATTTACATGTAATGATAAGACAAATTTACCAACTTCAGAAATTCTTTTAAGATAAGAATCTTCAAGCCATTCTTCAATCCTTTCATGGAAATCAGAATGCAAAATAGGGCCTAACAACATGAAATCCATATGTGGCAAACATATCTTAGGAGAATCAACTTGAAGAATCAAATTACTAGCACTAGTTACACTAACAACTCGAAGAATTTGTTTCAAATATAGAGTAAGATCATGAAATGATGTAATAGGTGAATGAATCGGTAGTGGCCTAATATCGAAAGAAGTAATCTCCTTAAAAGAGTCAACAACTAAAGGTGAATCAATTAAAAAAGATGCAAGTTTTGGGTGATCACGAGTTATAGGAAACTCTTCGACAAAGATTTTGATTATCACTACCAAAATTAGGTCTCCCACATAAATGATTCTGATGAGAACAAGCTTTTTTAGTTTCAACAAAAATTGGTGTGTTGATCTCATCAAAAATTGGTTAACTACAACTATCTTGCGATGAACCCTCTTTCTCTTTAAAATATTGTATCAGATGACGATCTAATAATGAAATATGTCCCAATCCCTCAACTTCATGCTTAATAAGTGCATCACCAATATTAGATATCTCATAAAAATGTTATTTTGAAGGCACATAGTTAGGTAATTTGGATGGAATCTTATGCATATCAAAATCAGAAAACAAATCAGGATAAACAGAAAAGTAAGAATTAGAAGTGAGGAAATTAAAAGAGTCTCTCAACTTAGAAAAATCATTAATATTTAAATTTCCAAACAATTTCTCTTTTATTACCTGATTATTTTCAATATAATTTGGTGATGTTTTGAGATCAAGATCAATTGATTATCCTTCATGTAAAGCAGAACTTGTATTAACATGCTCTTGAAAATGATCAATCTCTTTTCCTGAATAACATCTAGTTGAGTGATTAAGATTCATGTCATCTTCTCCAACCGTTCTATTGAAGTACCAGAACACATAAAATTATTATTAACATATTTGTGTTCATTGATAATTGGATCGAAAGAAGAATTAGTACAAAAATCAGAAAAATGATGAACATATAGTTTGCTTTATAATTAAATCATCTTGATCTATTTTTGTAATAATAGCATCAGAATATTGTTGTTCGTTAAGATAATCAAATTCGCTATCTGTACAAATAAATTCATCATGAATATGTTCTTCCCTATTCAACTCCTTAATATATATAGGTTCAAGATTTTGAATAAAAGAAGTATGCATTTCTCTTCGGAGAGGTAATGATGGAAAATAATAAGGGGAAGAAGAAGACACCTCTTCTACTTGAATCTTCTCACTTTGGGGTTGAGTAGTATTTATAGAAATATATGAATCAATGATAGGGGAGGAAGTTTCTTGGGGGGTTGGTAAATGATCTGCTGAAACATCTTTTTGACAAACATCTTGATTTTGTTGAATAGGAGAAGCATGAGAGTTCAAAACAAAATTTAAAATGTCAAATTCCGAAGGTAAATCAACGATATGAAATTTGCAAAGAATATGAGAAAGTCTTACTGAAAATTCTTGTGAAGACTCACCTTTCTTCCTTCGAAGAGCTTACAATTCATTGCATAGTTTATTAGAATCATAATCCTTGAAAGTATCTAAAAATTCATGTGCAAATTGAAACCATGTGAAAAAAGAAATTAGGTGGAAATGTTTCCAACCAGCATTTGATTCGTCCTTTGAGAGTAAGGGAAAATAACCTGCATGTAGCACTAAGATCAACAATCTTATGTTTGTTACAATTGGATAAAAAATTCTTGAGGTGTTTTCTTGCAGATATATTACCTTCACCATCAAATTCAAGTTTTGACAAGAGGTTAACTGTCTCATTGGGAATGTTGGCTAATGTAAAATTAAAAACTGATTCCCAAACAGGAATTTGGGCATGAGCCATGAATGATAAACAATCAAGATAAATCGACTCTTAAAATGGCTAGCTTGTCGTCTAACCATCCCTTAAGCATATATGTAATGACGAAGAAGAGTAAAAAAAATATAAAAGCTGAAAATCAAAGAGAGAGAGGATAAATGGTTATTAAAAATAGTTGAAAATAAAACCACTTGTTTTACCTCATGGCCCTCCTTCTAGCGCCATTTGTTGGACGGATTTTCTGTTTATGGCCAACTAAGGGGAACTAATCCACACAAGGTGCTTAAAGTAGCCCCCTGTATGTTTGGTATGGCTAATTCCTGTAGGTTATGATCCTAGTACCATCTAAGTTCCACTCTCTTAAGGAGAGTCCTACTACTTAAACTTAGAAAAAAGTGTGTCCTAAACTAATTAACAAATTAAAAGTTAAACTAAACTCTAATGAAACTACTAAGTTAAAACTATCTAAAAAACTATCTATTTATCAATAGGTTATGCTAATCTATTTAAAATGAAATTTATATTTAACAACTAATAAATCAAAACAAGTTGTCTATATCTAATCTATGTTTTGCTCTCTTAAGGATAGTCTCACTGTTTAATGATATGAGTTCTGAAAATTGAAATTAGAATTCCAAAGATGTAATGTAACTATATGAAATGCATAACTAATCTATCATGCAGGATCAAGTTTAGAGCTAATCATAAACTTAGTTTGCATTTAGAATTTAAGCATGTAATGAATGAAATTGAAGACAAATCTTACAATCAAATAATCACATATTAAATAACTTAAAAACTTCTGAAAATTAGCATAATTAAATCATGAGAAATTGTAAGAAGATTTTAGGTATGCAAATCTAAATCTACTTTATGGCAATAGATGAAATGATAAAGTAATCATAATTTCCAGAATAAACTTCAAGAGATTATGATCTTAAGAAAAGTAAGCGTACCAAAAAACTAAAGTTAGAAATTTACTTAATTTCATTGAGAAATAATGATAACCAAATATAAACAGTCAATTTCCATTGCTCTGTAAAAGAAAACTTGTACAAAGCTTACAAAATAGTTCTGCAAATACATCTGGAGCATCATTTCTTCATAAACATGTTGATCTACCAATTGCTAGCTGGAAGTGCTTCCATGCTGATTTCTTTGAAATAAATTTTACAAAAGAAAATGCAGAGAAGATAAAATGCATTCTCTCATCTCTAGAGACCCTACTCCCTCTCTCAAACTTCTGAGGTCAAATTTATAGAAGTGAATAGCAGTGGGAAGGATAACATCAAATCCCTAGATGTCCGGTTCGTTCAACTGGATGCCAAACCGGCCGCAACGAATTTATGGAAAATTCACCTCTATTAGGGCACGATTTTCTCCCAAACCGTTGAGAGATTTCCAAAAATTCCCACGGTAAGGGGTAAAGGAGCCCATTTGGGAAGTAGGTTTTCAATTGTTTGAGCTAATTCCTCACGGTTTGCTCACAATCCTCCACGCAAAAACATCTCTCTGACAGGTGCGCGATCTGTTTTTTAACTTCATCCTTCACATGATGACAACAACATATTAGGGTTTACATGCAACTAATAATATTGTAAATAGTGCCTTCTGTTTTTTATATCAAAATCAATTAAATAAATAAATCATTAATATTTCCTTTGAATAAACAATAATAATAATTAACAAATATTGAATTTTCAAAAGATATTGTATGAACACTATATAACTTTTAGATCAGAATTAGATGACTGGAAGAAATTAAATACTTCCATATATATAGACATTAATAAGCCATCTAAATAAGAATCAAAATTAGTTTATCAACAATGAGACTTAATTATTTTTTGTGCAAAATAATACTTCACTTCATGAATGGGAATCATTGACTCCTTCCATAGTTTCCAAACATGTTCTCTAGGATATAATAGAATTATAAAATAAACTTTAAGTAAATTATTTAAACTTTGTCCTAAAATTATAACATCTCACAAAAGGACAAGTTTTCATCAAAAATTTAAAGCTAGTAACATTCAATAATCCTTTCAAAACTGAAACCAAGGTTAAAGTTCTATTTCTTTAAAATGCAAATTTGTAAGACGAGGATTGAAAGTATAAAATTGAGTACTTAATTGAATTATTAAAATCTATCAAAGTATACAATTATTCGTTGATGCATTTAAGAATCGAAAAGTTTCGCAGGACTATAGAAGGATTAAGGTAATTCAACCAAGCCAAAATGAAATAAGTACCATGAATAACCTCAAGTAAGGACATGGAAGCATCATTACATCATCACGAAGCCGGAAGACCAATGCAGTAAAGATAAAACAAATCGTCAAATCTCAATTTCATGAAAGGTAAGAATTTTAATCAAATGTTAAAAGTTTGCAAAAGTCAATGGATCATTCAAATTTAGAAGTAAGAGCATGGTCCCGTTATTTGATATAAACTCTTTCAAGACGTAAACCAGAATTATTACAATTGAGCTTTTAGTTAATTAATTATGATTTATCAAAATGGTCGCTAATTCGCAAATGCACCGACAAACCAAAATTTGTTACAATTGTCGAAGCATCATATGAAACCAACCAACCCAAACCCAAGGATATGATTAGCTCAAATAAGCTCAAGTAAGACTAAGTAGTTGTTGTTCATCAACTAAAGGGCCAAAAGGTGCTAATGACAAAAGATATCTACATCACCAAATCCTTATTCAATGAAAGCCAAGCCAAAGAACAAGCACCGCATAAAGCGAAGGATCTTAGAAAGAAATCCAAGCAACCACCTACCAAAGCAAGGAAGATAAGATAAAAGAAAACCAAAAACAAAATATTTACAAAATTTACAATGGGGGGGGCCTTTATTTTGCAAAATAAAGGGGAAGTTGTTGGGGTGCCAATAGACCCGGGAGTCAACAATCTGAAAAATAGATGCGATTAGGGATGGTGAACCCAAAAAAGGCCTAGGTCACGCTTATCGAGGGAAAAGTTGCGACTGGGTCGCGCTTTAAGGGCCAAAAGGAGAGACTAGGTCGCGATTTTTAGATAAACAGACGTGACCCGACCTGGGAGAGGCGGGTTGCGTTGTTTGGTCCATTGGGGGCAACCGGATCGTGATCTCCGGGCTAATATGCATGAGCAGAAAAGGGGCTGACAGGTGCGACCAGGGCCCAAAAAATAATTTTTTGAAAAAAAAATTGCATTGACAAAGGCTAAACTAGTGGGTAAAGGCCGGTTTCCTATGCCAGAGATGATAGAATGTGTTAGATGAATCTGACAACAAACAAAAGACCATGCAAACTGAAAATAAATAAATAAATAATAAATAAATAATAAAAATAAAAATAAATAAATAAAAATAAATAAATAAATAAAAATAAAAATAAAAATAAAAACTTGGAAAAACAACTAGTCTAACCAAGCCAAAGATCGATGGATATCGTCCCAAGTTGGAGTTGCCAAAACTGTAGCTAGTGTTTTCATGCTATATGGTGCTAAAAAAACCTGCTAAGACTTATGAAAGTCTTAGTAACAGTTCAAATGGAAATGCATGCACTTGGTGAAAATAATAAATAACAGTAAATAAAATTTTATATCACGTAAAGCAAATGCATGAACAATAAATCTACTATAATCCATTTTTCTCTTTCACAAACAAAGGGGTGAGGAAAGAATTTTTTTTATTGCAAAAAATGGTTTTTTACAATAAGGAGTTACCTCTTTGAAATGGAGGCAATTGGGCCCTTGTAGCCGTATGGAAGGGGATGCTACTGGTCTCCGAAGTCTTTGCTTGCTCTCCATCAACTATTCATAAGGTACCAAAGTAAAATGGGAGTGAAACTTGAACACAAATGGATGGCTTAGGTTTTCAGTAAATTTTTTGGCAAAGTGTCGATAAGATAGCAAATGGAAAAAATTGTATGTAAAATGGGGACCTTCACCAAATTGCCCTGGGTTTTTTGCCCATGGTATTGGCTAGTGGTATTTGGGGTTTTCCCTCTCTTTTTTGAAATTTTGAATGTTTTTTCCCCTTTTTTATTTTCTTTTGCATTTTTGGGGGATTTCATCCCTATTTTGGGGGATTTTCTTATTTTTTGGATGAAATATGTTTAATTTCCCTATTTTTGGAGAGGGAAATAATAATTATGGGACAATTTGATCTGAGAATTTAGGATTTTTGGGTAGGTGAAGGTAAAATGTGGAGAAAAGGGATAACTGGATGATGTAGCTAGGGAATGAGCATGGTGTGCAATTTTTTGGTGTTAACAATTCCTATTAGCTTAATGTTGAAAGTTGAAGAGCATCACTACTACCAAGTTTTAGTTATAGCTATTTGTGTTGGCATTTAATTATTGTTAATTACTATGTCAAGTGTTATTGGCCAAGGGGTTTGGTGCAAAGATATTCGTGTTCCTACATTCCATTATATCATAGTATCAATTAGTGTAGGGAATATCATCAAGATTGTTCCGGTCTTGTGTGTTTACGTTACGCTTGGTGACTAGGGTTCAAAATTGAACATGTCACAGCACGTCAAAGGGCTCCCAGCACGTCCCAGAAGTGTTATAAAAAAATTGCACGTAAAAAAAAATTATAATTTTTAATTTTGACATTTTATGAAAAAGTGCAATAATTATATTAAAATTACATAAGAAGTGTTAAGTTTCAAACTGCTCGTCAAATATTTTTATTTCACTGTTCAATTCCTGATGTGTGGCTAGCATTAAATGTGTCCTGAAATATCTCTCTAGGAAGAAGAAGGAAAATTAGTTTGGGAAGAGTGGATTGATGGTGCTCTACTCTTTAATGAATGTGCTCCTTTCCTTGAAGACTAAGTTGATATGATTTCCTTGTTTAAACAATTTTTTCGTTTTTTTGTTTTGAAGGCTTTTCATGTATAACAGATATGTAGGTTGTTCTTTATTTGACTATGATCCTTTGTTTTTTGGATTCCTTTTTTATCTGTAGGGTTAGGATTTTTGTATGTATTAGTATTTTTCGATGAAATGGTTATTTATGGCCATGACCATAGTGTCTATGTAATCTGGAAAAGTACCTTTTGATTTTACATAATAGCAAAAGTACATTGTTTTTCTCCTTGAAAAAAATTCCAGCAGAATGGACGATGGCCATTGGCCATCTCTATTTGCAAGTCTGCCCCTTGAAAAAATAAAAAATAAAAACTATTAAATACATTGTTACGAACTTATCTCCCACTATTCTCATATCTAATCTCAACAAGTCTTGAGATTTATTAGTTTCTTGATTTCTTTAATAACAAAAGGACAAACTTGATAGGTTAGTGACCGAGCGAGCTTAATTTATTTTACTCATCATCACATCTAAATTTATGTCTCCATTATTGAGCATATCATAGTGATACATGATACAACTGGGTTGCCTTTTGTTCACATCAAATTGCTTAATTCATGATCTTCATGACAATTTTGATTATGGAAAAATTTTAGTTGTAGTCTCGACTCCAATTAGTTCAACAGTTGTACCTACATCCACTACATTTCTTTGTAAAAATGGCATGCCCATGAAGAGGATCAAGCGGGCCTTGGGTTTGAAAATGATTCATTTGGCTGCTTGTTATTTTGTTAGTCTGAATAAAACTCTTCTTCAGTTGTATTTATATCTACCTGAGTTACTTTCTATTGATCATACCACTGAACGTGTTATTTTCTCTCTATTAATTTATGAACATGTAATGTATTGATGAAGGGTGTCGTATCACTTCAAGGAAATTCCTCGAAGCAGGCTGTCCTGTCAAGACTCAATGCTCTGCTCACCCATTAAGATTAGTCTCTATCCCATCCACCATTACAAGAAAAGAATGGTTGCATTGCGTCGTAATTTGCTTTATCAACCACAAAATTACTCGCAAGGATAGATTTCCACGACTTACTATACATGCATTCATTTAACGAACCGACTGTTTTTCAATTACTCGTTGCATTTTCGTAGTAGGTGTTTCTTATAGGGAATAGCCCATGCTTCCCACTAATGCTCATAAGAATTCTTTCCCCACTTCTATAAATACATTTCAACAACACTAAATCATCCCACCAAAAAACAATAAATCCAAATGTCGCAAATTGAAAAATTGAAAATGGGTAAACGTTATATAAGAATGAATATCTTTTCCTTAGAAGTAATGTGCGGGTAGATTCGAGAGTGCAGATAGGGAGCTTAGAGGGATCCATGTGTAATCAAAAACGATATTTTGAATAAATATCAGGTTGCAGAGTCTGGGACAAGGTACGGTCATCCAAATATCTGAGTGTTTATACAATATTATAAAGGTTCAAGTCTAGATATTAGAAACCTGGATCTAGACTTCCATTTAATTTGAAGTAAAAATACTAGATAAATGGATGCATGGGTTATGAGACAGGGTTTAAGCATACTTGGGGTTTTCGCTATTAGTTCCACCAAAGAAAGGGTTACAAAGAATGAGTTTTTGAATTGGTATTGGTTAATTAAAAAGAAAAGAAAGGAAAACATGATTGGGTTCAACTGCGCTAGATTTATAAGTTGGGCATAAACTATTTACAAGCAAAGATTCCTAAGTTGGACACCAATGATTTCTAAGCAAGGATTCAAGGTAGATGTGTATCTTCCATCCAATTTTTTTATTTTTATTTTTTTCAATATGTTTGTTATTGAAACAATGTTTTTTTGTAGATATGATAATTATGGATTTATTGATTTATTTAGTGACATAAATTTGATTAAAAATATAATATTCTATTTAACACTTGTTTTTATGAAATGTATAATTAGTTAATTATTGTCAAATGAAATGTGATTTTTTTTTAAGCATTTCATCCTAAAAGTGGACACAAATATATACCCTTCAAACCAAAATGAAAACCCACCCTTCAAATTTGAACCCTGTTGGTGACTCTAGTTTCAACAAGTAGTGTTGCCTTGTTATTGGAATGCTTTCTCGGACGATGTACATTACCAATAAAAAAACGACCTCAATTTCCTGCCAGCTGATACTATGTGTCATCTTGTATTCTTGAGCTGTACTATCGCTTGGATATATCACATCGGTACTTTGGGTCGATACGTTTCTTATAATCCATTTCCCATTCATGTTGAGTAATGGTCATGGTTCCAAGGTTGGCATTCTTCCAACACATACCACAAATGCGTGTAAAAGAAATCCTTGTGGCCATTCTGACCGCATGCAGCCCTGAAACTAGGATACCCCCCTCAACATACATTCAGGGCAACTACTAGAGTGTGAACTGGATACAATTGGTATTCCAATTCTAACACATGGAGTGTGAGTGGAATCAACAAATCACCTTATCCAAAAACTGTTCGATAGATATACATGTGTAACAAAAAGAACTTGTTACGCGAGTCCAAATGAGCAACAATAATTGGTAGGGTCGACTTAACTCGTCGGTTGAGAGAATCATTGAAAGAAGTGACAACTAAACCGCTTTTAACCTCTAGAAATAAACCACAAGACTTTTTTTTTATCACAATGAGAATTCAAGGCCCCTTTCTCTTTACTTTATAGTAATGGGAACTTTTATTAAATTCTAATAAAAAATATGACTTATAGGTGCATTCAAGGACTCATAAAGGTTCGATTCCCTTTTTGAAGAAATTATGTTAGAGCTCTCTTCTTTAGGGAATGTAACATGGGAATATCCCTTTTTGAAAAAATTGACTATTTGGGTGGAGAGAAAAAAGGTTTTCTTTCTATTTTCCTTTGTAGTGAAAATTGCCAAGGTGTTTAGGGGAGGGATTTTTTACTTTGGGAATAATAGAATTAAAAAATTGGGGAATGAGGCTAAGAAGAGAAACAAAAAGGATATTTTATTTCATCTCGTGGATAGTGAGTAATTGGAAAAAAAGTGATAAGTGAACTTTAAGTGTGGGGGGATCTAGCTTTTTGTTTTAGGCGTGATGACGATATTAATGGGAGGAGGAGGCAAAATTAAATTGAAGGGCCCATGACTAAACAACTTTGGCGAAATTTGATTAATATGACACACATGACTCTAACATGATGAAACTTAGGATGAGTGACGCAAGGGTCAAATGAGGATGTCTTTTGCAAAATTGAATATGGGTGTGAAGAGGACTTCACTCTGGACTTAATAGTTGATACGAAATAGGATAGTGATATACTTAAGGGCGTTCGCCTCTAACATCATGTTCCGACACTTCATAATCATGCCAATGTTGGAAAACAACAAGGGGGATTAAGGGCCCACGGGAGTAATAATAGATAGTTACAATGGTCATTCACTGTAAAGTTGACTAGGTCCAATATGTTGTTATTATTAAATAAGGCTTACTAATTAGTTAGCATGGAACAAATGTAGCATGGCCTCACTAAAGAAGGTCCACTAGGTAGTTAAGAGATGGTTATGATTAGGGTTTTCCAGTTAGTTATAAATAAGGATGGAGTCCTCCTTATGAGCATGTGTGAAAGAATATTGTATTTGGAGCTTAGTTAATTGAGAGTTCACCCAACCTTAAAAGGCATGTGCATAGGAGTGGATTCCTTCCATAAAAGGATAATGTGAGGTGTTTCCCTACCTTAAGGGTTTTGATATTAATAAAGTGTGAAGCATTTTTTAAGTCTATTTTGTATGATCCTAACCCAACAAATTGAATCACAAAAGAGATATCATAAATTATCCACACTTTATTAATATCAAAACCCTCAACGTAGGGAAACACATTAAAATGATCCTTTTATGGAAATAATTCACTCATATTAACTTGCCTCTTAAGGTAGGATGAAATCTCAATGAGATAAACTCCAAATACATTGTTCTTCCACATATCATCATAAGGAAGACTCCAACCTTATCTATAGCTAAAAAGAGAACCCTAATCATAACAACCTCCTAACTACCTAGTGGACCTTCTTTAATGAGGCCACATTACATTTATTCCATACTAACTTACATAGTGGGCCTTATTTGATAATAACAAACATTGTGGAACTACCCACTTTATATTGAATGGCCTCCACTATTATTATTCTATTGGTCCCTTCACCTCGCATTACACCCCTAAGGAGGATCCCAACACTCCACCCACCTTAGAAAATAAATACCCTCAATGCTTGTAATGCTTGTAGTTAGGCAATACAAACATAAACGAAGGTCACAAGGATGAGTGTTGAACACAATGTTTAAGTACACTAAGGAATGAAGGTCCCATTTAGAAGTGATAGCCACTATGTTAAAGTAGCCTAATAACCTCCAGCATAAGCCTAGATCCCATGTATGAGTGTTGATGTTAACATCCAACTAATGACCCATGAACTCAATAGATAGATGAGTATGGTGCTCCAAATGCTTGGCATGGTCACGTGGATCTAAATAAAGGGAACCCTCCACATGAAAAAGATCATCCATATAACCACAAAAAGGTCAAGTGTAGATCTAGAAGGGATCATACCAATGGAGAATATGCAAGCTGAAAACTCGTATTCAAAACCTTCTCTTGACTTCCCTCGTTGATGTTCATTACATAAGGTGGAGTAAAGTTATTAAATAAAAGGTGAAAGTAGTTGTCATCCTAGAAATTACAATTGTCCATGTACCACTCATAACAAGTATCGTCTAACTCATACTGGGCATGCATTTATTGGTTATACTGTTCACTAATGAAAGGATATGTTTTGTCAATGATATAGCTTTCTTTAAACTCATGAAGTGTCAAAACCAAGATCCTTCAAGATTCTATCCTTTTTCTGCCATGTCATGTTCCTAAACATTGTCATTCTTCATTTTTGGTAGGGTTTGAGGCGACAAAGTTGAAATGGCCCTAGCTCCCTTAACATTGATTGAAATCTCTAATATAACCACAATTTTGAAATGCCATGGCCATTCTGCATCTACTATCACTAGTTTCATCTCAATATAAGCACTTTGTTACAAGATATATGATGTATAATCTGCACGACCATCATTGAAAAACCCAAAAACAATTGATTTAAACCATTGATATCTCTACTTCTTGGATTCTGATTGGTATTTTTTTAACTTGTTTTTTTTCAAGAAGAGCTCAGATTTGCACTTAGTTTCTTCGACTTGTGATAAAAAAAATCTATAAGAATTGACTTGAGTGTCGTGACCCTGTTTTTCCCTTTGAAAACCTATAAAGTAGAAAAAAGAAAAGAAAAGAAAATTGGCCCAAGAAAGAACTATGATACCATTTATTATGATCCTCAACCCAAGAAATTGAATCATAAAAGAGATATCATAAATGCTCCACATTTTGTTAATATCAAAACCCTTAAGGTATGCAACACTTTACACTGATCCTTTTATGGAAGGAATCTATTCCTAATCACTTGCCTCTTAAGATTGGGCGATCCCTTAATGAGTTAAGCTCCAAATACAATATTCTCCCACACATTCCCATAAGGAGGATTTCATCTTTATTTAAAGTTAGATGGAGAACCCTAATCATAACTACTTTCTAACTACCTAGTTGACCTTCTTAATGAGGCCACATTATAATTATTTCATTCTAACTAACTGGTGGTATTTATTTAATAATAACAACATATTAGACATATCCCACTTTACAATGAATCACCATCATAACTACTAATTATTACTCTCATGGGTCCTTTGGTCCCCTCATTACACTCCCGGTGAGGTCCCAGCAATTTACATATGTGCATTATCCCATGTTATTCATACATGCAAATACTTTATGCTCATTATCCTATACATGTACCCAATGAAGTGCCCATCTTGATTCTTCTCCATCAATTCCCCTACTTTGAAGTGATTTGACATGAGATCCCTCTTTAGCCAAAAATGTAAAAAAAAAGTTATAATTTGGCATGGTTTGCTTTTTAAACCCTTAATAAAACTAAGATGTTTGAAACCATGATATGTGATGTATATCTTTTTTTTCAACCGAAAAGATAAAATAGCTTACTATTAATAATAAAAATAGTATCAGCTACATAAAGCATCATCCATAAACCGAGGCTACAACCCAGCCATCTAGATAAAATATCTGACGAAAAAAAGACCAAGAATCCCATAACATGGATCACAGCAATGAAAAACAACCTGACACGCTCATCGTGTCCCAGCAAAATAACACAAACCACAACACATGATAGAACCAACGGAAACCCACAAACGAACATGTGGATAGAAGAACAGTCCACGAATCTGAAAACAAAAGAGCACTGACAGAGACAAAATGAATAGATTACATCACTAGCCGAAAACAGGCAACCGAGCAGAAGAAGGAGGAGTCGTCCTCAAAAGAGTACAAACCAATGGAAAAAATCCAGCCAAAAAACCAACCAACAGTTGGCCAATCCAAACAACTCTAGAAACCTGCAGAGGATAATGCCAATATATAATAATTAAAAAAAACTAAAGAAGAAGATAATCCAAGGACCCCGCAGCAGTCTATATAACCAAATAAACTAACTTCAAAGATCTAATCACTATGTAAGATGTCAACTCAATACATTTTACCCTATGGAATTTCGAGAGACAATTAAATCTCTCTTAACAAACTTATTTGAAAAATATATTATACAAACTAAAAATACAATGCACGTTGTCTAACCTCAAATAATTGGATGAAAATGTGAACAAGTCAAGATGCGTGTACTATAGAGTTAATAAAAAGTTGAACGTGGACGTTTAAAAACACACAATTTCAACTACAACAAAACGTGGAATACAAGTATATCGTTGTTATTATTACTCCTTTCAAACTAGGTGGTTGACTCCCTAAGAGATTTTTGTCCAACTAGTGAGATATATCATAGAAAAATTATACATAAATGTCAAAATTACGGTGTGAACTAAAATGTTATTATGGAATATACCTAGGTGTAAAGTGTTAATGGAAGAGACCTTACAACTTACAATATAGAAAGGTCAAGTACATGTTAGATAAGAGGTTCTCATTCTCTTGCTAGGTTCCTTTCATACTTCAAACAAAATCTTGATTTTAACAACATTGATATTCCCCTATTTTTTTAAGTGATTTTTATAAATATATATATATATATATATATATGAATGAGAGAGAGATATGTGATATTTTCACAATTTTTTTAGGTGAGATCATTAGTTTACATTCACAAGTTTACTAGGGATATTATACACAAATACAGTAAAGTATCCCTTGAGATGCCATACACAAATACAATGAAGTATTGTAAAAAATAAAATAAATAAAATTAAGATACATATTTTAATAAAAATAAAATTTAACATCAACAATCCCTACTTTTGGGGGGAGAGTGGGACTATTTTTTACTCCACAGTTTTCATATTTTTTATCCTAATAGCTTGTTAGTGACTAGAATGCTCATATGGATCTATTTGCCAAATTCGTCCTTACAATTTTGAAATTTATTAGTTTTGGAGGATATTGATCATACATTGTGCAGATATATTAAAATAGATGTTGAGAGATCTAAGGCAAGTTTAGCCACACATGCTCATTTTTATGTTGAGGCGAACCTTAATAAACAATTGCTAGATAAAATGATCCTTAAGTGAGAAAACTACAAGTGGTTGTAGATTTTGGATTGTGAAAATTCAACTTTTCAATGTTGGAATTGTTAACAAACAAGTCACCTATAGGATACTTGCCCATAGATTCGTCTTCATCCTCCAAAAAAGAAAGGGTCTAAGCCAAAGACAAAGAGACGACAATACCCCAAACATCTAATGCAAATAAAGTAGATGGAAAAGAGGAGGATTTATGTCAAACTACATATTTCTAGAAGGATGAAGGCATGGGTTCAAGAAATTTGAAGGAGGAAAATACCTCTTCGATGAAGAAACATGAGGATGTACACCTTGTGGACAACCCTCCTTTAGGGTTTATGGTAAACATGGATACTTTATCAAGAAGAATGAAGAGAGCTCATAAATTTGAGAATTTTGACTTAGATAATGAGTATGTCCCTTTGGTGAATGGTGGGACTATGAAAGCTAGTTTATAAATGGTAGTTGTAGGTCTCTCATCGAGAGGATGAACTAAGGTTAAAAAAAGAAAGGAAAGAAATGCGAGATGGATGATTTCTTTAAATCCCACTTCATTGTTTACTTGTCCTTTTTTTAATGAATCTTTATGGATATTTTTAAATATGTCCCTTTTTGGTAAATACATTGATAAGTAAGAAGGTTGTTTGGTAGAGGCAGGTTGCACTGGCACAACGTTAGCAGGAATTGTCATCATCCTTCTTTAATGAAGAATTCTCAAGGATTTCTGCTCTGGTATGGGCATGACCATTAATACTGTCAAAACCAAAGTTATGTTGATAAAATATAATAAGGTCACTTACGCTCATTTTTTGTATGATAATAACAACTTGGAGGAAGTGTCTTCCTACAAATATATTGGGATTGATATCCAGCACAAGCTTAACTAGAACTACAATGTCAAGAAAAGGATCAATGGAGGGTGTAAAGCTTATTTTAGTCTTGAAAACAATTGTAAGCCATCAAACCTTGTGATTCGGGATACGCTATATCCTATTCTCCTCATTGAAGTGTGTCTTTCCCCCATTGAGAGCATAGTTATGACTAGGTACCTAGTGTACAAGAAAAGATTAAATAACTTGGGAGAATAGAGACTTCTGAAAATTGCTTTAAATTATAGTCAAAACCACCTAAGGCTCAAGCGAGGTTGGCATACAAATGCAATCACGTCTTGGTTAAAGATGTGGGGGATTGACAAAATGTCACTTTGCAAAATATAGATGATATTACAAATGTTATTACTTCAAAGTTCAAAGAGAAGGTGTGGTGCGATGAAAATTTAGAGGATAAGAGAAAATTAAGATATTACAAAGAGGTCATTAACCCTAATTTTGAAGATCAAAAGTATCTCTCTATTTTAACTAGCGTAAAGAAGAAGATCCACATAGCTACAATAAGAACGAACTCTCATGATTTGCATAGTGAAATATGGTGTTAGAACTTTCCTAAAACTCCATGGGTTGAAAGGATTTGTCTGTGAGACCATGAGTGTTGAGGATGAAAAACACTCTCTCTTAGATTGCCTTGCATGAATCCACATAAGATCTTAGTTTCAAATGTTTTATTACAATACGAACATGCCTAACCTTCTATCTCATCAAAATTATAGTAATTTAGGACCATTCCTCTCCAAGCTTTTTGAACACATAAATAAAACTTTAAAGCAAACACAATAGTTCCTTACTTTTCTTTCTTAAGGTCCGGCAAACCAAAATTGGTTTAGTGGATGTTAACTATCATCATCATCGTCATCATCATCATCATCATCATCAAGTACCAAGATAGATCCAATTTCTTAAGATATAATTTTTATATTTTTTTTCTTGATGTGTAAAAAATTTAAGATTAAAAAATTACACCTCAAGAAATTTGATTATTCTCGATGCTTGATAGATCCGATTTAAGATGGATCTTTAACAGTTTTAATTTTTTGATTTGATGAGCCAACGTGCTATTTTTTGTGATATAGGTTATATTGCCACTTGCGTTACCTACTGTTACGTGACAACATTCCCCATATTGTGTTGTAAAGCATCTCACTACTTCCAATACAATAAAACAAGTTTAAAATAATTAAATTTCATGTATTTTTTTATAAAATTAAATATTTATAAGTTTAGAGAATTGATTTTCTTGTATTATTTTTATAAAGTTAAATATATATATATTTTTATAAAATTAAATATTTATACGTTTAGAGAATTGATTTTCTTGTATTTTTTATAAAGTAACTTTTTTTTAAATAGTGTATTACAACTATCATTTATGGATATACATTGGTTTGTAAGTATTAAACTATTAAACTATTGATAATTAATAAATTATTTTTGAACGATGTGGAGGATTTTCAAACTTTGAATATTATATTAATGTAGTATAAACTTTTTAATATTATACTAGTGTAGTACACACCCTTTCAATCTTATATCTTTAAGCATATTAATATAATATATAGGGTAATCTTTAATCAATCACAACTTCAATAGATTATACAATCAAGACCATGAAAATGAGGTGCAACTTGGTTTTATAATATTTATTTAATTTGATTTAAAATTCATACGGAATTTTTGACAAAGATTTCAATCGAGATAAGATTGCTTAATCCACTTTTGAAATATTAGGGATATCAAACTCTTTACTATGAGTCATGATACCGATCTTTACTATGAGTCATGATACCAATCTTTACTATGGGTGATCCAAACTACTCCATATATAATTAGTATATTGTGATATTAAAAAAAATTGAAAAGGATATATTGGAAAGAAAAATAAAATAAATAGAATTGTTTTATTTTAAAGAACTTCATCCATCTCTTGGGGTTATGGAGAACCATCGATTCTATTATTTTTTAGGATTACTCTTCCATGGTTATCAATTCCTAAATTGTAGGAGTTTACAAGGAACATTACAAAAAATGAAATAGAAAGTTTTTAGGATTATAACTGAACCATATTGGTGCATCCCAATAGGAATCTTGTGGTAGTCTGATGTAGTTATAATTGAACAATAATCATTGTTTTCTTATGTGGATGGCTGTTGGATTAGTCTAACACCATAGTAGAGTTATTGGTATTATGGGATCTACTCTATTTTGCTTCTAGCAGAAATTATATGTCTTTACAAGTTTAAGGAGATTCAAAGATAATAATTGACTGGGCAGAGAGAAGGTCTTGGTCTTCACTACATGTTTACATACTTGTCCACTGGTGCAAAGGGATTAGACATCTTCAATCACCTTTCAATGATCTTGCATTTAAACATATTTATCGACAAACAAATATTTTGGCAGATAAATTATCCAAGAAGGCTATTGAGGCCCTTGGATGAGTTATGCTTTTGGGACAAATAACATAGTATTTTCGAGATAGATAGTATTGTAAAAGATATTATAGTTTTTAGTAAAAACATGTACTAGAAAAAATTAACTTTGAATCATATGAATAACAAGTTAATAGCTTTTTTGGGGGAAAAATGAATTATTTTATTGCGCCGAAGAGGCGCATTCTACAACCCAGTAGGGGGATGTGTAACTCCTTTTATCCTGGAGGTGACATGTGCCTTTTTTTAAAAGAATAAAATAACATGTTGCTCAAATTAGATTTAAAACATTTACATTTACAATGACATATGTATAAAACTACACAAATTAGATAAATTAAAACCCTTTCTCAACATTTGCACTCGGGTTTGTGCCTTAAGAAATTTGATCCCTCTTTACACTTGGTAGATCCCCTTTTAAAATGGATCTATTTTAGTTTTAATAAAACACACTATTACTATTGCACTATTCTATTGATTTTTCTTTCCATAACTTTTTATTTTTCCGAGTCTTCAAGAACGTGTTACATGTAAGGATACTTACCTTTTTTGCATCTCTGCACAATTATTTTGTCAAATTCATATATCACTTCTATGCTCCTTCTACGTGGAAGTAACAATTATACAATAGATTATTATAATCTATTAGTTAATTTATTATTTATAAATATATTATAAATAAATATCTAATTGGTGTTTAACTATTTTTATATAATTAAGATGATGTAGTTTAAATATTCTACTTTTTCAACTACATATATTAGCTATAGAAATTGCTTAATCTGGATTTTATCAATTCTTTTTTACCTTCCCACCCAAAACCATTGGAGAGTCCAAAACTTAGAATAAATAGTTTAGATGTTGTAAGTAAATAATAGTGATGTCATTATAAGTTGACTTAAAAATATAATTATAACAAATATCAATATCAATATTATTGGTTAGTCAAACATATATAAAAAATAAATAAAAATATTTTTATATATAAAAAAGAGAGAAAATTTTAATGATGATGTTCTAATGAGACCAACTTTACACATAGATATAAATATTTTAAATATCCCTTTTACACATAAATAAGGTGTAGTCTAAATATTTTATGTTTTCAATTTTTTTCAAGCATATTTTTAGTCTTATTTTATTCCGAGTCTAGTTGGAAATCTTTAAAAAAATTTAGAATCACATATATTAGCTATGGAGATTGCATAATTTTGGTGTTGAATCTATTTATGGTTTCAAAAACACAATTTAAGTACTTTGGATTTTACCATTTTTTTTTACCTAATTCCAGCTCTAAAATCCAAAACATAAAATAAATAGACTACTCCCATAAATAATATTATATAATATCTATTTTATAAATATATTGTTATGATATATATTTCGCTGCTAAATATGCCAACACCTGCTATTCCGAAGAATCAAGTAATTTTTTATAAATATGACATTTATATAAAATTATTGTTATAATATAATTTCATTCATTACATAGGGGCTCAATAAGAGCATTATGACACTTACAAGAATTAAACTTAGGTGAGGACGTTAACAATCATTCCTCCCAACCACCCAAGCTACATCCAATTGATGCTTTGTTGTTATATATATATATATATATATATATTTCAAGAAAAAAAATCTTTATATTTCATAATAAAATAAATATACATATATTATCACCATATATTATTACCATAGTCCTTCATGAACCACTCACCTTCAACTTCTTACCACTTCTCTTAGTAAAGGTATTTTCAAAACTTACATAAAAAAAGCACAAACATTAATCCATATCAATGCTTGTCTCATCCATTTCCCCATACAATCTTTTACTAAAATATAGTACATAGGCACGTCTTCTTTCAACAAAAAACTTGTAACAGAAAGCCCAAAAGAACAGGTGCTACCATCATTTTTAAAAATGGAAAACATATCATTGCGTCGAGAGACGCATTTTACAACCCAGTAAGGGGTGGATGTGTAACTCCTTCTGTGCTCATCCTAGAGCTGACACGTGTCCTTTCAAAAAATAAAATATTATAAAAAAATAAAATGTCAGCTCAAATTAGATTTAGAACGTTTATGGCTACATATATATAAAACTACATAAATTAGATAAATTAAAACCACAAACATTGCATTACACACTTGAATAATACACATAGTACAAATGTTGAGGAAGGGTTTGCATCTGAAAGAGATTTGATCCCTCTAAACATTTGGTAGATCTCCCTTTAAGATAGATCTATATTGATGAATATCACACCTTTCTCACCTCCTAAAAAGCCCATCCTTAAATTCTTCTTCTTAATACAATTTTTCATTCAAAAAAATGCTTATTTTAAAAGAGAGTCACCAACTAATTTAGTGTCAACATGTTTGAATGATATCCATTCAAAATAGTCAATCCTATACCTCTAACATATTACACATTTAAGATCACCTAGAGGACTCTCTTTACATTATATCAATAATCAAAATTATATTTTAACATATACATAACTTTTATACTTTACACGTAACATAAAATTTATTTTAAATATAAAATTTATAAATATAAAATATTAATTTAATGTTTTTTAATAAATTTGATATTAAAATACATTTAAAATACTTAAAAAACACCCGTAAAATGTGTTGCTTTAAAGATTCTTAACCCAAAGTCAAAATGTAAATTGAACCTAGCCCAAAGAAATCGATCATTATGTATAAAGATTCACAAGGCACTAAAGGAGATAGAAAATAAAAGTTCTTTTCTATTTATTTATTAAAAAATAAATCCCATAAAGTGAATAAAAAAAGAATTTTCCAACCAACCATACAAAGTGGAGTCTAATTTTAGAGGTAGTCAGTCGTGCTGACTTAAGCTACAAGCCTATGGCTTCGGGAACTCCAAGCCTGACGTTCCAGGTTCGAAACATGGTGGGGACCGTGTAATAAGGAGAGACCAGGCGATGCAGACAAAGGCGGAGGGCGACCAGGTCATCACATATTAAATCTATGTATGGTAAGCATCCCATTCGGCTAATTTGACTTCAACTTCTACGCGTTTTAATTCGATCTGCCCCCCACGCTCGCTCCCTCACTGGCATCTTTCGGAGGCGCCTCTATCTCTATCTCCTTCTGCTCCAGATTTGACAGTTTGGGAGGAGGCTTGGGTTCCTTGTGGCCTTTTTGGTACAACCCAAGTTCATATACTCAATTTCTAGGTAAAATTTGTTTCTTTACAGGAATAATAACACAACAGTCTGCTAGAAATATTTATGTTGTGGGTTGTCCCAAATTTTATCAATACAAGGAGGTCTTCCTCGTCGGCGGCAAGTTTATCAATATATATGAGGGCGGGTTTCTGGCCACTGTAGCCAGATTCGTCGTCCCTCTAGCTAATAGAAAATCGACACAATTTCTAGGTAAAATTTGTTTCTTTACAGGAATAATAACACAACAGTCTGCTAGAAATATTTATATTGTGGGTTGTCCCAAATTTTATCAATACAAGGAGGTCTTCCTCGTCGGCGGCAAGTTTTTAGTTTGTAGGTTAGGTTTTTCTTGATGTGGGTAAAGTTGGTTTAGGATTATAAACCACAGGGGCAGTCAGTATCCGATTGTATAAACCCATGGGGGAAGACAATATTTGAGTGTATATGTGTATCTGATGATGATTGGTTGATGTGGGTGTATTCAGGTCCTTCTGGGAATAATAAGGGTCACTGATTCCAGGTGACCATCTTTCTGAGATGTTGGATAGCTTGCTGCGGCAGCACTAAGACAGCCGAAATGTGTGTCCATTTGGGCTGCTTCAGTAAGGTACATGGATGACCCTTCTTCTCTCGTACTTCTCAATTTCATAGGGAGACTGCTTCTGAATCCTGATAATTGTTTGTTTGGATCAATAAATTGATAATTGAGTAGGGGATGACTTTTTGTTTCCTATTTGTTTATTATCTATTTGGGTAGAGTTGGTGGCAATGATATGTTGGAATTTGCAATTTTTTTGGGTTTGAACCCATGATATTTTTTCTTTGATTGAGCTTGGGCACTAGACCATGCCAGTGAATTTCTGGTATTTGACATAAAATTTTAATGAATCTCTAAGGATATTATGACTAGGTTTTCTGATATTTATAATTGTCTGAGTGAGAACAGACCTTCAAGCCATGGTCAGGACGAGGGTGCCTAATAAGCATGTGGAGTTAACGGTTGAGCCCTAAGCTTCATCAACTTAAAATAAAAAACAGAAATTAGGAGTCAATATTCTTGTCATAGACCGTGGCAGTGATTTGCTTCTCGAAGCTTTTTATAAATCCACAATTTTGTACAGTTATATACGATGGGGTGAATTGGTCAGACTGTGGATTAATATTGGACAGGGGCTAACTTCATTTTACCAATAAAATTAAATTTTGCTTGTTTGGCTTTACCTAAATGATCCGAAGACTTGAACAGGAATGGGTTTTCATTCTACCTTTTCACAATAAGAGCCAAGGGGAAAATATGCTATAATATATACACTTATAAAAACTGATCAAATCCTAGGTTCTCATACAAGCAATGGAGAAACCCTTTTGTTCTAATTAGCTGTGCATTCAGTTGTTATGAAGCCCATTCACACATATAACTTTGTCTAAACTTCTCATTATTATATTTCAGTTGAGCCAATGATGCATTCATGCAAGGTGCAAGCATCCTCCAAAACAAAACTTCTATTTGACAGGTCATCAAGCACAAACCCTACAACAAAATGTACAATTGTATATAAAAAATTCATAGTATTTCTTTGTTCAGCAAGTCAGAGGCCTTCAATATCCATAAGTTTGTAATAGAAATATGAATAGCAATCAAAAGTAATAATCATAAATATTCCATTGTTGATACAACAGCATATAAATATTTTTTTCCAGGTTACAACACCCAAGGAAATCCCTGGTTACTTCCCCTCATTTCGAGGATGATACCCAAGATAAACCCTAGATCCTTCAAGGCACAAGGCCAGGTCAACAACAGGGCTTGAAGCCGTTATAACAATATACTCATTATGAGCTCAACATGTCAGTTATGGGAATAGAACCTAAGTGGGAAGGATAGCTCTCCATCCCACAGCCACTTGGCCTAGACCCAATTGACTCAACCGCATATAAATATCCTTAGAATGCTATCAACTTCTCTAGAAGTGGTCTTCTTTTTTCATTTTAGAAAAGTGCATCTTAAATTTCATGAATGAATAAAAGAGAGTACATCATATAAATTACATCATCAGACCAAAACTTGGATATGCAAGCTACCCCTCCCTACATAGGCGAGGAACAGCAGCATATCCACTTTCGTTCCAATGCCAACAGAATGCATATCTTTTTTGAGGAGACCTATCCTAACTCCACTTTGATTGCTAGATCTTATTTGAAAGATTTGGTTTCTCTGAAACAAAGTGTAGGATCGCCATTAGTTGTAGCCATACATTACCTCTTCCACCAAGGAGGAGATGACGGTCTAAATGTATGGTACCGTATATGCTTCTACATGCTTGTCTTCTCATAACCCAGTCCGAACAGCATCTGGTCACTTTGCAGTCCCACTAAAAACGTTCCACAATTTCTACTTTTGACAAAACAGACAATAGACATTAGTAAACTTGGTATGATGGAGCCTATCTTTAACTTCTAGGTTGTTGTTGAGGACCAGCCACTCAAGCACCCTAGACTTAAAAGATGAGTAGGGTTTCCGGATTTCCTGAAATATTTGACACCAGTTAACTTCACTGTCTTGGACAACTCATCTGTTGTTCCCCAATCTGCAAGTGAAAAGTTTGGTCAGATCTTTCTGCATGGAGTTTTTTCTTTTGGTATTTAAACAAAGTTGAGCCATGTGACCATTTCTCATCTTTCCAAATGGGACCCTGTGCATCTAACTTCAGTTTGAAGAAGCTGGTTTCTGAAATATTTTTACGGAGTGCTATAAAAATTTGTTTGTTAGCTGTCTGTAATCTTTTGGAGTGATTAGCAGGTCTTCATTGAAGCCAATTGCCCAAATCCCTGCTGCACAAATCACCCCATGCATGAAAGCCTAACTGTTCAACTTCCTTGTCTGAAAAAAATGAGGGTAAGCCAATCAGTCCCATGTCTGAAGTAAATATCCAAATTTACCATCTAGCCAAATCCCATCCTCTTCTTGGACCTGCAAATTCCCAATTTTAGCTTCATGTGCACTAATTGCCAAGCTTTCCACACCTTCCTGAGAAGTCCTGATCTTGGGATTCTGATGGCCTCTGTTTTGCCAATAATATCACAAATACAATAGAGGCCCTTAATTCCATGGTTTTTCCCTCTCTCCTGTAGTTGAGCTTCGTTGATGAGTTCTGTCATAGTGAGTCTGTTATTGCATGAAGTTCATTGCAGAATACTTATTTCAAATGGGTATTTTCATTGCTATGATCAATCAACATTATCAGAAAACACAAGATTGATATGGAGATCACAGTGAATATGGAGTCCAATTGGTTGTTGGCAAGATTAGATGGTGGTTGTATGCTTTTTGGCATTGTTATTGCTGGTCCTTTTGCAAATGATATTATTTTATTGGTGCATACAAGAGCAAACCTCCAAAAGCATCTTGATACTATGAGCAGCCTTTTTCGCACAAGGATGATGTCACTGTGTTTTCTCTTTTTTCTTTTTCCCCCTTGGTTTTTTTTGGGATTGTTGCTGAAACTGTTAACAAACATCTATTTTCTAGGAGAAACAAGTGCTGTTTGTGAGGTTGGTTTTTGGCCTGAGAAAGCTATTTCCTCAAAAGCAGGAAATGACCCAAGAAATGGTGCCAGAAACAAAAACCCAATATGGACTGTTTTAAAATGGGACAACAGTCATTTGGGAGGCCATCTTCTTGCTGTTTCTGGATCTCTTTCACAGAAACAGTAGGTGGCTGTCCTGTTTCTGATATGTGTTACGTACCATAACAACTTAAATTTCATTGGAAGTTCCAAGTCACTCCATGTAGTTCTTCTTATTTCGTTCCATTGTTTAGGAAACTGTTTTTACCAAGCCTCTGTTTATTCTTCTTTCTGACAGTAGGTATGCTGCAAATGTTTGGAAAGCAACTGGTTTGATACTTCTGCAGTTTTTATCTTTGCTTTTGTAAGGGGTTGACCATATTAATTATTTGAATTGATAGTAAAGCTTACTGCCCTTTTTGAATTTAACAAAAAGAACATCCCATGTGCCTTTGAACTATTTTCCACTTGTCAAGCAGAGTAACTTTGGACCATGTTGTGGCTTCTGGTTGCTTAGCTGACTGACGTGGCACTTCTTTGCAATGAGAAATATGTTGTCTTATATGATATATCCCTTCCCATGGCAATCTATTAACATGTCAAACATCCAAGAATGAAATTAGGATTGAAGAACAGTATTCATATATGCACAAAAACAAAGATTCATATATACCAATCTTACTGTAGGTAGAATACATCGACTCTTCAAAGTTCTGAAAGATTTTTGGCTTATATGGTAGTATATTGAGCAGTTACACAAACCTGAATTGGCATAGACAAGTATTTCTGTCTTATATTCTCTTCTTTTGCTGACAACTATATTAGTTGGCTATGGCTATTAGTATTGTTTCGGAGTCTTTTTTTCCTCCCTCTAGTTTTATTTTCAATTTATTGCTTTCAAATTTATTATTCAGTTACAAGGATATGGAGATCTGTCTTTTATGGTAATTTTTTGGTTCAGGGAAAGTCCATCATGATCTTGGATCTTTTGACTGTCCCATTAATAAAAATCCCTGTATTTTGTAGACAGCGACAGGTGTGCGCTCGTCTGTTAATACTGGGAAAGGGAAGAGCCGTCGTAGTCCGAACAAAATTGTTCATGGCTTCAGTTTAGTGAAAGGCAAGTCAAGTCATCCTATGGAGGATTATCATGCAGCTGAGTTCAAGAAAATAAAAAGTCACGAGTTGGGATTGTTTGCCATCTTTGATGGTCATTTAGGTGACAATGTGGCTTCGTACCTGCAGAAGAATTTGTTTCAAAATATTTTGAATGAGGTGAGTGATTAGATTGATTAATATGAGGCTTGTTTATATATATTGTATCATTGTTTCTCTATTAGCTCCTATATGAAGTGTATTTATCTCTTTGATCATTAATTGAAACTTTTACTCATGTAAAGAGGGAATATCTGTAAATTGACTAGAAGTGTACATTGTCTCCTTAGTAAATAATGAAAAATTTACAAGGACTTAGGCTGGTCTTGATTCTGGAAATGTATGTTTGTTATAAATTATGGATTCTTATTAGATTAAAATTTCCATTTATATGTTTGTTTAAATTATCGATTCTTATTAGATTATATTTTCCATTTCAGGAAGAATTTTGGTTTCATCCAAGAAGGGCAATCACCAAAGCCTATGAAAAAACAGACAAGGCCATTCTCAGAGAGGCACCAAACTTGGGTCCAGGTGGTTCCACTGCTGTGACAGCCATTCTTATCGATGGTAAAAAGCTCTTGGTTGCAAATGTTGGTGACTCTAGAGCAGTTTTGTCACAGAATGGAAGAGCCTCTCAACTCTCAGTTGATCATGAACCTGGCACTAGTGCTGAGCGTGGAAGCATTGAGAATAGAGGCGGCTTTGTTTCAAACATGCCAGGTTAATTATTTCTACTATTATATATTAGGAGAATCAGCTTTGCTCATGATTGTTTACATGGATGCCATAAATAACCTTCTCTCGATTTTTCACTAGGATGATATGAACTAAATGATATTGGTTCTTTGGTTGTTAGTTATTTCTTGAGTTTTCAAAGATTGTAGGAGTAAAGATTTCTTCTATCATTTTTTGTATAATTCAGAATTACCAGAACCTAACTGGTACTGGAACTGGAATTCACAAAATCATGAACTGGACGGGAACTGGCTGGAAAACCAGTCGCTAAAAAATACCTCAAATCTTCAATTTTTGATAATATATATATTCATGTACATCAATGCAAAGCCAAACCATTAGACACCAAATATGCATAGTATGCTCATGTATACAGTATGTAAGGGTGAATGTAGCAAAATGCTATTAAGATATAAGATCTGCAGTACATATGATTGAAGTTCTGAATAAAAATTCATAAATCATGATGCTCTAAATGGACTTACAATATGTCTACAAAGTTCAAACAAATCACTACATATCAAGAAAATTATCCCCTAGATCTGTATCCTCATCTTTGTCTAGATGGGTATCATCAGCACCTCGATTCTGAATCAATTCTTTTCCCTACAGCTCCAAAATCTTCAAATGCTCACAAATGCTCAATGACAAGAGCACGCACTGTGAGACAAACAGAGGGGATCTACATCTTTAAATAGGTTAGGATTAGGGTTTAGGGGACAGGTGAACTGTTTTGGGGTTTTATGTCTTTTTTGGAAGATGTCGTGGGTTGGGTTGGTTGCAAAAGTGGCTGGTTTGGATTGGAACCTGCAGAACCAGCCGGTTCGGGTAAGAACCACCTGAAAAGTGGTTTCAACACCAAATCGGACTGGAAAACCTGAAAAATGGTCTAAACCAGAACTGGCCAGTTCTGATAACTATGGATACTATAATTAGTTTGTCATTGTGTTGTGTCACAATCCTTCTCAACAGAAAGCTGCAATGGCCTTAATACCATGGTTAGTGTAGTATGCAAGAGGGATCCTTAGCTTGAATGATCTCAAAAAACTTGACTTATGATAGTTTCCTTTTCTATCCGTATATTGCATCATAAAGAGGAGGACAGGGAAGGTTTTGAAGGGCTGATAATTGCATTCCTCAATAGCTCTGAAACCGGATTCGCTCTAAATGGGCTACGTGTCCCGTGGGGTCGTGTCAGACACGGACACGATGGGAAATCGTGTCAGACACGACTTTTGATTGTGTCCCGATTTAGAGACACGACTTCTGAAACCGGATTCGCTCTAAATGGGCTACGTGTCCCGTGGGGTCGTGTCAGACACGGACACGATGGGAAATCGTGTCAGACACGACTTTTGATCGTGTCCCGATTTACGTGTCCCGTGGGGTCGTGTCAGACACGGACACGATGGGAAATCGTGTCAGACACGACTTTTGATCGTGTCCCGATTTCGGGACACGATCAAAAGTCGTGTCTGACACGATTTCCCATCGTGTCCCCGACTGTGCGACTCGTGTCCTGATTCTAGGACACGTTTTCCGCGGAAAAGGCCGCCTGGGGTGAGTTTTAAAACAAAATTTCAGTTCTTTTTGGTCCATATGTTATTCATCTTTCTTTTGACTGATAAAGAAATGACATAATCATTTTGAGACATTCACTAGATCTTATTTTTCAGGTCTAATACACAGCCATGGCTCTTATACAGTTAAGAAGGAGAAAACAGTTCCTCTTACATCCTTTCTTATCCTCTGAAAGAGCATTGTCCCATAAGAAGGAAAAGAGAGACAAGAATTACTGTATGGAATCCATATCCAGCTTTCTTTGGTTGTAGAGCATAGCCATAAGGAAAAATGTTCTTTTCAGGCATGGCATCAGTGCACTTGCAAATTACTTAAACTGGTATAGGTCAATCTAGGCTCAAAAACAAATCCTCCAATTATTAGCATAATATGAATCAAAATAGCTAGCATTCCGAGGATATTTTGCATTACAAAATTGCTTTGAAACTTATCCTGAAGTGTTCATCTTAGGAATTTATTCTGCAATTTATTAGGAAAAGAAAGTGCATTACAAACTATTTTGCTCAGGTTACTGGATGTTGTACTCATCCCGTGAACTTTAATTCTTCAGAGCTCATTTGTGAAGGAAAGAGCTTAACTCAAAGAACCACTTAGCTTAGATGATATCCTTGACATCTTGAATAGCCTTGCATGGTCTTAGGGGAAGTTCAATTTGTTCAGAGAGAATATTATTATCTCTGAAGAGGTAAGAATATTAGTGCTTTTCAAATATGCAGTTATTTTATGGGTGTTCATAGCTCATTTCCAGGAGTATATTCACTAAAGCTTTCTGTTAACACCCAAAAAATTCTCAGTAGCTCATGTCCCTAGCTACATGACCCATTTGTCCATTTTTCTCACCATTTAGCCTCTAGAACTTCAAAAAACCTTTAAATGGTCACCAAAAAGGCCAAAATTAATCTTTTCCCCCTCAAAATAGTTAAATTTCCTCAAAAAATGCCAAAAACCCTCCAAAAGAGCCCAAAATTCCCAAAAATCAAATAAAAAGGGAATAAAATTGAAATATTAATTCAAAAAAGGAAAAAGAGGGAAAAAGAAGGGAAGAAACCTTAAGTCAATAACCTAAACCATGGGTCAATACTCCACCACTAAAAAACCTATAAATAGGTGATGGAGGCCCCTTATTTCTCATCCACAATCCATCTTATCCTCATGCTGCCCAAATCACTCCCGAAACCCTAAGCCCACCATTTGTGCTTAGATTCACCATTTGAGTGAGCCATTTGGCCAATCCCCATTGCATTTGGAGAAGAGAAGGAGACATTGGAGCTTTGGATCAACTCGTCCCTACGGCTGCACAAGCTCCACCAACCTCACCCTTGAGGTAAAATCTTATGTAAAACTCCATTTTCAGGTTAATGAAAAAATATGGTTCTCTTTTATATTTGTTTTGCATAAGAAATCAATGAATGTTTATTATTTACCATGTTTTACTGCAGATTTACTTGTTAAGCACCCATGCACATGTTAGATTAGTTTTTATTGTTTACACTAGGTTTTTACTGTTTTCTTGAACTGCTACTAAGGAGTCCATTCTTCTTAGTAGGTGCTCATTAGCACAAGCTAAGTTTTTATTGTTTACACTAGGTTTTTACTGTTTTCTTGAACTGCTACTAAGGAGTCCATTCTCCTTAGTAGGTGCTCATTAGCACAAGCTAGGGTGAAAACCCTAGCTACACTTTCCTAAATATCTCACACATATTCTCTTGTACTTATCAGTTATCCTCTTACCTAACATTTCCTGTACCATGGATTTGTATCTTCTGGTTTAGGGAAATTTATTCATTATCATTACTGTTTTGAAACGTGTAATCATTAATGTGTTTTGATTCTAATTTCTATTGAATATTTGTAAATGTCCTAGTTTCTAAATTTTTTTGGATCTATATGTCTATATTTTTAAATTTTAATTTATTTAAAAAAATATATATATATGTATATAAAACGTGTCCTTCGTGTCCTGATTCCGGGGGTCACCGTGTCCATGTCGGACACTCGTATTTTCGTGTCCCGTGTCCTCGTGTCAAGTGACTTAGCTCAATAGTAATATAAGAATCAGTTCTTTAAAAAAAAAGAACAAATATTACCAGCCTTTTCTATTGTATTCTTAGAAAACTTGAAGGGCTATTCTCATTGTTTTTAGTTGCATTCTTACAAGTTTTAAAAGCTTCCTTTTGCAGGAGATGTGCCTAGAGTAGATGGACAGCTAGCTGTTTCCCGAGCATTTGGAGACAAGAGTCTGAAATCTCACCTACGGTCAGACCCTGATGTCAGAGAAGTGACCATTGATTTAACAACCGAGTTTTTAATTCTTGCCAGTGATGGTTTGTGGAAGGTTGCTGTCTTTAAACTATCCATGTAGTGCTTCCTCTTTCTTAAATTATGCACTATATTAGGGCTCTTTGGTAGCTAATTTTTTGTTTTTCCAGGTAATGGGAAACCAGGAGGCAGTTGATTTCATCAAGAAAATCAGGGATCCACAAGTGGCAGCAAAGCAGTTAACAGCTGAAGCTCTAAATCGTGAAAGCAAAGATGATATATCTTGCATTGTAGTTCGTTTCAATTGATGTCCTTTTGAACATGGATGTGTATGCAAGCATTTTTTTTCATTAAAAGTCTGCACTACTGATGGGATAGATTTTTGAGACTGGAAACGCTTCATTGTTTTGTGTCTTAAAAGCTTGGAAGGTGCAACTTAGCAGTAACACTCAGTGATGGTATAAGACAGCGAGCTTGGCTTAGTGAATCAGGAGCCCGGTTACCTTCGGAGATTGACAGTTTAACTCAAGCTTCTGTACAGATTTAGTATTGTGCTTGTGCATTGTAACAGTAGCTCCAGAAATTGAAGGTATTATTTATATTCTAGACGTCAAGGGCAGATCAACTGTTTGTTCTTCTTGAAACAGTGCAGGTGAAATTGTTTGCCTGTATAGGAGGCAAAGCATTTGGGCTGCATATATTGACCTGTCAAGTGGATGTTATAACAGTTAATGGTTGATGATTATTACAGAAGTCTCCTCAACCAAGGTATTGTTCATATGCTTCTTCAGCCAGTCATAAATAGGTATTTGATGTGCCCCAATACATCATTTCAGCCAATGTTGTTTACGTTTAGAGCGTGAGAATTCATATTCAGTTATATATTGGTTTATGCGAGTCCGTATGCTTTATATTTTTCTTTCCTGGTTTTCAATGTTCCAGATCACATTTATTTGATGCATACATATTTGGAACAATACTGACACTTCCTTTCTACTGTTACTGCTTGCAAATCTTATTCCTTTTTTTGACAAGAACAGATAAGTCTTAAAAGGGGGGCTGAGGAAATCCTTACAGTCAAAATATACAATCTGTTACAGCCATACAAAATTCTGCTCTCAGAATAGCAGTCATCACAAAATTTTCCTCAGCATACATGTTCAGTGCTGGTTTCCTTTTTTTCCACAAAAAACTTATAGCTATACTGCTTGATGAACTGGCCTAACAAAACAGTACAAATGAAATGCATATGACATTAAAGGATTAATGGAAAACATGGACAGTGTGTCCCTCCTCCATTGGCTGTTCATTTAGAGCGTGACCTTGAACACTTGACAGACCTTGAACGCTTGACACTTCTATAACAGCTAAAGCTGTTTGTTGAACTGTTGCCTCTTCCATTTGCCTCGAACCAGCATAGTGACTAACCTGGAACTGATTCCCCTGAGCTAACTCCAAGATTATGTTGAAATGCATCTCAGAATTGCTGGCCAGCTTTTCTATTTTTTCTCCTTGTTCCTTGACCTTAACCCTACCTTCCAACTCATCTTGCCTGGTGGTTTAATGCTCCATGTGCGAGATAATGTAGTCAATGGATTGGTTCATGCCATCCATCCAAGAGTTAAGCCTGGGAAGCATCCTCTTTATATCCCTGATCTTGCCAAGACCATCTCCCCCCTGACTGCATCCCAATTCAAGGGATTGGCCATTGCAGTTCCATTCCAAGAATTCAACCAAGAAACAGGTCACAGAAGCAAAAAATTACCCACTTCAAGTTCAAACTTGCAGTCAACGAAAGAGGGACGAAATGACTGAAGGCTCTAGGCCTCAGATTCATAGTACATCAAAGAAAAAATACCTATCTCACAACCATTGAATAGTCAAGCAAGGGAGATCCCCAGAGATCTCACCTTTCCAGGAGGCTGAGAAACTCCAGTGAGCGCCACCTACTGCACATAAGCCGACTGGAGTGTGTTCCTTTAAACTGCGACCATCCAGATTTCCGCCAGGGCCAACAGGAAAAATCCCACCAGCCTCACAAGTTACCATATTGAAAGCCATAAACAGTCGCAGAATAGAGCAGAGGAATGAGGGATGGCTCCCTTGCTTGGAGTTAATTATACTTGATGATTCATACAGAGGGGAGGATGAATGTGCCAGGTGTAGCTCATGCTTAGGCCATCACCCTCCCCCAAAATAAAGTCCTTCCAACTATTTTGAGAACAAACTAAATGAAACTCAAACCCAACCTTGATACCAATTCTAGGGGAGCCACCTTCATTCCCCATTTTGAATAAGGATGCCCCTATCTAGGTTGACTGCTTTGTTCCCAACCTTTTCTGCAATTGAGTTATTATGATGCCTAGTATGCAAAAGTTGGGCATTTTTTTATGCCCTTGAGATTCCAGATGGTTCTCTCGTAGATCCTGCCTTGAATAGTTCCTTCTTTCACTACATTCTACTTCACTTGTTTTATGACAAACAGAGAATCTCTGAAGATTAGGGCCTGCTGAATTCCAAGGCTCTTCACGAGTTCTGATCCATTTAACAAGGCATACATTTCAGCCTGGTTATTGGTCACCACTCCTACATCCCAAGAGAATGCCATTTCTTCTTTTCCATCGGGATCCAGAAGGACCCCCCTGCACCTGCCACCCCATTGCAAATTTTGTTTGTTGACAACAATGCAAGACTGCTGTTTTCTCTATATGGCAACTATACTTGCACAAAATTTAAGCCAAGGTGCGAAACTTGAAATGATGCTCAACTGTTGTAATATTCCTGTTTTGAAATGCTATGCTGCTTTATCCTACCGTGGCGAGTCTGAGCTCTTTCCTAATAAGAATATCCTTTGCATGCCTCTATAGACTTAAAAAGAACCTTATTGTCCAAAACCTGAACGCCAAGGATTAGTCTTTTTAAATGTAGCAATTGAATGATGTTAATATATATCAATTGTGATGCATATATGAATGCAAATTCTTTTATCCGATGGTTTTTTAACTCATCCCTTGTTTTTAATGTGTCATTGTTAATAGATCAAGTATTTACAGATATGTATTAATTATCAAGGCCACAGAGATGGTGGTTGTGCATTATTTTTATTGGCTGGAATTTTATTTCATCTTTTGACTAATTTTCTTTGCTGAAAAGTTTATGCACCAAATTATCCCCACTTGAAATTGACAACAGCTCAAGAAGCCAAAGAGTAAGAGTCAACCTGTTACATGGCAAAACTTGATAAACCATGGCAAATAAACTTAAAAAACTTGAAATATTCAGAATTTCAGAAAAATAGTCAGAGACAAGTCCATTCCATAACTTTTAACTGGGCTTCTTTTCAAATTGACAGTGAATTTTTGCACCAAGAGTAGCAAGGTGCTTACAATCCAGTATGGGGGAGATGTTGTAACGTGTAACATTGTGTAACGTTATGTAACATGACATTCCTATAAAAAAATGCAAATGATGTCGGCTTAAACAAAAAAATTTAAATTATATTGATTAGATCTTAAACCTAGATGTATCAAGAATCGAGAGAGATCAAATTTCTCGAGGTGTACATTTTTTCTTAATGTGTAAAGAGTTTAAGATAAAAATTTTTTTACACTTCAAGAAAAATTGGATCTCTCTCTGTGCAAGAAAAATTGGATCCCTCTCGCTGCTTTGCTTGATAGATCCAGTTTAAGATGGATCTATGCTGGTAGTTTAGCCATCCAAGCTAGCCTGAGTTTATCCAAGTTTTGACTGCGTTGATTGAGTCAAGCTGAGTCTTATACTATGTTGCAGGAAACTGCTCATGAACGTTTGGGATGGGAAACATCTTGGAAATGCAAGGTGTATGGCGGGAAATACCCCATGTTTGGGGTACTGCTGGGAAATGTTTCCTGACCTTACACTGATCAGAAATGGCATCTCTGGCCACAAAATGGCTGCAATGCCATTTTCTCAGCATAAAATTGGCTTGAGTTGATGTTGTTAAAATGGCATTGAAAAATGAACATTGGATGAGATGTTGATGGTTTTGTGGCCAGAGTTTCAAAATTTGTTGACAATGCTGGTATTTTTTATGAACATAAATTAGAAACTATGATTTGATCTACCCTTGTTGAAGTTTGTTTCTTGCATTGACGAAGATGGTACGTTTACTGAAATACAGACGGCATGGTTTTTTAATGAATGTGACAAAAGCAGCACCTGGTACATAGCCTAAACTATCTCATACACTTTTTTCACAACAAACATATCTAATTGGGGTTGCATGGAGGATCTTCCAAAGTTTAAAGAGATATTTATGTGAATTACACGAGGACTCTCACTTTCAACGGCAGCTTGCACAGATTTCTTACCTCCAATTATTTCTTCACTACAAAGTATTGTGTATTTCACAAGCACTGGACAAGAGGGTTGTAACTTGCATCATATGCATAATTTGAAAATAAGGCCTAGTCAAATGATAATATTGCCATGAATGCAAACTACTAATTTGGAAAATGCAAATGTAAACGTAAAGGACCTATGCTTTAAGTTTACAAACATAGTAAGTCGACACTTGTCTAAGAAACTTATATTTTGGTTGCTTCTGCATATATAATTTCACACTTTGCAAGGATCTAAGGTCAAGGAATATCAGTCAAAAGAAAAAAGAAGAGTGCAACTGCAAATTTTGTAGTCCGATTTATTCAGCTATCTTTGACAAAAACCATATATTTTAGATTTTAAAAATGTCTTTGCACTGCTGTTGATGGCGATGGTTTGAGACACTAACACTCGATGTTATCATCAAATTTTACAAGTCACCTTTTTCTTTATCAATCAATCTATCTATCTATCTATCTATCTTGGTTTCTACAACACTTGAATTTTTGTAGTTGTATTCCATTTCAGGCAACATAGGATATATTAGTGACCCAATTTGCTGGTGAGTTTGAGTTGATTAGTTGAGTTTTATGGCTACTCCCTCCTACCCCCCAAAATAGTCACTATTTCATATTTCATCTTTTAGTGATTTCAGGTGGTTGATTGAGCTAATGTTATATTTTTGGTAGGCTTTATATGACTAGATTATAGTTAAGCGATCAAGTTATCATTATGAAGGTGCCATTATAAATTCTTGCTTGGAGAGTTTTAATTAGTTGGATGAACATTTTGTTAAAGATAATGTAGATGCGAGAGCCATTCTCTGGGAGGATGGCATTCTAGTCAGTTAATTAGGGTTCTTGGTTAGTTAACCAGGTAGTGTAAGTCCCTAGCATGTATCTAGCTCCCCCAACTGTCTACTGGGGTTCTTGGTTTGGGACCAATCAGGTTGGAGCCATGGCAAAGTCCCTAGCATGTGGTTAGGCCCCCTATCTGTCTTTAGGGAATTTTGGTATGTGACTAGAGAGTTTCTTGGTCATGAGGACCAAACAGATCCTACAGGCAGAGACAGAGACATCCTGGTCTAGGACCAGGCAGATTCTTGGTCTGGGACCAAGCAGTTCCTGCAGGTATATTCTTGGTTAGTTAACCAGGTGGATCTTGGTCAGTTAACCAAGATGATGATGTGTGATGCCCTCCTCTCCTATGTCTTCGAGATGGTTGAGCTAGGTTGTTTTCTCAAGGGACTGGCCACCCCTTGATGGAGTCACTAGCACTTGATCTTAGGAGCAGTCAGGAGGACCACAAGATCACATCATCCAGTGTGCACTTTCCTATATGGTGATGATGAACTTCAAGATATTGTATGGAACACTTGTACATTTGAGAGAGAGATAAATGGGTTGTCTTTCCACCTTGTTGTTACACCCTTGGTCTTGTGGGTGGAAGGGTTGTCTTCCGACCTTATTGTTATACCCTTGGTCTTATGGCTAGAAGGGTTGTCTTCCCACCTTGTTGGTTTTGGTCTTGTGGGTAAAAGGGTTGTCCTCCCACCTTGTTGCTACACCTTTGATCTTGTAGTTAGAAGGGTTGTTTACCAACTTGTACATTTGATAGATACCAACTAGGATTAGTGATACAAAAACTTAATCTCTCAAAGAATCAATTAAAATAATGCTTATGGAAGCTAGTTTGATTGAGGGTGGACAAGATCAAAGCTTTGGATGGAATGGAGGGCTTTGATATTTGTTTATACCTCTGCACAAAGTATCGAGACCATTGATGTTTCAAGATCAGGAAGGCTGAAATTTACTCCAACGCTCCTGGGCACTTCAACATATGCAAACTAGTATGGGTCTAAGCTTTGACTGGAAGCTGGGGATGGGTGTTTCTGACTTTGTGAGGCCAAATAACATTAAATTACAATCATTACACAGTCAAGTTGCATTCCATAAATTTATAGGAAGTTTTGAGGAAGTCTCACAAAAATACTAGTAATTTGACATTCTGGGATTGCACAACTAGTAAAATTCAGGAGCTTCCAAACATTCAAGGAAGGCTCACGAATTCCTCTCCTCAGACATGGATTGGATCATAAAACATGTTAACTAACATCTGGATATGAAATGAGCTCATTTGGATCTATTCTCATTCATCTACCTTAAGCATTTTGAAAACTAGTTAAAATCTAGGCAATTCTAGAGGGGGTGGAGAAAATGAAGAAAATATCAGACTTCTGCAATATAAAACGTAATGACTGATATCAAAGATTAATATCGACTATTATTACATCATATTAGAGCCATGAGGCTTCTTAGAACATTACAAAACTCCTCTCCTCTTCTACTCAACCATACAACACTAGAAATCACTAAGAAACTCTGAGATTCAAACCACAGACTTCTTGGAACTTTTTGAAATTCAACCCAGCCTTGGTTCAGATATAGGACCTGCAAATAAACTCAATGAAAATGGTTGAATACCATCATCCTCTCACAGAAAGCAGGGGCACATCACCCAACTTGGATTAGGGGCACATCTCCTAAGTCTCTAAAGCACAATTGCTCTCAATCCAAACATCAAACTGACAAAAGATGTGAATGTGGTGTGCACCGATTCATTTATAGAGAGATGATAATTTGTGGAGCAAGTCTCCTTAGCTAATGCGCTCTCCATGAGTGGATAAGGAAAGCTAGCCTTCCTTCTTTTACCCTTTTTGCTTTGCTTTCTTTCTTTTTCCTTTTCTGTTTGCTTTTCCACTTTCTTCTTTAACTTTTTTCTATGTTTTATAGCTTTTCTGATTTATCCTACTTTCTACTTTTATGCTGCTTTCTGCTTTATGCTGCTATTTTAGAGTTTTTGCTGCTTTTTTGATTTGCTCCATCTTTCTTTCATTTTTCCATGATATTATAGATTTAGGTGGTTTCTCATTAACTTCTTCTTCAAGCCATCTCCAAGTCAACCTCATCCACTAATGCGCCCTAGTGGAGCATTATACTCATTTATTTAAGATAAAATTATTAAATGCATGAAAATTAAATATTCCAAGTGCATAATAAACTTTGGATAAAAATTAATCCACACTCCTAATTAATTAAATGCCATGAATTCAAAATTAATCCCTCATTAATTAATTAATTCCAATATGTCATTATAATTCATGGAGTTTGATCTGCTTCATGGTGCTGACAAAATAGGAGCATGACAATCCTCCCCTCCCAAGATTGTTTGTCCTTAAGCAAGAAACCAACTCCAACCATCTATGAAGCCAACCAGTGACTTTACTCCTCAAAATATGCTGCTAGCTATCTAGAATTGGAATCCTCAATTCCAAGCAAAATACCAAAAATCCACCATGTTTCTGCTGCACCACTCTGATTATATCTGGATCTTCAAGATTGATCCCAGGGTCCTACAACTTATGTTGCATTCCTCCAAACATCAAGGCAAACTGAAATGACCCATCAATTCCTGTATCCCACTGCCATTGCTGCATGTCTCCCAATAGCACTGTTGCTTGTGGAAAACTATCATCCCAAAGAATTCCAGGGTTCCATTGTCTTAACTGCATCCTCCCAAACATCAGTATCAACAAAAGTAATATATCATCATGGGGGATGTCTAGAACACTGCACCAAATTGGAAGTTCATCACTCCCAAATGAATATTGAATCTCCTCATAAGCCATGTGAAAACTAGCACTGCAATTCCCATTCCTAAGACATAAATGAAAATCCCATGTCCATCCAAGTATTCTAAAGACATCACATAGCAACCATAAAATGCCTATACAACTGATCACAAAATATGGATGACGTGTCCATAAACTTTCCACTAATGCAAGCAACAAACTTACAAGTTGGGGTACTCAACTCCCTTATGTAACTATCCAACCAATCAGTGGATGAATGCATATTCCAACATAGTGATCTGGATGGAAAATGGTGAATCAACTCTCTATAATAGTCATCCATCATGGTAGGCTCAACTGGAGGGAGATCATGTGCCTCCTTCAAAACTGTACAACCATCACGTAGAGGCATCTCATAATTTCTTTGGTAATTAATATGTGCTTGGTCTTCATTCTCATTGAACTCAAACTCCCTAAACACATTCAAATAAGATTGTACTTCATATTCCCAATGCACATAAGTACCAAAATTTAGAACATTGTTGTTCCAATGACAAGGGTGAAAGTCCCATGTCCAATCACAAAGAGAATAGGCATCATCAAAAGTCCATGGAGGCCCATGTTGCTCACAAAAAGTGTAAAATGTATCCAAGAAGTCTTCATAGATGTAAGCAAGAATATCACTCGTGTTTTTTCTCTTAGATAAGGAAAGAAGAGACACTCCAACCCAATGCTCCAACTGGAAAGCAAGATGCTTCCCTCTTTGAGTGTTCCCAGTGGCTCAACTCTCTGCCATTGGTCCAAAGATGAACCAACTTTCTGCAAAAAGCATCCACCAAATATGTGGAAGCATCAATTCCATCAAAGGCTGGTCCATCAAACATGAACTCTCTTGACTCCATAAGCACATGCATGTCATCATGAATCTCATGAACCACCATATCATGAGGTTCCTCCATAGAACTCTGAATGTCATCTACCAAAACAAAATGGTTGATTTGAATGTAGGATGGAGTATATGATTTCTGCAATTCTTGGTGAAATTGTTCTATCTCCATCTTGGATTCCAAGAGGGCACTTTGAATGCTTCTCAAAGAATCTTGGGTGGCCATCAACTCATCATTGAGCTTGCAAATATCTTCATCATCCTTCAAGGATGTTTCTTGCAACATATGAAGAAGATCATGCAAATAATATATGTCAGAAAGCATATGTGAAAATTTACCTTGGATTGTAGTCTTTGCTTCCTGAATCTTCTCCATGGCTTCAAGGAAAGATGAATTTTCCAATGAAGCAACTCTCCAACCAGATTGTGGCGCTGAATCATGTGTGTCATGGAGAATATTTAAGGCCTCCTCAATCCCCATGTTAAGGACTTTGTTCCTTATGCACATGTACTCTATTCTGACCTTCATTTTCATTAGGCCCATAAGAAATGTAAGAGAATTTAGTTTGATATGTCTCCAGTCAAAGAAACTCTTAAGGTCCCTTTCATTTCCTTCCTTGAACCTTTTCAATTGCTTGTAATGAAAGATATTGATGGATTGCACATCCATCATCAATTCAACCTCATGCTTCTTCACCCTGTCAGGTGGTCTACCCGGTGGGTGGTATTCAAGAACCTTATCATGTTGTGGTGACTTCCATATGACCTTAATATGATGTAAGTAGTCCATACTTGTGCCTTGAATGGTGGCAAGACCCTCAGTAACCCCTACAATGTCACCATGCTTTACTATGAATGTCATGCCATGGGATAACTCTTCATCTACTATGTAGCTTTTCCTCCCAGGTATGAATGGAAATGTATGGTAAGCATCATATTGCAGCCATATATGTCTTGCATGCTGCTCATTGATCATAACAAATCTGAATGCAACAATAGATCCATTACTACTGCAAAAATAACTCTTACCCATGTGAGCTAGTCTTGCACAATCTTGAGTCTCCATCTCGGTGATATAGCTATCCATCCAATTCAATGATGAATATGATTCTTTTATTGCTGATCCAAATGGAATGTTACTAGCCATATTCATCAAGGATAATCCTTCCTTACATGAAAGAGGCTTATAATCTCTCTGGAGTGAAACAGGTGCCTGGCAATCATCTTACAAGTCAATGATTTCTTGAAGCACTTGTAAATCTGAGGACTCCTTATGTTTACCTTGGAAATGATGATGCTCCATAATGTCATGTGTACTATTAGGCACACACATCTGATCACATGTGTGTTCATGCCCTCTTGAGAATCATGCAAACTCTCTTTTAAAAATTTAGCCTTCTCAAAAATTTGGATCTCAGTACTAGAAGGATATTTTCTGCCAACCTTATCATCGGAAATGGCTTCCATATCAAGATGAAACAAATGAATTTGGTGAATGCAAAAATCAGAATGGTTGTGATATCTTTGTGACACCTCTATCTCTTCATGATGTGGAGTGGTGATGGAATGCTCCCCCTCCAAATATCCAGGTTCACTCTCAACTAGAGTGTGGTTGTATTTTTCTCCATAAGGATGTTCTGAGAATGCTCGAAGGGTTGATCATTTCTCTTTTGTGATTAACTTAGTGGGATATTCTTCAGATTGATGAAAAAATAAATTGATGCTACCAAGATCATATTTACCTTCCTTCCTTAGCTTGAAGTCCTCTTGTTCTTGCTCACTGCATTCATTAGAGAAAACACATGGCTCTTCTCTTGGAAGATTGTTGCTTCTCTCCTTTGATGACTGATTGTCACTCTACTTTTGCTCCTTCAAGCTGGCTGATGCATCTTGCTGCTTGGTAACCTTAGAAGCAGTGTTATTGGATATTTTGTTTGAAGAGAATTTGAAAAGTCTCTCCATGCTAGAAACAATGACATCCAATGAGGCTTCACTTTCGATTAATTTTTCTTCTTCTTTGTTCACAGAGGTAGAACAACTTGTTTCCTCAATGGGTGGTTTTTTGCTCTCTATTAAATCCAAAGATTCATCCTTGATCTCAAATTCAAATCTGCAATAAAAATAATTTTGGAAGGAAATGGCTTTACAAATCTCTTCTCCCAAAGCCAAATACTCCTGGTAGTGGCAGGGCAAATTTTTACCTGTAGATATTCTCTTTGCTAAATCCTTCTTAGGATTAGCCATCGGTGGTTCATCCCATTGATCTATGTACATCTGGTCACAAATGTAACGATCGTCATCTCTTGGTAGGCCTCCATCAATGTAAATGATTTCTTCTTCCTCGTATAACTCAAAGCCTTCATCTTTCATGACTGTATCTAGTTTTGTAGCTGCAACTTGAAAATAGTTCTGAGATATTTATTCATTTGAGAATTACTTTCCATAGGCTGAGCCAAGGAAAGTGCTACCACTGTAATATACCAACTAGGATTAGTGATACAAAAACTTCATCTCTCAAAGAATCAATTAAAACAATGCTTATGGAAGCTAGTTTGATTGAGGGGTGGACAAGATCAAAGCTTTGGATGGAATGGAGGGCTCTGATATTTGTTTATACCTTTGCACAAAGTACTGAGACCATTGACGTTTCAAGATCAGGAAGGCTGAAATTTACTCCAACGCTCCTGAGCACTTCAACATATGCAGACTAGTATGGGTCTAAGCTTTGACTGGAAGCTGGGGATGGGTGTTTTTGACTTTGCGAGGCCAAATAACATTAAATTATATTCATTACAAAGTTAGGTTGCATTCCATAAATTTATAGGAAGTTCTGAGGAAGTCTCACAAAAATACTAGTAATTTGACATTCTGGGATTACACAACTAGTAAAATTCAGGAGCTTCCAAACATGCAAGGAAGGCTCACGAATTCCTCTTCTCAGACATGGATTGGATCATAAAACATGTTAACTAACATCTGGAACATAAATGAGCTCATTTGGATTTATTCTCATTCATTTACCATAAGCATTATGAAAACTAGTTAAAATCTAGGCAATTCTAGAGGGGGTGGAGAAAATGAAGAAAATATCATACTTCTGCAATATAAAACGTAATGAATGATATCAAAGATTAATATTGATTGTTATTACATCATATTAGAGCCATGAGGCTTCTTAGAACATTACAAAACTCCTCTCATCTTATACTCAACCATACAACACTAGAAATCACCGAGATTCTCTGAGGTTGGAACCACAGACTTATTGGAGTTTTCTGAAACTCGACCTAACCTTGGTTCAGATACATGACCTGCAAATAAACTCAATGGAAATGGCTGAATACCATCAACCTCTCACAGAAAGCAGGGGCACATCACGAAGCTTGGACTAGGGGCACATCTCCCAAGTCTCTGAGGCACAATTGCTCTCAATTCAAACATCAAACTGACAAAATATGTGAATGTGGTGTGCACTGATTCATTTATAGAGAGATGATGACTTGTGGAGCAAGTCTCCTTAGCTAACGCGCCCTCCATGAGTGGATAAGGAAAGCTAGCTTTTCTTCCTTTTCCCTTTTTGCTTTGCTTTCCTTATTTTTCCTTTTCTGTTTGCTTTTCCACTTTCTGCTTTAGCTTTTTCTGTTTTTTCTGATTTATCCTGCTTTCTACTCTATGCTGCTTTCTGCTTTATGCTGTTTTTTTCTTTCTGAGTTTTTGCTGCTTTTCTGATTTACTCCATCTTTCTTTCATTTTTCCATGATTTTATAGATTTAGGTGCTTTTTCATTAACTTTTTATTCAAGCCATATACAAGTCAACCTCATACATTAATGCACCCTAGTGGAGCATTATCCTCATTTATTTAAAATAAAATTATTAAATGCATGAAAATTAAATATTCCAAGTGCATAATAAACTTTGGATAAAAATTAATCCACACTCCTAATTAATTAAATGCATGGAATTTAAAATTAACCCCTCATTAATTAATTAATTCCAATCTGTCATTAGGATCCATGGGGTTTGATCTGCTTCATGGTGCTGACAAAATAAGAACATGACAGACATCCTGGTCTGGGACCAGGTAGATTCTTGGTCTAGGACCAAGCAGTTCCCGCAGGTATATTCTTGGTCAGTTAACCAGGTGGATCTTGGTTATTTAACCAAGATGATGATGTGTGATTCCCTCCTCTCTTAGGTATTCGAGATGGTTGAGCTAGGTTGTTTCCTCAAGGGATTGGCCACCCCTTGATAGAGTCACTAGCACTTGACCTTAGGAGTAGTAAAGAGGACCACAAGATCACATCATCCAGTGTGGACCTTTCTATATGGTGATGATGAACTTCAAGATATTGTATGGAACACTTGTACATTTGAGAGAGAGATAAATGGGTTGCCTTCCCACCTTGTTGTTACACCCTTGGTCTTGTGGTTGGAAGGGTTGTCTTCCCACATTGTCGGTTTTGGTCTTGTGGGTAAAGGGGTTGTCCTCCCACCTTATTACTACACCTTTGGTCTTGTAGTTAGAAGGGTTGTTTACCTCTGCTTGATTTATGGATTTCCTTGTGTTTGGTTTGGTCTTGTGACCCCTCCCTTGTTGGTCCTATGTGCTAGCGCCCCTCTTGAGTATGGTAACTTACCCTTTCTCATGTTTTTGGTACCCACTCCTAAAGACGTCCGTATAATAAATTATAGTATTTTGTATGGGGTACCTTCCTAAAAGATATGATGTTTTGGCCTAGTTTAAGTAACCCTAAAGACATTGAAAAAATCGAAGGAAGATCCTTCTAGAAGCCATTAAAAGGTTATAAATTGAGTCTAACCCTTCATTATGAGATAATCTTGAAGTGGCAATTCAGATCTGATTTTTTGTATGGCCGATTTAGGGTTTTCAACAGTTCTATTTGGGTGACGTCTAGGGTTCCAAGGGTCGTTATGCTTGTGTGCTCTCTTGTTTTCTGCTCTACTACTCATGGTTGTCCCACGCGAAGGATGATCTCTCCTCTTTCTCACACGTGTGAGTCGTGGACTGTTATTGGACTACTAAAGGTTGCTTGCTGCCTACGTGGACTGTCTCAGGGGCTACCATATATTGTGTAAGGCTTCCTGTTGCTTGTGTGGATTGATTTGAGCGTTTCATCTACCATCTTGGGACTGCCGCTGTTTATGTTGACTGTCTTGAGGGTGGTCGACACCTGTGTGGAGGCTGTTGATTATTGTTTGATTGATTTTAGGGGGTCGAGGTATGTTTTGACACTATTGTTGTTCATTATGAGTAGGTCGTTGCTTGTTTAGGGCTGCCACTGTTGGGTTTAGGGCTACCCACTGCGGTTTGGACTGTGTTTAGGGCTTCCCATTGCTGTTTGGACCGAGTTTAGGGCCGTCGTTGCCTATTTGGATTGAGTTTAGGATGCCACTGCTTGTGTAGTGACTGCCGTTGGCAGTTGGTCACTGTTTTGAGGCTGCCATTATTTACTGAAGCCTGCTGTGAAATTTTTGGGGCTGATCTTGGTTGTTGTACCTATTATTGCACCTGTTTAACCCTACCCTACAACACTTTATCTCTCTCTCAGGTTTGTACATACCCTCAGAGAAGGGTCAGTCTTTGTTTCATTTGTTGACTTGCCTCTAAGAGGTAAAGTCTAATCCGAAAGTTGAATTTTGAATACAAGGAAGGTTCCAACTCATCAAGTGAGTTATTAGACTATTTCTTTTATGTTGTTAGTTAATATCTCTTACTGTTTCTCTAATATTATTTTTTTGTAAATTAGCTTACTTTATTATTGTTGCTGCTGTACTGGTTATTAGTTTATTTATGCAGTACTTTTACTGTGTTTATCTATAGTTGTTAAATTGTTGTTTCAAACCCTAACATAGTGAATTTTTTGTTTTAATTTTTGCTAAAGTTGAAAGAGATGAAAATGATATAAAATTCAACATGGTATCAGAGATTAGGGTTTGTAGCTAACTCTGTTTTGCAGCCTAACCGAGTCTACATAAATTGTAAGTTTAGGGTTTGAGCATTAACCAAATTGACTACAGGGATTCCTTGGAAAATCTCATCAAGTTGGCAGTGAGGGTTTGAAGATGGATTCTTCTTCAGTTAAGTCAGAAGATAGGCTTGAAGGAGCCTCAAAATTCAATGCATGGAAGGATAGGGTTTTGAATATCCTAGAGGAGAGTGATTTGGATTATTTGGTTACTAGGGTTGTGGAAGAGCCCACAACAAGTTAAGGAAAAACAACATTTAAGAAGAAGCAAGCCAAGGAAAAGAGAGTCATCTTTGACTCAGTTAAAGACAATTTGATGCCTCTAATAGCTCCTCTAAGGACAACCAAAGAATGTTTTGATGCCCTAGCAAATATCTATGAGAAGAAGGCTCCTACTCAGAAGAGGGTTTTGAAAAATAAGCTTCGTTCATTGAAGATGGAGGAGGAGTCAATTGCCTCTTTCTTCTCAAAGATATCTCATATAAGAGATCAACTTATGGCCATTGGAGTTGAAGTAGATGATGATGACCTTGTGCAAACAACAATATATGGTCTTCTTGTGTCTTGGGAGACATTTTTGGCAGCAATAAATGGAAGAGAGATTCAACCAAGTTTTGATAGGTTGTGGCATGATTGTTTAAATGAAGAAGGAAGGATATAGAGCAGATCCGGGCCTCCCCCTGAGAAGGATCATGCCCTTGTTTCCAAGACAAATAAGGGAAGAAGATTCCCTTAGCACAAGGACAAAGGTAAGGGACCTCAAAGTAAGCATTTTAATAAATCAAAGGTAAGGTGTTATAACTGCAACCAATTTGGTCATTATGCAAAAGATTGTAAGAAAACTTTTAACAAGAAATGGCATAGAGGCAAGTATCATGCTTCTACTGCTACAGAAGAAGAAGAGCCACACAAAAAGAAAACTAGGGCTGAAACCAAAGAACAAGATCAAAGAGAATGCTACCTGGTTTCAACTCTCTCAGGTTCCATCTCCAACTTGTTAGATTCCTGGTGGATAGATAGTGGAGCCTCCAAGCATATGACTGGATTCAAGAAGGCTCTTGTAGATTACAAGGCCAAGAAGCTTAATGTGAAAGTGGAACTGGGAGATTGTAGTACCTATGCCATAAAAGGAGTTGGTTCAACTTCCTTTTTAGCTTGATTCAGGTACATTTATTCACATTAATGAACTTTTATATGTTCTTGGATTAAAGAAGAATATTCTTTCAGTGGAAGTCTTAGAAGACAAGGGGTTCTCTGTAGCCTTCTCAGAAGGAAAGGATATGATGTAGCCTAAGGATAGAAACATGAGCGCAACCATTGTGATTGGGGTCCATGAAGGTAACCTTTATAAGGTTTCAGGGCATGTTGTTCAGGATCTAGTTCATGACCCCTGTCAGGATTTAGAGATCAAGAGGGATCCAACTGTGCTCTTCAATCCCCAACAAAAAGGGATTGCAGAAAAGAAAAATAGAGATGAAACCTTCCATCACTCCAGATTTTTCCAGTGACTTAGACATGGAAGTGCAAGTCCATGAGTCATCTCTTTTAGACGAGCATAGGGAGTCTTTAGTTGATTCGATTAAAAAGCTTATTGAGAGGCTTTAGGGGTGCTTTGGTTTGATATCTTAGATGAGCCACGTCAGTGATTCAGAATCCTCCTCTTATGAGGAGGCAACCAAACATCAGGCTTGGAAAGGTGCTATGATATAAGATCTCCAGTTAATGATGGAAAATGATGTGTGGAAAGTGGTTCTCAGACATCAAGGGAAGTCTGTTGTAACTTCCAAGTGGATCTATAAGATTGAGTTTCTTGCTAACATCTAGAGCTGCTTGAAGCTCTCTTAGAAAATCCTATATTCTATGACAGGTCAAAACACATCGAGATGGAGTATCACTATGTCAGGGACATGGTGCAGAGAATTCAGTATGTTCTGTTCAATAAACAGATTACCGATGTGTTGACTAAGCCTCTGTCCACGATGAAGTCTGGGTACTTCCGAGACAAGCTTAGTGTTGCTGAGAGGGAGTGTTAAATATAATGCAACTGCGAGAGCCATTCTTTGGGAGGATGTAACCCTATTCAGTTAACTAGGGTTCCTGGTCAGTTAACCAGGCAATATAAGCATGTTGGAGCCATGGAAAAGTCCCTAGCATGTGGCTAGGGATCCTATATGTCTCTAGGGAATTATGGTCTGGGACCAGATAGTTTCTTGGTCACGAGGACCAAGCGGATCTTACAAGCAGAGACATAGACATCTTGGTCTGGGACTAGGAAGATTCTTAGTCTGGGACCAAGCAGTTCATGCATGTATATTCCTGGTAAGTTAACCAGGTGGATCTTGGTCAGTTAACCAAGATGATGATGTGTGATGCCCTCCTCTCCTAGGTCTTCGAGATGGTTGAGCTAGGTTTTTTCCTCAAGGGACTGGTCACCACTTGATGGAGTCACTAGCACTTGAACTCAGGAGCAGTCAGGATGAACATAGGATCACATCATCCAGTGTGGACTTTCCTTATAAGGTGATGATGAACTTCCAGATATTGTATAGAACACTTGTACATTTGAGAGAGAGATAAATGGGTTGTCTTCCCACCTTGTTGTTACACCCTTGGTATTGTGGTTAGATGGGTTGTCTTCCCACCTTGTTGTATTTGGTCTTGTGGGAAAAAGGGTTGTCCTCCCACCTTGTTACTACACCTTTGGTCTTGTAGTTAGAAGGGTTGTTTACCCCTCCTTGACTTATGGATTGCCTTGTGTTTGGTTTGGTCTTGTGACCCCTCCCTTGTTGGTCCTATGTGCTAGCGCCCCTCTTGAGTATGGTAACTTTCCTTTGTCATGTTTTTGGTACCCACTCCTAAAGACGCCCTTATAATAAATTATATTTTTTGTATGGGGTACCTTCCTAAAAGATAGGTCATTTTGACCTAGTTTAATTAACCCTAAAGACAATGAAGAAATAGAAGGAAGATCCTTCTAGAAGTCATTAAAAGGCTATAAATTGAGTCTAACCCTTCATTATGAGATCATATTGAAGTGGCAATTCAAATCTGATTTTTTGTATGACTGATCTAGGGTTTTTCAACAGTGCTATTTGGGTGATGTCTAGGGTTCCAAGGGTCTCTATGCTTGGGCGCTCTCTTGTTTTCTACTCTACTACTCATGGTTGTTCCACGTGAAGGCTGATCTCTCCTCCTCTCTCTCACACGTGTGAGCCATGGACTGTTATTGGATGGTTAAAGCCTATCTACTATCTACATGGACTGTCTTAGGGGCTTCCATCTGTTGTGTAGGGATGCCTGCTTCTGTGTGGACTGATTTGAGGGTTTCATCTACCATCTTGGGACTACCGCTGCTTATGTTGACTCTCTTGAGGGGGGACGAGACTTGTGTGGAGGCTGTTGATTACTGTTTGATTGATTTTAGGGGGCCGAGGTCTATTCTGAGACGTTGTTGTTCATTATGAGTAGGCCATTGCTTGTTTAGGGATTCCACTGTTGTTTGGACTGTGTTTAGGGATGCTCACTACTGTTTGGACTGAGTTTAGGGCTATTGCTGCCTATTTGAACTAAGTTTAGGATGCCACTTCCTGTGTTGTGACTGCCGTTGGTAGTTGGTCACTATTTTGAGGCTGCCATTGTTTAATGAAGACTGCTGTGAAAGTTTTGGGGATGATCTTGGTTGATGTACCTATTATTGTACCTATCTAACCCTACCCTACAACACTTTATCTCTCTCTCTCTCAAGTTTGTACATATCCTCAGGTAAGGGTCAATCTTTGTTCCATTTGTTGACTTGCCTATGAGAGGTAAATTCTAATATGAAAGTTGAATTCCGAGTATAAGGAAGGTTCCAACTCATCAAGTGAGTTATTAGACTATTTCTTTATGTTGTTAGTTAAGATCTCTTACTGCTTCTGTAATATTAATTTTTTGTAAATTAGCTTACTTTATTACTATTGTTGCTGTACTGGTTATTAGTTTATTTCTGCAATACTTTTACTATGTTTATCTATAGTTGTTAAATTGTTGTTTCAAACCCTAACACAATGAATATTTTGTTTTAATTTTCCTAAAGTTGAAAGAGATGAAAATTATATAGAATTCAACACATTTTTGTTCCCCAACTGTTGTATATGGAGGGGATTAATACTATGGCATGAAAGATTTCATCATTTCTTGTAAATAAGAATTTTCAATAGTAATTTTTGTGTTTGGTGGGTTTCGGTCTTAGTCAAGGTCATCATTGAGTGGCATTTAACTCCAATTTAGGTTTCACTTTTAATTTATAACTCCACTTTGTAAGTCATCTAGAGATTCCTTTATTCTTGATGTAAGGTGTCATTCCATTATTCCTTTATGGAATGTGTCATTTTTCTAAAAGAGGGCTGGGAACATTTTCTTTCATATCTACAACCGAGAGTCCATGATATACAGTGTGTTTTCATGAGCAAATTACTTATGTCTTTATTAGCATATTTTTAATCTTTGTTTTGTATTTCCTCACCTTGTTCCATCTCTATTGATAAAGCTTAAAGGCTAGGCTCTCATTTTAAAATTAGTTTTGCTGATCCACAATTCACAACATCTTATTGAATCCACAATTCAGAGCCTAGTTTCAGTGTAAGTGCTCTGTATTGAAACTCAAGATTTAGACTTGAGTATCAGGTTTCTCACACATCAAGGTGTTTCCCACATTCTTATCACTCATTACACCAATGCAGAAAACATCTACAATCACAACAACAATGGTGAAGTTGATTCCTAATGATTACAAGTAGACTTGTATTTTAAAGCTATGGGTGTTTCTTGTATCAAGAAGTCTTGATATTGCGAGGGGAAATGATGCCGAAACTTGCTTATTAAAGCTATGGGGGTTTCTTTTATCAATAAGTCTTGCATATTGTGGGGGGAAGGATGCCGAAAGTGTTGCAGGGTCTAATATTTGACATAGGTTTTGAGGGCCCCACCTCAAATAAACAAACACTTCGTTCATGTATAAAAGATACATAGAAATTAAAATTTAGTTTGGAATCATAGCAACACCGTGTGGCATTTATCAACCGATCTTTCATTGTCATTGTCCATATTTAAAATTTTCTATGGTGCACTAAGTTATAGTCCTGCCCTATCAATTGAAAAGTTGATTTGCTTCATCATTTAAGATTGTCTTTGATGTTTTACAAGTTCACATATTCCAACATTGATAAAATCCATAAAAGTGAACATTAAACTAACACCCTATCCAATAATGTTTTGTCCCCGTGTACAACATATCAAATAAATATTATACAATAAGTAGCTATGGTAGATTAGTTTCATCATTATCCACCATCATCTATTAGCTTTCGAATACTTCTAACACTAGTATCCATTGCTATGATGGTCAGGGTCACCTATTATAACGTTTAACAACCTAACTTTATATTATCAATAAGTAATGCTTACAACAATTCCATTTTTTAGTACGAATTAACGATTCTAATGCTTAATACAAATGAACCATTGATAGAGCACATGCCTGGTTAGATGAAATGTGAACCATCATATCCATTGTAAGGAAATGTCCAACATCGTTAGATGAAATGTGAACCATTAGATCCATTGTAAGGCAATGTCCAACATAATTACAATGCATCAATTCAAGATTTCATTGCATGTTATGAATTGGTGTAAGGACCTCTTACTATTTTTGTCCATCCCATTCTCTATGTTGCTATTCATTATCTTTTGCTTTGCAACTAAGTAGAGGTGCACTAATCCCTTTTTGTGTTCTTCATTACTTCTGGTGCTACATCTACCTTGTGGTATGTTAAATAATCGTTTTTAAGTTGTTATCTTCCATTGGGTTTACAATGCTCCAACGTTAGTATCCGCCAACATAACAACTGGTTGTAGTATGCTCAGGCCCACCTATTCCCAACACTATATAATCAATAAATAATGCAAACCACAATTCTGTTATTTAGTGCAAATCAACAATTCCTACATTTAATACAGATGAACCCTTGAAAAAAACATCTCTTTAGATGAATTGGGTGCAACTAGATCCATTGTAAGGAAATTTTAAACACATTTAAAGAACTTATGACTTTGGTTTCATGTCAACTATAATGGACCTGAATCAAAGTTACCAAAGTTTTCATTATATGTGATCAAGTGGTTTTATTCTAAATATCTTGTTGCTATTCATTGCTTCTAGCTTTGCAATTGGGTGGTGTGTCAATTCCCTTTGTTATTCATTACTTCCAATGTTGTCACTTAATGCCATCTCATATATTCATGTCCATGTTATTATCTTCCATTCTTCCACTGGCTTTACAATGCTCCAATACTATTAGTCACCTAGACCAGCATAGATCCATCCTAAACGCGGATCTATCAAGCACCGAGAGGCATCCAATTTCTCGAGGTCTTATTTTTTTAATGACTTTTTATTTGGTTTTAAATTTTTATTTTATGACTCGATATGGATTTTTTTTAATTATTTTTTTATTTCATTTTCATTTTTATTTTATGAGCGGACATAATTTTTTTTTAATTACTTTCTATTTTTGGTACATAACGTGACGATGTCATATTACATTACGTTACAAATCTCCATACTAGATTGTAAGCACCTCGCTACTTTTGGTGCAATGATATTTAATCTCTATTTGGTCAATGATACCTATCATAATGTTTAACAATTGACACTATATAATTAATAAATAATACAAACACTAGTTCCATCCTTCGGTACAAATAAAAAATGCCAACATTTAACAGAAATGAACCATTGATAGTGCACACGTCTCTTTAGATGAAATGAGAGCCATTAGATTCATCATAAGGTAATGCTGTAATGTACCCAACCCTTAGGACCAAAGTTTTTTGAACCAACTTGACCCTAATTCGAAACTAGGGGAAACTAGTCAAATTCTGCTACAAAAGGGTATTGTTTCCAATGATCCCAAACATTACCAAAATGACTTGAATTCTTCCAAAACTGATATGCAGGGATTCTACACATCCAAATGTATCAACTTGACCCACTGAGCACTTCTAAGCAGCGGGTTATGGTGGTTAAACAATAACGTACTTTTAGCTAAAAAAACATAATTTTGCTACAGAAAGGTATTATTTCCAAACAACCCCAAACACCACCAAATTGACTCGAATTCTTCCAAAAATGGTATGCAGGGATTCTACACATCCAAATGCATCAACTTGAACCACTGATCACTTCCAAAAAACTGTTTATGGTGATTAAACAACAACATACTTTTAGCTAATAAACTAGAATTTGTAGACTTTAGATTAGAAAACTAGTCCTTGCACATAGATCAACACACGAGGTAAATGCTGTAGCTTTTCATTAATTCTTGAAAATAATTTGAGTGTACATCAGAGGCTTCTATAGAAGCAACAAAACAAAGAATAAATCTTCTACGCAAGAGAAGATATGGATTTCACAAAACCGGTGGAAGAGGAAGGGAGATTGCTGCTCCAAATGGGAAAATATACTTCACTATTGCGCCCTCCACAAGCAATATTTCAACCCCTTCTCTTAGACCTGCTTCTTACAGAGAATTCCCCATCATATACATAATAAAGAAAATCCATATGTCAATCCCCAAGAGATCTTCATAACCTCTGGTGCGCCCTCCTCCATCAAGACACCATTAACACACTTGAACTATTGAAGAAAACACACCACAATCTACTGTTGCTGCAAATTGAGATTTCAAACACACTAAGATGAATTCGAACCAGAAAATGGACACGGACAAATCCTCACTCAATGAAGCTCCATAGAGAAATCAAGGTGATTCCTCCACTCATGGATAGCTAGGGTGGAATCTTGCACCACCGAAACTAGTTACAATGGCGAGGGGCACATATCCCAAGCTTGAGAAGCTCAATAGCTCTACAATTCAAATGAAAAATGATAAGAATCCCTTCCAGTTTGTACCTGCATCTATTTTATAGAGTTATTGAGGCCCTTTCCCCCTTATTCTCGAAATTTCTCCCAATACTAATAATAAAATTTGATTTAGTTGATAGAATAATCATTCATGATGTTTTTAGTTCCCTTCTAATGTTATTTGGCCACATGAGGACTTAACCAACCTTAGGAATTCGAATAGGGAGGGATTTAAATTCAATTTGTGGGTCCATTCCACCTCAAGCACCTCCCTTAGCTATTTTTAGGACCCGCCATTGTCATAGTTGTCATAGATGTTGTCATAGTGTCATAGATGCTTGTCATAGATTCCTTGGAAGTTACACTCCCCTAGTGCACCCTCTTGGTTTATTTTTAGCCTAGAGATGATTCATGAAATTCCTTGGGGGTTACACTTCCACTAGTGCACCCTTCTTGGTCTATTTGTAGCCCGAGATGTTAAAATTCCAAAGATTCCTTCATGATTGGATTCCCTCCACCTTGGATGGGAGTTACTTCACAAGTGGAGCCCAATCACCCTCCTATGCGCCCTTTTAGGACGATTGGACGGTTTCCATCTCATTAACAAATATTTGGCCAATATTATTGGAAAATTGTGGCTTACATCAACCCCCCTTCTTGATTTAAATTTAATGTGCATAGTGACTATCGGCAAGCTATTTCCCTACTTAATTTTATTTCCACTTGAACCCATGGGAATTGAATGGGTTAGTGGAATGACCATAATGGAACGATGGAGTCGACATTACAAATGCAGACATATAATTCAAGAACTTATAACTTGGATTCATATAAACTATAATGCATCTATCAAAGTTTTCATTGTATGCTATTGTAGTGCTCATTGTTTTAAATTGTTCATAATCAAATTTAGATTATGGTTTGTCTAATTTGGGTCAATTATTGCAAAGGTGGGATTCATTGAATAAAATTGTATATAGTGATACGTATACATATCTATCATGATAATGACTAGATAAGCTAAGCATTTTTTCCACGTGAAGTCACACCTTTATATTATACATATGTTGTTATAAAATGTTATTTATTTAATATTGTTGATAATGCATTAAAAGTTTATGCACTATTGAGTAATCATGTGAATGGACGTTGTTTCATTATGTTTTAAGCATATGATTGGTCAATTTAATACACTTTATTCTTATATGTTGACACATGCTCTCTAGTGGGAGTGGGAGTTTATATCAAACTTGAGGCATGCTGATTGATTAATTACAGGTTATAGATTCCACTGGGGTAACAATAGTGAGGAGGCTATCGCATCATGGTGGTGGCATGCATTATATATATATATATATATGGTGATAACACTGCTAGGAGAGGTGTAGTTCCATTTCGAGGTTAGGGAATTCGGTGAGGAGGCCCAACCCTTTGGATGGATGTCACAAATCATGGAATGCATTTCACATGCATGATGGTGTCATGGACTCCACGCACTTTATATTACAATTAATAGAGGAGCATGCGCAATGTTGGGTGTGTTATATTCTTTGCATATAAATTGATGGTCGAAGTCGATAGTTGACTAGAATTGAAGTTGACAGTGGTAGAAGTATGGATGATGGGTTGTCTAGTATAGTTGATGGGGAAGTCATCAAGCATAAAGCAAGGGTAGATTCGATGAACACTTGGATGACAAGAAACTCAACGGGTGGTCGACTATGGTTGACTCAGTCAAATTGATTGTAACATAATAACTACATTCGGTTAGAAAGTTATGGACCACCATTAATGAGCAGTTAGCCATAACTAAGTTGGGTACCACAAGCTAGTGTATGTATTGCAACTATAAATGTGATGGAAGGTAGAAATATATCTAGTATGATGTAGGAGACACAAGATAGTGAGAAGTATTATAGTGTCCTAACTTGACTGTGTTGGTACCGTACAAGAATAGTGATTTCATGCTTGATCTAAAGTGATCTTGTAAATCACTATTGTAAACATTGGTTAAGAGTATTTTTCAATAGATGTGTGGCAAAGCTCATAGGTTTGATGGATTTCCTCGGTAGAGGGGTTTCTACAGTATTTTTTCTGTGTATTATGTGTGATTGTGTTTTGTGCCATTGATAATTTTGTTATATCTTTAATTGTAAGAATCATTATGCATGCTCATTGCATTAGGTATTAGAACCCAACAATTGGCATCAAAGCTATATTTGGCTTCAAGGGGACGCCTTTGTTGCTGAGGGTTTGGCTTGGTCATGGATATGGTGAATACCTAGTTTCAGTGGGAAATCTAGAACGATTGATTCATAGTTAAGAATGGTCGATAATTCAATGATATAAATTGAATAGTTTAATGGACAAAATTTTGAACTTTGCAAGCTTAAAATGGAGGATTTCCTTGTAGATTGAGAACAATGGGTTGTTGTCCATCCAAGAACCACTTTGATATGAATCTCGAAGGAATATTGACAAAATAAACAGGAAAGCAAGGAGTACAATCCGACTTTGTTTAACAGATTCTGTCAACAGAGGAAATTTGGATGAAAAATGGGCCTCCCAAGGAAAATGATAAAATAATGCCATGTAGACAATTTTTTTATACTATTTCACTTTTATCGAAGTTGCTCAAGGTTATTTTACTTTTTTATCAAAGCTATCTTAGATATATATTTTATATTAAAATCAATTTATGAGGAGGAAATTCAATGTAGTGTTTTCACCCAAAATAAGGAAGAAAAATTAAATACACAGTATCATCTTAAAAGTTATTGGACCCAACTTTTCATAGTGTATAGTATTATTATAATATATATATTTTTTTGGTAAGCTGCAGTCATCTACTAATCAATAGAAATAAAAAAATACATATAAATTAACTGTCTGTGGCGGTCTGAGTGAGTAGAGCCACCAACCCAGATATTCAAAAGGATCAAAATGGCTATGCCCATAGTTACAAAACCCCTTCCCTGAACATGGAAAGCAAGTAATTTCTGGAAATGGACATTGTTTGTAATAGCCTATAATATTACAACTAAAATATAACATTCTATGAAGCAAATTGTAGCAGAAAATCTAGAAATTGTAGAGAGTAACCGAAACCTCCTTACCTCGCCGTGTCTGTTGCATTTTCATCAGGGTGAACCTCCTCTAGGATTAGGCAACTGAAGTTATCCTCCTCCATCCTTTCTTGATCCGACAAATTGACGGGCTGGGGCTCAGTATTTTGCCAGGGGGGAACAATTTCCTCTGTATTATCACGAACATGCTTAGAAAGTATTGGACTGGTGGTGGAGGGAATAGGGAAAGAATCCATGGCAAGTTCCTTTCCCGGCAGCTCCGTGGTCGCTAGAGCAGGCTCACGACCCACCGCAGCTTTAGAATTATCCCTGTGGACTCCCTCTACAACCCTGATGCTACCTCCGACATGGATGTTCGGAGCATATGTCTGCCAGCCAAAGGTGGTTTCTATATGCCCCAACATACCCTCCATTTGAACGAAGTTTTCCCTTAGAGTCTGTGTTGTGTCCTTAGATTTGGACTAGTTGGCCACCATATCTTCCATAAAAGCACCCAACATGTTCTTGACGAGCCAGTAGTGGTTGATACGTCCCTCATTCCTGCCAAAGGAGAGATGGTCAAAAATTAGGCGAGCTTCCCAATTGTCGATGAGAAGTCAAACGGGGATGGGAACTCCCTCCCCATAACCATCCGTTTCTTTCCAGTTCGTGCTGGTAGTGTTTCGTCCGACCCTCCCTCTTCTTGGGTTTCCCCGTTTCCTAGACATAGTTGCAGATAACCATGAGCTGGTTACAGAAGCCAAGTTCGTAGGCAGAAATAGAGTATCGAGCAACGTGAAATCTCGAGTGATGGCTGGAAACGCCCACATTATCGTCTTTAACCAGTTCCTGGCTAAGGGCATTAGCACCACACCTATGAGAGATTTGGCGATGGCACCTGTAAGCCGAAACCAGCTCAACCGATGTGACATGTTTAGCTACAGGAGTGAATGCGTCTGGGCTTGATACCCACGACACTTTAAATGTTTCTCCAAATCTCTGCCACAGGTCAGGATCGCTGGCCTATGTGCCATCTTTGTCACGACACCCACATCTGGGTTTATTATAATATAATATTATTGTATATTAGTTTTAGTATTAATTACTATTATATATTACTTATAATATTTTCTATTGTTATATATTAATTATATATTAACATTAGTTAAAATTGATTGGACCCAACTTTTCATCGTATATAGTACTGTTATAAGATATTAATTATAGTATAATATTATTAGATATTAGTTGTAATATTAATTAATATTACTATTATATATTATATATTGGTCATGTATTACCTAAAAAGATGGATGGGTATATTAGTTATGATATTATTACTATTATATATATATTTTTTGTAAGCTGCATAGTAAGATTATATTATAGTACAAAAAAGAGTACAATCATAAGGAGAAGCTGAATATAACATTCCGGCGCTACTCATTGTGTCCATATTACATAAAAAGTACTGTGAGAAAATCCTAGAGAAGTATACTAAATAACCACCGATCAAGAAAGTCATAGATAGAAAGAGACTCTGCAATAAATATAAACAAAAACAGAGCTTCAGAGCAGGGAGTGTGGTGCTCTAGACAAGCCTTTTCAAGAACTAGCTTCCGCTCCTTTGGAATCATGGAGATCAACATAAATGAGGCAGGGACCGAAGAAATCATCTGTCCATTGTTGTTCTGGGAGCTTGGTGGGCAGGGGCTCAATTCCGTCCTTACGAGTGCGTTTATACTGGGTGACTGCAATTGTGGAGGGAACCAGAAAGGAAGTCCTAGGAGACACTCCTTGCACCACAACCGCCGCAGGAGAGTCCGGACCCCAGGTATGTCTAGGAGTAGGAGAAGCATCCTCTGGGGTGGTGAGGCCCATGGAGTCGTGAAGAGAGCTGCCAGTCGCCTGCATCGTTGCCTGAGAGCCAGTTCCTTTGTTGAGAGCCATATCCTCCTTCCCGGAACTTGCAACAGGACCCTCAGGTCTAAAACCTATGGGATGAGCCGGCTGAGGAAACAATGAGTAGAAATGGCGATTTGTGAGTATGGCTTCCAATGCCACAAGGGTCCCGTCCAAATGAGCCATGGTGGACCTGGTGTCCATAATGGACATCTTGGCCAAATTCTAGTGGGTCAACATCTCTTCAACCAACGTGCCGATCAAATTCTTGAGAAGCCAGTAGTGATTCACTTGAGTGCCCGGACTGCCGAAGACAAGGATTTCTGCCACATTTCGCGATTCCCAGTCATCCACCATGCGCCAGATCGGCATGGATACATTATCCTTGTATCCAATGTTTGCAGGGATTTCCTTCTCAACCGACGTGGATTTTCCAGTGCTTTGAGCAGAGCCGCGCCTGGAAGTACCCCTTGTACGCTTCATGGCAGTGTTGGAGAGATTGCAGGAGTGTTGCATAGGGGTCGAACTTTCAGTGGAAGACGCAGGCGAAGAAAACCGAAAGTGTGAAATGAACGCAGGAGGATGGGCAGGGCTCTTCATATCCCGGAGGAGGCGTCTGGGAGGGAGGAACTTCGCACGGGACAGAGTAATGGTGAAGTGAAACCAGCAGGGGCGAGAGGACATAGGGAACCAATCCAGAATTAATGCCACCCACCAGGCCATGTGGGCAGAGACAGTAGGAACGTGCAAGACGGTCATGTCTGACATTTAAGCGCCATCTTGGATGGAGGATAGCCTAGGATCTGGAGCAGGGGGAGATGGTGTGTCCAAGTGACTGCACTGTCCTTCAAACGTTGCTGGAGTAAGCTTGTGCATGCAAGCTCTGTCATCACGTGCGGGGGGGGTGTGGTGGTGGCCTCTCCATTTGCGCGATGGCAGAGGATGGTGCACCATGATCACCCGCATCCGGGATATTACTATTATATATTAATTATATATTTGTTATGATATTAGTTAAAAGTTATTGGACCCAACATTTCACGATGTATAGTAATATTATAATATCTTAATTATAATATAATATTATAATATAATATTATAATATATTAGTTTTAATATTAATTATTATTACTATTATATATTATATATGGGTCACATATTACCTAAAATCTATTAACATATTAATTTCATTATCAATATCCAAGATAATTTCGGGCAACTTGGATAACGATAGAAAAATTATATTATTAAAAAATTCCACTTATCCCCAAATTATATAATAAAAATTTGCCTCAGACATGCACCTCTTTTGAATTTTAAAGCATTTTGATTGGCTAATACATGATGACTGTTGAACTTTGGTTGTCATTGATGTCAACTGATTTCAAAGAGGGCTTAGTATCCTTGTGCTAGTTTGAAGAAGAATATTCAGACTATAGAAGGACATCCAGTTTGAAGAAGTATGTGAAATCCAATTTGAAGAAGTACATAAGGTATGTGTGCAAGTTCCAATCCATATAGTTGCAATACTTCAAAGATAATGTCAAACAGGTGGTTAGAAAAGTCCTGGAAGTGCCCAAGAGGTTCAGGAGCAAGAAGTGGTTGGACATGTATGCAAGTCTCAAAAGTGCACAAGACCCACAAGCGACGCTACTTCAAGAGCGCAAGACCCCACACGAAGTGGTACCCAAGTGCGCAAGACCCACTATGCAAAGGAATAAGTGTGCAAAAAAATTACAAGGCATGATACTGTTATCACACAACTTATAGTTGTCCCTAGTGGTATCCCATCCGGGACGGTAGAGGAGATGGACAACTAAAGAGGTGACCCAAGAGATGCAACGGTTCCCAATGCAAGGTGGGAGTCACGTCAACCGAGGCACTCTTCGCTTTAGATCTAGATGAATCAAGACCTAGGGGGAGACCCTATTACCAATCAAAGATGATTGGACCCAAACAAAGGTTCCTAGGGATAAGTAAATGATGAGTTACAAAAACCAATGCAAGGTTAAGTGGACCTAGAAGTTAAAGTATGGTTGAAGGTGGTTTGAGAGATGATTAGTGTTTCAACCAATGTATGATTTAGGCCACATGATGAGCTAAAAAGATAAGATCTAGTACCATGTATTACACAAGTGGGACCCACTTTCTTGGGATATGTGAATGACTCAAATGGGACCCACAAGGTGGACTTTAAGGGATGAAATTGGTACTAAGGGGCATATAATGAGTAGATCTATGGATCTAAGTTGAAATTAGGAATACCCACTTACAGGATCTAAGGTTTGACACAATTCCCAAGGAGTGCGACTTGCTTAAGGAGGACTAGTGCCTTGTTGGATGGGTTAATGGAGTCAAAAGATATGTCAAAGTGTATATCGGGACACCTAGTATGCAAATCAAATGGGCTAATTGGGATATGATGGTTGGATTTTACTAGATCTAGGGTTTCATGATATGACCCAAGTGGACCACAATCCCTTAAAATAAGGAATGCTACCCTCAAGGCAGATTGTCACAAAATGATATTCTAGACCTAGGTTTCAAGGTATGCCCATTCCAAATCCACCAAAATCTCAACTACCCACGTCCTCAAAGTGGGCAAACTCAATCACCCAAGGAAGTGCGACCTTGCTCAAGGAGGGATAAAAGATAGGAAAGGTGTGTCAAAACAAGTCCAATGGCCACCAAATTGCAGATCCAAGTAGTTTAGGCAATGATATATGTGGATCTAGAAAATCAAGACAATCCAAGAGTTAGATCTTACTAGATCTGAGTTTTAAGGTGCCAAGTAGTTCAAAAGGGGGTTTTGATCCCTTAAAATGTGGAATGATGCCCACAAGGTAGAAATCAACCAAGTAAAAGTCTAGGGGTAGGTTATCAAGCGTGTAGATTATGAATCAAGTGGGATCTCCCCTACCCATATTCTAGATCTAACCAAACAAGCCTCTCCAAGGAAGTGCGATTTGGCTCAAGAGGGCTTTATTGCCTTGAAAAGTGTGTAAATTTTAACCCAATCACCACCAAATTATAGATCCAACTAGGGGTGGATGCTATAGAGGTGGGTTCTTAAGATCTTTTCAAAAGCAAGGCTAGATCTAAGTAGATCTAAGAAAAACCAAAATTTGGGGTTTTGATTAATTAGGGTTTGTGACCAATGAAGAGAGAATGGATGGAAAGAGACACATACCTTGTAGATCTTACCTCAATTGCTTATGGCCACCTTGCAAATTGATAGCATTCTCCTATGTGTATATTCAAGAGTCCAATTTTGATTCTCCAAGCCAAATCGTCCTCAAGAAGCCAAATCGTCGTCCTCTTACAAGACAAGATCAAAGGAAACAAGTCAAGTAAGATGATTATGAAAATGATAGAAAGATGTAATAGAAAGCATCAAATATGTCACAAAGATACAATAATGATACTCCCTGTCACAAGATCAACCCAAGAGAGAATATGTGGATCCCTCCAACAATAACCCTCAAGAAATCGTCCTCCTCTCCACCAATTCGACTTCCCTGCAAGACAAATAGTTGTAGAACCAAAACCCACAATGATACATAGAAGAGATACTGTATACTCAAGATGCAAGAGAATCCACAAGACAAGAGAGATATGCTCCACAAAGAAGTGTTCTATTCCAATATTCTAGAGTTCCAAAGGTGAGCTATACAATAGGGGGTCTCCTCTTTATATAGGATAATAAAGACCAAAACCCTATACCACTCTACAATACTACATCAAATGAGTGGTTGACATTAAAAGATCTCAATACATGATCAATGGCTAATAATGAATCATAAAAATATAATGATGACGCCCTAACTAAATGGTACAAAGTGAGGATGACGTCATCCACTAGAGGGGTAAAAGTACAAAAATCCACCTCATAATGACTAGGACATAACATAAGAAGCACATGGTGGGGCTAGGAGGCATCAATCCTTACTAGCTCATCCCCAAGTCACAATAAAATAATAAAATATGTCCAAGATAATATAAATGATCAAATCTGTCCTCAAAATCTGTGACAGACAAGCAGTAAAAGACCTCCTGTGATCGCTGTGGGCCTACCCACATGGTGAAAACTGGCTGGAAGATAGTGGGATCACCCTGGAAGACCTCTATGAAAACCAAGTGCCAAAACTTTTCCTCAATTGCCCAAATTGAATTCCTCAGTGACCACTTTATCCCATTTTTTAACTGCCTCAGTAACTGTGAAAGTGCCAAAACTGCCTCCCAGGGCATTTGCACTGTCCCACTAAGCCCATCAGGCTCTCCAGAAGGGGGGGTAAATGGTAAAAACAAGTGGCTGGACCACCCCCTCCTCATACAGCTCCCTAGGTGAACTGGCCTCTCATGGCCCCTGCTGCTCAGGCTGGGAAATCAGCCCCAAATCTGGTCAACAAGTGTAAAACCGCATCAATCACTGTCAAAAGTGCCCAGAACTGAAAGATAAGTGTCTCATTGGATCCAGAAGACCCAAATCCACTAGGAATGTGTACTCATACACCATGGGTTTCCCTAATGGGGCAGCTGTAGGGTCCACCATATATGGACAATGTATAATCTGATGATCTAAAGTAATAAATAAAACTACTGAACTGCATCAATCATCATCTGCATCCTATATCCATCATATGGCATCATCATCAAGAGTATGTGGGTCCATCAATCATCATCTATAAGCATATGTGGCCCACATCATCACGGTTCCCAAGAAATGACCATAGTCAAACTAGGTTTGACTAGGTCCATATATAACCAAGGAAAAATCATATCAGTAGACTAAAACATGTTCCTCTAATCATTCTCACAGCTTAGCTCAAAGTATAACATCCATTCAGTGGCATTAATCAAGTTAGCATATTCCTTTGTTATATGAAATTACTTGCACAATAGTTTAAATGACAAACTTACCCATTGGACATGGTCAAACTACTAGTGAAGGATGAAGGATAGGAACAAGGTTGGGCCAAGGGGTTGACTTGTCTAACTCAACTCAAAAATACTTTGGACTGGGAGAAGGGGAAAGCTACAAACTCTGTGCTGGACAAAATAACACGGGGAATGGTTGTGCCTCACAAATGGATAAGTTGTTTAGAGAGTGCTTATTCAACTTAGGCATCATGTCTACATCAAGTTGATTCAGGTTCATTAGGATCATTCAATTTCATTTCATGGCCTTTTTGGCCTACATAACCCTTTGGATCTCAGGTGTGCTGATAAGCACAACTAGTTGCAGCTTGCATCTAGGGCATGTTTTCATATACATATAAGGTCAGCAATTGTTTAGATATAGCTTTTAAGAACCATTACTTTTTTGGACCTTTCATATACTCTTCGAGGAGTATTTTTAGCAGTTCATCGCTCTTGCCCTTTTTAGTTTCCATGGGAAAATTTATAAGTTTCCATAAGTAGTACATGAGCTTTTAGTTTTAGCCAACAACATCTCAAGTGACTAGGGGGAGTTTGAGCCAATGCCAAACATCGGGACAACCGACTAGAATGATTTAGGCCTACAATCCAACTCACCAAAGGCAAGTTTTGTCACCAACTTAGAGCCGAGACACCAAACATACAGGGATGCGGTCCAAACACAGAGGTAGAAAATGGGGAAGTCCTCAGTATCAGAAAGTCAAATAAGACAGGTCAAGGTTTAAAGTCAAATAAGGAAAGTCATGTATGGATGGAGTCAAGTGAATTTGGAGCCTAAACTAGCAGACAACTGGTGTCAGGAAAGACCATATCTATGTAAGGTGGTAAACCAGTGAGTTTTGTCAAACAACCTAAATGTGCAAGTAAATGTCCATTTTATAATTTAGAGTTCATTTTAAACAGTTTGCCACATCAGGAATAATATACCAAGCAGATGCTGTGAACATGACTAAATCAACAAGATAATAATCCACAGTCAATGATAAAACATCCTTAGGTCATATAACATCATCACAATAATAATCATCATATATCATCTGAAACACTGCTGCAATACATCTCTAGGCACTGAACTGAAACTGTATGGGATAAAGGATCACATCGGTCATCAAATCTGAACTCTCAAGGCTCAGCCTTGACACAAGGTCTAACATAAGTTTGAATAATACACTGCTCTGATCATGAGTGATCTCAAGATATACAATCATCATAGCCAAGCTTTGAATAATGGAAGCTCTGGAATGTGCAGATATCTGCTAAACAAGAATAGTAGCCCTGCTACTATGGTGTGATAATAGATACCTCAGTTGCGTAGATCATGACAAGTGGCAGATGCTTGACCAAGCTTGACCGTGAAGTAAGGAAGAAGGGACGCTACAACCAATTTGTGGACATATGGTTTGCACAGACCAAGTATAAATAAGAATTCAAGTTGAAGAGTTTAAGTAAGCTTGAAGATGCAAAAGTTGTAGTAATTTGATATGGCAAGCTTCGAATTGTTGGGGTTTCAATGGCTCGATGAACCTACACAACATAATCTAGAAGAGAGCCAAATGCACAAAGACAAAGATGCAACACAATAGATGATGCGCATGATAATATGTTTTAATTGAGACAGATGCACGAAGACATAAATGAAGCAAAACAAATGATGCGCATAATGATGTAGTGTATGACCGAGTGCGCAAAAACATAAAGGTAGAATTGCATATGATACGCAGGAGGTCATTATATGTCTAATACATATGCGCAAGAACATAACAATAGAACAACAGAAGAAGCGTAGTACCAGTGGAGTTTGCATATGCGCAGAAACAAAACATAATGCTGAAACAATGTGCAGATTGAAGAAGGTTATGGAATGCAAGTACCAAAGGGTAATATTGAAGAGATTGATGCAACGAAGTGAAGTGTGTGGTGAACTGATGATACAATACATCAATTGCAAGATCATAGTATATAGAAGGTGTGCACAACATAATGTATTGTAGTAAATATGAAGAGTGCACGGATCAGTAAACAACAAAGAAGAATCTACTACAGTCATATCAGGGCAGCAGGACGAGGCAATGAACAAGGAGTCGATGCTTCCTTCAGGTCGGTGACTGTAAATTCACGGGGTCGGTGCCTCCTTCCAGTTGGTGTTGGTAAATAATGGATTTGCTGCTTCCTTCAGGTTGTAGCCCGTAAATCAGGGGGTTGGAGCCTCCTTCGAGTTGGTGCTGGAGAACTTTGGAAGTTGGTGCTTCCCATGAATGTAATATTTATCATATAAGAAAGCATTCTGTGGTTTTCTCCCGTTTGGGTTTCCACGTTAACTCTGTGTTTTCTATCTATTGCGCATATGTTCATGAATTATTTTTTATTATGGTGAATGCATAATATAACTCCAGTTTATATTTGGTAAAAGTAAAAATTGTTGATAACTGCGCATAATACTGATTCACCCGCCTCTCAGTATTAATTAGATTCCAACAATTTGTATCAGAGTGGGTTTCTTCAGTAACCATTTAAAAACTGGAAGATAGGTCCTTGCGCAGATATAGGTGTAAATGAAAGATCCTCTCAAGGTGAAGCACCATGGTTACAAGAAAATGACAACATACAAAATCTCTATGTCGTAGAAGCAAGGTATGTCATTCGCACTTAGAGAAAACTATAGAAGAGGTAAAAAGAGTTGCAACCAATATCAAGCAAACTCTGAAAATGAAAGAAGAGGAATCAAAAGGGATGTCATCATACTTTACTAGTTAGTTACATGAGATGGATATAAAAACCTGTCAAGCTCATAAACTTAAGATTGACACAACAGATAGTGACCTTAAAAAATCAGTTGCAAAAAATCATAAGTTATCTAAAGATATTATACTTCTGAATAAATAACTAGAAGATGCTAAACAAGAAAGAGAAGAAATCCTTGCTAAGTCAAATGAAGAGGTCTTGTCACTAAAATATCATCTCCAAAAGTCCTAAAGACAAAACAACAATGCCAACATGGTGATCAATGAACAACAAAGTCAACTTCAAGAAAGAGATCTTGAGATCATGGATCTAAAAGAGAAAAGCTTTGAGAATAATAAAATGATCGATGAATAGAAGACTCAACTAATTGAAAAGGAACAAGAAGTTGAAAAACTGCAAACAAAACTAAGGACCAATGACAAATTTGCTAAAAGCACAAAAGTATTGAATGAGATTCTTAGCAAGCAGAGGTCACCATTTAACAAATCTGGTTTAGGTTACAAGGTTGGAGTCATCAAGGAAGAAGAGCCATCTCTCAAGAAGAAAATAAAGAAACTAATCAAAAGGAAAATCAAAGGACAAATTACAAGAATACTGCGTAATGTTGGAAGTGTAACATGGTTGGACATATTGGAAAGTTCTGTAACAATGTAGTTTGTTACAAGTGCAATAATATTGGTCACAAAGCTCAAAACCATGAAAATTCAAAGAAAGTCAATAAATATTGGAAGAAAAAAACAAGAAATACATATGAGGAATCTCATCCTGTTCTATACAAAAGATGGAATACTCTTGCAAATCAAGAAAAATAACAACGTAGAATGATTTGGAGAAGGAAGTCTGCAGATAAAGGTAATAACTTGATTCCATGCGGAGATAGTAAATACATAACTGAAAATCTGACTAATTCCCTTGTACTGAATGAAAACTTGGGAGACCAATCAATCTCTACTTCAATACAATATTAATCCATAGATAGGCGAACTTGAAACAGAAAGAAGATTGTGTGCAAAATAAACTATGACAACAGGTGAGATTAATGACTAGTGGAGTAGTGGAAATAGTGGTTACCAATTAATAGGAAGCATTAGTAATTAGAGGAAGAGGATGGTTAATTGAATTTGGACAAGATCAACAAAATCTCGAGAAAATCGAAACATTTCAGTTTTCGAAAACAGACCAAATCTAGGCAAATCCGCAAAGAACGAAAATCATTAATGACAGAGGAAAGTCACCGAATCCTTATAAGTCATGAATATCTCCAGTATGAACCTCCTGCGTCTATTGAGGACATTAGCTACAGAGTGAATAATTGTGAGTGAATGTTGAAGCTCAGAAGCCATGACACCCAAGAGACAATGAAGGTCAAAGAACCCATCAATGAACATGCAAGGAGAATTTCCACAAACACTAGGTGCCTTTTCCTCAAAGCCTGTAAAAGCTTCCTCATGACTACATTCCATATAGAAAACCTACTGTGGTGCATGTTAAATTTCCCAATGTGGAAGAATCAGACATACCGGCATGGAAGGCTTCTAAAGGTGTGATAGTTGAAGAAAATATGCTCGGGCAACTGTATAAGTTTGGGTTTTCAGATTATGATGTCATCGACGCTGATAAATTCCCTGAAATGATTATGGACAAGTACATGAATATGATTTTTATCCTAGACCCTAAGGTACCAGTTGTGATGGAGCTACAGACATGGCCAAATGGGTTGTCAAAATTGGGGATACTGAACTTGTTGGAGATCCCTCACTTTGGAAGGTCCCCACAGGTGAAAATGTGTGCAAAATGGATGTTATCACAAGTGCATGGTGGGTACCTGTGGCCAACCAATCCTATCTCCATTGACGCCGAAATGATTGAGTCGATCATAGGGCTTCCTACCATAGGGGAAGCTGTAAGTCTTCTTATGGACAAGATACAAGAGAAATCCATTGGAAATAAGATTGTGGAAAAATATGGAACTCAACGGGATAGCAGAGGATACTTAGTCATGCAGATAAAAGACGATGCTGTGAGATTTGCTTTTCGGATACTATCATGCAAGATATTTCGAAAAAGTTGCCAGGACTAGGTCTCATCAACAATAATTGCAGCCGCAGAGAAATGTGTGGAGGGTGTGCAGATGAACTAATCAACGTTTTTGTTGAACAAGTTTCTGGAGGACTTCCAGGAAATGAAAGAAAAAAGGTACACCCTTCCATTATACTTGGTTATTGATATGTATTGCACTAGTAGGATGGAAAGAACCAGAAGGGAGTCAAATCTTTGACAGAAACAGGAGGCCATTCCTAGTAGCCATGTATACAAACTTGTGGTTTTGTAAAATTGCACACAGAAAGGAAGACAACAAAATCAAATTTTACGTATACTGTGAGGATATTAGAGTCATCTTACCAGGAAACACCACACATACAACCTCATGTGAAAATCCTCACAGCAGATCTAAGAGATGATGTATCTCACAAGAGAATAATTATGATTAAGCAAGAAAATAGAAGAAGAGTGATACATGCAGTATAATGAGCAACAGAATAATATGGTACAGTAGAACTCAGATAGAAGCAATAATACTTCGGTCATACTATGTTATTAATCACAAATGGACATATAAATAATACAATGCATGAGGAATTCGAATGCCTAAGGTGGCAATTCGAATTAGCCTTCATGGAGTGATCAAAGGATCACTGGAGTGTCATCGGAGCACAACTAGGTGTCCTCATGATCATCGGAGCGCAACTGGAAGTCTTCATCATCATCAGTGGAGTCATCAATGCTCAAGTAACTGTCAACCATCAGTCAAACTAACTCTGGTAGGTGTAACTCAGTGTAACTAAGTGTAACTCAGTGTAACTAAGTGTAACTGAGTGTAACTGAGTGTAACTCAATGTAACTAAGTGTAACTCAATGTAACTAAGAGTAACTGAATGTAACTGAGTGTAACTCAATGTAACTGACTGTAACTGACTGTAACTGACTGTAACTGAATGTAACTGAGTGTAACTGAGTGTAACTGACTGTAACTCAATGTAACTGAATGTAACTGAGTGTAACTGACTGTAACTCAATGTAACTGAATGTAACTGAGTGTAACTGACTGTAACTCAATGTAACTGAGTGTAACTGAGTGTAACTGACTGTAACTCAATGTAACTGAGTGTAACTGAGTGTAACTGACTGGTAGGTGAAGAAGGGCGAGTTGCTCCCTAAAATCAAGGAAGAAGGGCGCACTAAGCAATTGGAGGGCTAAAACTGAATAGTGAGAATCTCCTGGGGGCTGGCTAACTGAGGGCTAGGTGCTGGACTAATGACTGGGATGCATGCAAAATGCATGCAAACCCTAGAATGCATGCAAACCCTAAAAGGTGCATGCATGACTGAAAATGTAAATGATCAAAATACTGGTGGGACTAGGATGGAGTATAGGAATATCCTAACACCCCCCCTTAATCCATCCTGGGCCCTGGTAACTAAGACCAAAGGTCACCCAATACAATGAATAATAACAATCAATAAACCAAGGAAGTGGGAAAATTTCATGGGAAACATACCCCCTCCTCAAAAAATAGACTGTAAAGCACACATAAAAAATAAAAGCTCCAAACTCAAGCATGTGTGATGCTTGGTCATATGTCTGGAGGTATCTTCTTCTTGGGAAGAAGTGGATCATGCTCAAAAAGCATGTGCTTGTACTTGCTCTTCAGATCGAATGTGATGAGAACAAATTCAACAGTATTAGAATGATCCTTGAACCTGTGATTCGAATCAGCTGAGGTAGGATCAAATTTTTGAATGTGCATATAGTCCTTTGTCTTCTCCTTCGAACCACCATGGGTGAGATTATGCCAAAAAGAACTATTACATGTTTGCTTGAAATCAAAATCAGATTTAAGACTTTCAAAACAGTTTCTTGAGATCTCCTTTGAACCAGCAGGGGTGAGATCAAAACTATCATATGATGCATGAGAAATTATCTCAAGCGGGTGGCAATGGCCATATTCTTCAATAACCTTCTGAAAGCATGTGCTAATGATCATATAGTAGTAAATAAGAGATGTTTGCTGAAGAGGAGCGAATGCATTACCTCCAATAGCTGATTTGACCTCTGAAATAATCATGTGATCATGATGCAAACCAACAGACTCTCGTGCAAGAGAGGATTTAGGACCTTCTGCAATATCTAGAGTGTGAGCTGGCACAGAAAGAGAAGAAAGTTTGAGCATGAGCGGAGAATCTGCAAGTTCTTTGTCAACAACTTCAATATGAGATGATACTGGTTCATGATCTGAGAGATCATCAAGGGGAGCGAATGCAACATGATCCGAGAGACCATCAGGAGGAGCAAATGCATCATGATCTGAGAGACCATCAAGTGGAGCGAATGCATCAACTTCCTTGCTTTTGAAGGGATTTGGACCAAAACCATCATTCTTTTTGCCGAATCTTTCATCCAGATGAGCCCATAACTCTTTTGGAGTTTCAATTTCAAAGATGGTCGGGTACAATATGTAATCAGTCATAGTAAGCTTCATTCTTCCAATGTGCATGTCACCTTTATTCAACCATTTAATCTTCTTTGTAGAGGATTCGAACTCTCTTTCAAAATAGCAATCAAAGAGATCATGGCTCTTTAAATATGCTATTATTTTTGGTTTCCATTCATCATAGTTGAATAGAGAAAGAGGAGTGATTTCTTCTAATTCAGGATACATTGAAGATGTAGAAGACCTGCAAAAACAATATAGAATAACTGCAACTGCTACTGCTGCAAAAATGCAGATTCTGCTGCAACTGCTGAACTCGAAATCTTGGTAATAACCTGCAAAAAACTCTCAAGAATGGAGATAAACAATACTCTCAACATGCTCTGATACCATGTGAAAATCCTCACAGCAGATCTAAGAGATGATGTATCTCACAAGAGAATAATTATGATTAAGCAAGAAAATAGAAGAAGAGTGATACATGCAGTATAATGAGCAACAGAATAATATGGTACAGTAGAACTCAGATAGAAGCAATAATACTTCGGTCATACTATGTTATTAATCACAAATGGACATATAAATAATACAATGCATGAGGAATTCGAATGCCTAAGGTGGCAATTCGAATTAGCCTTCATGGAGTGATCAAAGGATCACTGGAGTGTCATCGGAGCACAACTAGGTGTCCTCATGATCATCGGAGCGCAACTGGAAGTCTTCATCATCATCAGTGGAGTCATCAATGCTCAAGTAACTGTCAACCATCAGTCAAACTAACTCTGGTAGGTGTAACTCAGTGTAACTAAGTGTAACTCAGTGTAACTAAGTGTAACTGAGTGTAACTGAGTGTAACTCAATGTAACTAAGTGTAACTCAATGTAACTAAGAGTAACTGAATGTAACTGAGTGTAACTCAATGTAACTGAGTGTAACTGACTGTAACTGACTGTAACTGAATGTAACTGAGTGTAACTGAGTGTAACTGACTGTAACTCAATGTAACTGAATGTAACTGAGTGTAACTGACTGTAACTCAATGTAACTGAATGTAACTGAGTGTAACTGACTGTAACTCAATGTAACTGAGTGTAACTGAGTGTAACTGACTGTAACTCAATGTAACTGAGTGTAACTGACTGGTAGGTGAAGAAGGGCGAGTTGCTCCCTAAAATCAAGGAAGAAGGGCGCACTAAGCAATTGGAGGGCTAAAACTGAATAGTGAGAATCTCCTGGGGGCTGGCTAACTGAGGGCTAGGTGCTGGACTAATGACTGGGATGCATGCAAAATGCATGCAAACCCTAGAATGCATGCAAACCCTAAAAGGTGCATGCATGACTGAAAATGTAAATGATCAAAATACTGGTGGGACTAGGATGGAGTATAGGAATATCCTAACACCTCACATAGTTGAAGCACACAAGGGAATTGCATGCTTCAAAATAGGAATGCATCATACCTACATACAAGCTAAAAGAGATCCCGACAGGAAATGGCTTCCTACTATGTTTATTTATTCTGAGGATAACATTACGAAAATAATCCATGAGTGGGATCCAGCGTGGAGGGTTCCACTAACAGAAGAAGAGGAGGTTGCGCATAAGGAACAACCTAATAATCCAACATCCATAGAAGAGGAAATTGTTGGCACATAAATTCCTCCTAAACCTACACAACAATATGCCAGATAAGAAGAGGACATAAATGGATAATCTTGGAGAGTCTTCAAGGAATAAAATAAAAACGTAGAAGCCCAGTCTTGTTTAGTCACTGACAATAGATGACATTGAAAAAATTGGCATAGAAGTTAGAAATGCTACTGAAGAAGCCATGTAGAATATGAATACAAAGGGTGAGATTGAAGACCTTACGACACAACAAGAGGAGATCCTACTGAAGATATAAGAAAATTTTGCAACTATGAAGTGGTTGAACTGACGACCAAGGGAAAAGAACAAAATGATGTGGAAGCACGCTTGGATGCACATCTGTGTAGTTGATAGACACACCTTGTCGCACAAACAAAGGAACTAGAGCACATCAGAGACTGAAAATTTCATCTGCAGCTTTGGTGCTTCCCAATCAAGAGATGTAGGAATTTGTAAGTCATGTAGAAATGATTCTGTCGCACTTACCTTTAAATGAGCTACATGTACTGCATACATCCATTGCGCAGGAAATCGGATGGAGACATGATGTTGTTACAACTGACTCGCACAAAAGATAGAATGTGAAGGAAGCTCTATAGGAAGAACGTTCTAGCATGAAGATAGAAAAAGAAAATATTGTGCAAAAGACATCTGATTTGGAGGAAAAAGCAGAAGAACTAGTCACAATAGGTGATCAGTTGAAGCAAGAAGTGGAGGAAGAACAAAAAAAATCCCTAAAGCTACAGAAGGCATTGGAAGAAGTATACAATGCGCTTTTAGAGGTTCAAATCGTTGAGGATAATTCTCCAGAAAGAAAAGTGTTAAAGATAGGCAAGGCCATTCAAGGGATACAAGCTAAAGTTGAAGAATTGTCACCAGAACAACAACTAGGAACACCTCCAGAAGTCAAAGCAGAATGAGAAAGGAGGTTAGAAAAAATAAATATTGCAATAGAGAATATCATAACGTTGGAGTTGAAATGTACAGAGTTGCATGAGGAAAGTGCTCAACTATGGGACAAGATGGTTGCAGACGAGAGATTATTGGAAGTAGATGAAAGGATGCAGGCAATGCAAGAACTAGAGGATGTGTGACAACCTAGCTTGCTTACCATTTATTGAAAATGTGAATAAAATGGGAGAGTACAGAAAGTAGAAGCAAGAAGTAAGTAGGATTCATGATGAGTAGCAGAAGATTGCTAACAGGCTTGAACCATTGCAGGAAGAAGTCTTTAGCATCACATAAAGTTTTCCATAGTTACAAGGGGAAATCATGGAAGCAGTTGATGAGTGTTTAGAAACCCTGAAGTCAGATTCGGTTGAGCAGGCAGAAGTAAGCATTTTAGTCAAAGAAGGATAAATGAAAGAAAATGTTGCAACTGCAACTTGGAAATTCTGCAGAAGTTTGCAACTACAGTTCAATCAAGAACGCGAGCATAAAATATCACTCTTCAATGTAGGAATGAAGCACGAAGACATGGGGAGTAATTGAAGTGAGAAACCATACGAAGGCTAGTGCAAAGCTGAAGTGAAAGTTCATAGGAGAACCTAAAATTGCGCATGGAAGGAACCAATTTTCCATTGATGTCAAAGGGGGAGAAATATCATGAAGCTGCGCATAAATGAAAATCAACAGAGAAGTACTATTCGAAGGTTGCGTAGTGGAACATAGGAGAAATATCGTGAAGCAGTAATAGTGAACTGCGTAGAAATGAAAGATAATAGAAAAGTACTTACGACAGGTTGCGTAGAAGAGAAAAGGATTCAAACTGGAAAGAACACAGGGGGAGTATTGTTCTATGTGCAAACAGAACAAAGGAATTCATTATCAGGAAGAGCACAAATTCATGAGGTGTTGACATCAATGCCAAAGGGGGAGATTGTTGAACTTTGGTTGTAATTGATGTCAACTGATGTCAAAGAGGGCTTAGTATCCTTGTGCAAGTTTGAAGAATTATATCCAGACTATAGAAGTACATCCAGTTTGAAGAAGTATGTGAAATCCAGTTTGAAGAAGTACATAAGGTATGACTGCAAGTTCCAATCCATCTAGTCGTGATATTTCAAAGGTATTGTCAAAGAGTTGGTTGGACAAGTCTTAGAAGCGCGCAAGAGGTTATGGATCAAGAAGCGGTTGGTGTGAAAGTTTGGAATGCACACCAATCACAGCTCTAGGCTTTGATACATGTGACAGAGCAACCATAGATATAGATCTAGATTCAATAAAAAATTCACTTGGAATATTTAAAGAGATAACAAAAATATGAGAAGAAGAATATTGCTACAAAACTAGAGAAATTCACTCTAGATATTTATTATTGTTGATCAAAAGCTAGTACAATATATAGATGCTCAAGAGACAAAATTGAGAGGCTTAGTGGAAACTTGAGTAGCTCACAATAATGAGCCTTAGATTGGACCAATTCACCCATCAATGAAATTAGGGCAAGTGTAACTCATATATTGGGCCATAATGAGGTTCAAATGAACATAGATGGACCATGAGGAGGTTAGGATAGTCAAAATAGTGTGAAAGGTACCATTATGAGGTTGGATTAGGTGGTTTAGGATTGAGTGGAGGTTAGGTGGCCAAGGAGTGGCCAAAATAGACAAGAAAGGGTCAAAATGACTAGATACAGTGCATGGGCAGCTATGGTCAAAGACAACTCCTTAAAACATGGGAATCAGGGTGCCTTAGTTCAAGGAGTAGTAATAAATGCTGGAGGTGGTGATTAATAGGGTTCCCAACAACTAGTTTGACTATATTTTGGCCCATACTTTGTGGATAAGTCATCATTTAACCCTAACTAACTTCTAACAACCCCATAATAAGGAAATAGGCACATTTGTGGACAAACTTGGCATTTATGGTAAACCAAATAGTCTAATATGTGGACAAACCCTCTAGACTAGGCACTGTGAAGCCAAACCATGGAACAACTTACATTAAACACTTGGAACCTTATGCAAGGATTATTAACCAAGGTCTAGATGGGAATTATGTTCCAACAGTTGGACATGTATGCAAGTATCTAAAGTGCGCAAGATCCACAAGCGACGATACTTCGAGGGCACAAGACCCCACATGAAGTGGTACCCAAGTGTGCAAGACCCATTATGCAAAGGACCAAGTATGCGAAAGAACCACAAGGCATGATACCTCAGTTGCGCAGATCATGACAAGTGGCGGATGCATGAGCAAGCTTGACAGTGAAGCAAGGAATAAGGGACGCTACGACCAACTTGTGGACATACAATCTGCACAAGGCAAGTATAGATAAGAAGCCAAGTTGGAGAGTTGATGTAAGCTTGAAGATGCAAAAGTTGTAGTATTATGATTTGGAAAGCTTCAAATTATTGGGGTTTCAATGGCTTGATGAAATGGCACAACATAATCTAATAGAGAGTCAGATGCGCAAAGACAGAGATGCAACACAACAGATGATGCACAGGATAATGTGATTTATCTGAGATAGATGTGCAAAGACAGAAATGAAGCACAACAAATGATGCGCAAAGACAGAAATGAAGCACAACAAATTATGCGCATAATGATGTAGTGTATGAATGAGTGTGCAAGAACATAAAGGAATATTCGTAGATGATACATACAAGGTAATTATCTATCTGATACAGATGCGCAAGAACAAAACAACAAAACAACATAGGATGCACAGTATCAGTTGAGTTTGCATATGAGTAGAAGCATAACAGAATGCTGAAACAATGCACAAATTGTAGAAGGTTATGGAACAAAAGAACCAAGCAGTAATGCTGAAGAGATTGATGTAGTGAAGTGATGTGTGCGGCAAACTGATGATACAATACAACAATTGCAAGATCATAATATATAGCAGGTGCGCACAACAAAATGTATTGCAATAAATATGAAGAGTGCACGGATCAGTAAACAACAAAGAAGAATCTACTATAGTCATATCAGGGCAGTAGGACGGGGAAAGGAACATGGATTCAATGTTTCCTTCAGGTCGGTGCCTGTAAATCTAGGGGGTCGGTGCCTCCTTCCAGTTGGTGCTGGTAAATTAGGGAGTTGGTGCTTCCTTCAAGTTGTAGCCTATAAATCAGGGGGTTGGAAGCTCCTTCTAGTTGGTGCTAGAGAAATTTTGAAGTTGGTGCTTCCCATGAATGTAATCTTTATCATATAAGAAAGAATTCCGTGGTTTTCTCCTATTTGGGTTTCCATGTTAACTATGTGTGATCTGTGTATTGCACATATGTTCATGAATGATTTTTGGTTATGGTGAATGCATAATAAAACTACAGTTTACATTTGGTAAAAGTGAGAATTGTTCATAACTGCACATAATACTGATTCACCTCACCTCTCAGTATTAATAAGGTTCCAACAATGACATGGAATTTGAATTAGGGTTGAAAGGCCCATTTTCATCCAAATTTCCTCTAATTATTGTTGAATGTCTTAGAAGAAGACACTACAAAGAAGGTATGGGAAAATATGGGGAACACTACCGATCCAAATATTTGGTTAACAATTTCTTTCATCGGAAGACGTTATATCTTCTGAGGATGAATGATGGTGAATTGATCATAGAGAACTTGAATGCGCTCAACATTGCGATTAGTCAGTTATTGTCTATGGATATGAAAATACTAGAGGAGGATAAATGGATCAGTATGTTGTGTTATTTTCTAGAATCACGGGATAGCCTGGTCATGGTTATTGGAAGCAATAATACAACATTGAAGATCGATGATGTGGTTGCATCTCTATTATTAGAGGAGGTAAGACAAAAGAACATGGAAGGTTCGACTTATGACACCTTGATGGTGAGAGGTCAACCCATTGACAGAGGAAAAGGAAAAACATTTGGTAGAAGATCAAAGTCAAGGGGTAGATCTAAGACTAGATCTAAATTCCCCGGTTTGACAATGAGAAGATCTTGGCAATGTGGGAAAATTGGGAATTATAAGCGAGACTGTAAGTCGATGGAAATCAAGAAGAGAAAAGGATTTGAAGAAGCATAGTCGACTAGAAGTAAGCCTTTGATTGAAGAAAAGGGGATGTGTATTTGGCCTCAAAAAGTACATAGTCAGAACATGATTCTTGGTTGATCGACTTTGGTGCATCATTTCATATGACACCAAGTAGAGAATGGTTATGTGAATATGATAACTTTGATGGCGGTGATGTTCTTCTAGGAGATGACTTACCACCTAGGATTGTCGGATGATGCAAGGTTTGATTGATATTAAAATATGGAAGAATAGGAACTTTTACAGGGGTACTACATATCCTAGGTTTGGTACAAAACCTAATTTCTATTAGTAAGATGGGGAATGCATGCGTGTAGTCTGTATTTGAGAAATATACATGCAAGATAGTGCAAGGAGCGATGGTATTGATGAGAGGAGTTCAGATTGAACATTGTAAAAGCTATTGGGAAGAACAAACACCATTGGATGTGCGACTACAATCTTTCTTGAATCTAATGGAATATCTTCATGTCTAGTTGATTCGAACATGTTGTGGAATCAATGGACATGACACATTGGTGAGAAAAGAATTTGTGATATTCATAATAAATGTATGGTCAAAGGTCTCCCTGACTGTTTTGATGAAGTAGAATTCTATGAACATTGCATTTATGGTAAATGGAGTCATGTAAGTTTCTCATCCTGGGTCACTATGTCCAAGTAAGTACTGGAGTTAATGCATAGTGATGTGTTTAAACTAGTACCGGTCCCATCACTAGGATGATAACAATATTGAGTCTCTTTCATATATGAGTTCTCTAGAATGATATGGTTGTATTTTTTGAAGAATAAATCTAAGGTTTTTGAGAATTTTCAAGAGTTCAAATATTTTGTAGAAAATTAGACTAGCAAAAAGATCAAGGTGCAGAGAACTAATAAAGGAGGAGAATTCTGTGGTAAAGCATTCGAGTATTTGTGTATACAAAATGGTATAGCTTGAGACACAATTCCATACACACCTCAACAGAATCGAGTTGCTGAAAGAATGAATAGAACGATGATGGAGAAAGCAAGGAGCATGCTCAATAGTGTAGGCATTGCACCAGAATTTTGGGTAGAAGCAATCAACACAACATGTTTCCTGGTGAATAGGTCGCCATTGAAGAATCTAGTCAACAAGAATCCATATGAGGCATGGGATGGTAAGAATCCCTCTCTTGCACATCTCAACATATTTGAGTGTGATGCCTTTGTTCAAGTCCCAAAAGAAAAAAGAATCAAACTCGACAACAAGTTTGAGAAATGCATCTTCATCGGATATAAGGATGGAGTGAAGAGGTATAAGATATGGAATCCAATTACAAGGAAGGAAATTTACAATAGAGATGTAATATTCAAAGAAGTTGGAGGTACCTGCAGGATGGAAGAGGTTAGAAGAGAAAAGGATCCAAAAAACCAAGAGTTTGAAATGAACGATGAAAACTAGGATTCATACAAGTCAACTGAATGCAATGATGAGGTGGAACAATAGACTCCAATCATCAAGAGGTTTAGTAGAGAAAAAAAACAACTTGAAAGATATATTCCACCTGTTTTTCGATATGATTTTATGTTATCTACCATTGAAGATGATCCCATGTTAATAAAGGAAGTGATCAACTCGACATAGAGTAAACTATGGAAAATGTCCATGGAAGAAGACATGGAGTCCTCGAGGAAGAATAACACATGGTATCTGGTCACATTACCAAATGGAAGGAAAACCATCAACAATAAATGAGTATTCAAGAAAAAGATAAATGTAGCAGGAGAGGTCGAGCAGTACAAGGATCAACTGGTAGCAAAGGGATATTCCCAAGTTGAGGGAGTCGACTTTGGTGAAATATTCTCTCTTGTTGCTAAGTTAACTTTTATAAGGGTATTGATGTCTTTAGATGCAACATTTGATCTTGAGATAGAGCAGATGGATGTAAAGACAACATTTTTTCATGGTGATTTTGAAGAAATTTATATGAAGCAACCTGAAGGTTTCATAGTGAAAGGAAAGGAGGAGTTGGTCTACAAGTTCAAGAAGTCTCTCTATGGTTTAAAACAATCACCCAGGATGTGGTACAAGAAATTTGATATATATATTCAACAGTTGGGGTTTGTGAGAAGTTAAGATGATCATTGTGTGTATGGTAAGAAAGTCACTAATCACTTCATACATGTAATTTTGTATGTTGACGGCATGTTGTTGGTTGGAATTAACATGGATAATCAAAGAGGTGAAACTACAATTGTCCTCCAAGTTTGATATGAAGGATCTCAGTGTATCTCATTTCATTCTTGGAGTGGAGATTAAAAGAGATCGAGTAGTTAAGAGGATTTGGTTAAATCATAGTAAATATGTTGAGATAGTTTTGAAATGCTTCAACGTGCATGAGTGTAAGCTAGTCAAGGTCCTTATTCATGTAGGAGTTAAGTTATTTTCCCAATAGTGTCCTAAGAAGAAATAGAGTACATGATACATGTGCCCTATGCTAGTTCTATAAGTAGTATGATGTATGCGATGGTCTGTACTCAACTTGATATTTCCCATGTAGTGGAAGTATTGAATAGATACATGTCGACACCTGGAAAAGAGCACTGGAATACCCATTGCTGCCACACTCAGTGTGCTACTTCCTACCCGCTACTGACTACCCATTGGACTACCCGCTGCTGCTACACTGGACTACCCGCTGCTTCCACACTCAGTGTGCTACTACCTCCTGAAATCACACATGTAACTCATCACTCCCTCTCATGAGGGAAGTCCATTTGGACCACTCCAATCTTGTCCATGAAGTATTCAAAATTTACCCTTGAGAGAGGCTTGGTCAACACATCGACTATATCCTCGTTTTTCGCAACATACTGGAGCTTCACAACTCCCCTCTGTACCTTGTCTCGAATATAATGGTACTTGATATCGACGTGTTTGGACTTGTCATGAAACATAAGGTTCTTTGACAAATTTATGCAACTCTGGTTGTCACAAAATATATAAGTCACCTCTAACTCGAGATCAAATATCCCCACAAGCAACTTTCGAAGCCACACAACGTTTCTACTAGCTGAACATGCTACAATATACTCTGCCTCGGCTGTACTGAGTGCCACATTAGTCTGCTTCTTGTTGAGCCACAAAATCATAGCTGGTCCCATACTGAAGCAACATCCTGATGTACTCTTCCAGTCCGTGACACTACCGGCCCAATTTGAATCAGCATAACCATGCAGTCTTATCGCACAATCTGAAACATATATGAGTCAATGATCCAATGTACCTTTTAGGTACCTCAACACGTGCTTTTCTGCAATCAAGTGAACACATCTTGTCTCAATCATATACTGACCCAATGTGTTCACCGCAGAGCATATATCTGGCCTCGTGTTTTTCAAGTAAATCAACGAACCAATCATCTATCTATACATGGTGGCATCTGCTGTCTCTGATGAAGTATCATTCAATAACTTCATGTTTGTTACCATTGGTGTAGGCATGGATTTACAATCCATCATTCCAAATGTCTTCAGGATTTCCACAACATATTTTCCTAGGTTAAGGAAAATATCATTCGGGTTTTTCCATACCTCTAGACCCAAGAAATAGTGCATCATACCTAGGTATTTCATCTCTAACTCTGTAGCAAGATTCATCTTACATTCAATGGTGAGCTTCTCATCCACTGTTAGAAACAAGTCATCCACAACTGTGTAGTAAAGGTTGGAATCTGCTTTACTCTTGGTAAATCCCAAGCTCATCAGGAAGTTTTCAATTCTACCATACCATGCCGTGGGTGCTTCCTTCAATCCATACAAGGCCTTATTTAATGTGCATAGATGTATCTGTCTATCATGTGTCTTGAATCCTTGTGGATGCTCCACATACACTTCCTCTTCCACTACACCATTGAGAAAATATGTCTTCACATCCATCTGGTGTACCTTCCATTTCGTTTTTGCAACTATAGCAAGTATATCTCTAATCGAAGTGTATCTTGCTACTAGAGAAAAAGTCTCCTCGTAATCTATTCCTTCTTTCTGGGAGAAGCCACGTGCTATGAATCATGCCTTATACTTCTCGATACTGCCATTAGTTGAATGCTTCATCTTGAAGATCCAATTTGAAGATACCACTGACTTATCTTCCGATATTGGCACCACATCCCAAACATCATTATTTATAATGGAATGGTATTCTTCAATCATGGAATCCTTCCATACTTTCTTTGTATCCTCTTCATAACAAGTAGGCTCTTCATCAATGCTATCACATAACAATGCCACATAGATGGAATATGGTCTTGGTTTCTTGCTTACTATGAAAGTTCCATATGGAGCACCATACTTCTCAACATCCTGAATAATATCATGAGCCCAAGCTGGTCTCCTATTATGTGTAGTCATCTCTAGAGGTGGATCTACATGTCTTTGTGGTTCTGCCATGTCATGATACTCTTCTAGTGTAACCTCATCATTTCTGTTTGTTTCTGCAACTCTAGAATCTACGGGCTCCTCATCATGGACATCATCTGAATGATTCTATTTGGATTTGCTGAAAGCTTCCTCTTCATCGAAGTTAACATATATGCTAATATCAATATGTTTGTAACCAAGGATGTAGACTCTGTATGCCTTCGATGTCTCACTATATCCAACAAATATACCCTTCTTTCCTGAAGGATCCAACTTCGATCTTTTCTCCTTGGGAACATGCACATACGCTAGAAAACCAAATATCTTCAGGTGGATGAACTCTGGATTTTCTCTTGTAAACATTTCTTCTGGTGTCTTGTTCACAAGTGCACTGTGTGAAATTCTATTATGTACATAAACAACCGTATTGGCTGCTTCTTCCCCCAAATGCATCGGTAATTTTTGACCATGAATCATTGCCTTCACTGCTTCCATTATCGCCCGGTTCTTTCTTTCTGCTACACCGTTCTATTAAGGATTGTAGAGAGTGGTGAAATCCCTCTTAATCCCAACTTCTCTACAGAAATATTTGAAGTCACCTGATGTAAACTCTCCTCCATTTTCCTACCTCAAGATCTTTATCTTCCTTTCAGAAAGATTTTCTACAAGAAACTTGAATTCTTTGAACTTGCTAAACACTTCACCTTTTATTTTTAAGAAATAAACCCAAGTTTTACGAGAATAATCATCAATAAAAGAAACATAGTATACATACCCACTTAATGAAGTAACTGACATTGGTCCACATACGTCTAAATGTACGATGTCCAAGATTCCTTTGGCTTTGTTGTCACTGCTTGGAAACGATTTCTTCACATTCTTTCCTTGTGCACATCCTTTGCAAACACCATTATGACCTACCTAGATCTCTGGCAAACCTGTTACCACCTTGCTCACGATTGACAATGGTTTGTAGTTTAAGTGAGCAAGTATTCTGTGCCATAGTTCACTTGGGTTCATAGTACTATGTTTTAGAGATGAAACTGGGTGTCCCTTCAAATTGTATAGTCCTCCTTCAATACCAATCACAACTGCATCATCAATGGTATTTCCTTTTGTCCACATGAGAAATTATCCATCCACGAATGAAACTCTGAATCATTTCTTATTCAATGTTGAAATGGATAGAAGATTCTTCTTCAAACCAGGTACATATAACACATCCTTAATCTTCATAGGATTTCTGGAATCCAAGTTGTAGAAGGATTCTCCTACTCCTTTAATAGGATACTAATAATCATCTCCAAGCTTCACTTTATGATGTGAATCCTTCTAAATCAAACTTGTGAGAGAATCCTTGTAACCAGTCATGTGCTTAGAATCACCACTATCAACAAGCCATGTGTCACTTCCATGAGTGGCTATCCCTATAAGATCTGATATCAATACATATTATTCACTTGAATCATCTTCTCTTGTTTTCTTTTGAACAGGTTCATCATCTTTTGCGGTACCAATTTGATATTTTATTTGAGGAAAATTTCTTGCAATATGTCCCATCTTCTAGCAGTTGTAGCATCTGAGGTTTGAGTAATCCCTTTGAGCCTTTTGAGACTTCTTTGAAGGATGAACTTCTTTTCTACTCTTTTATTTCTTTGTGTGTGCTTCTAGAGCTTGATCTTCATCATTACCCAATTTTTCTTCTCTTGCTACCAATCTAGCTTCTTCTTGTGTACATTCTTTCCATAGTCTACTGAACTTTGATAACTTCTTTCTAGAACATATTCCCTGGATGAAAGATTCCCATGACCTTGGAATTCCATTCAAAGTAGTCATCACTACTTATGATTCCTCAACCATGGCTCCAATAGATTCAAGCCGTTCCTTGATTTGAGATACCCTTGTGAAGTAGGATTGAATGGATTCTGCCTCCTGCATCTTCAAATTCTTGAGTTGAGTTCTCGGGGTCATCTTTTGGTTGATGTTCTTGCATTCAAACAAATTGGACAATGCATCAAACATTTTCTCTGGATTCTTCTTTGATGAGGCATGAGGGATAAATGGATCCTTGATAGAATCAACAATGATCATCTTTTCCCTAACCATGTTCTTCTTGTGCTTTCCTTAGCCTCATCTCCCTCTGGCTCTGCAAACTCTTCTTCAACATAATTTTCTGAGTCATTTTCTTCTAGGATGAGGAGCATCCTATACTTTCATACTCGAAACTTATTATCCCATTCAAGATTCTCATCAAGCTTGGTGATGTTTTTTATCTTTTCCAAATCTGGTTCTGGAAACCATAGCGGGAGGAGGGTCAAAATTGAAAGTTCTTCAATGGAGAATATGATTCACTGGAAAGATGCACCCTCCCAAGGTGAGTTGAGAAAACCTTCTTTTCACTCAGATCTATGGATAGAACAGGAAAAACTTGATGCCCTAGTTTTTCGATCCTGCAAAGACTAGGTAAAAAATGAAAATTCTCAGATAAAACTACTTTGACTGAAAAATGCGCCCCCTAGGGAGAGTTGCAAGGTGCTACTTTGCAATCCAATCTATAGAGATAAATTCCCGAATTTGGAAGCCCTAGTTTCAAACTGTCGCAAGTATCACAAGTATTTGTTGCAACACTTTCTTTCAGTCCTGCTATGATTCCATGTTAGAATTTTTACTTAAGAGCAATTATGTTAGACTTTCATTCAATTTATCATATTGCATGCATAAGGATCACTGAAATAAATACATTCAACAAAAGACACAAAGATTTATCTTGGGAAAATCCTTTCACGGGAAAATCCCAACATAACTTCTTTAGTATAGATTCGTCAACCAAGTACAATGTCAAGACAATGAAGAGCTAAATATCTCTTATACAAAGATCCCCCAAGAATAGAAGATACAAAAATAAGATAAGATAGAACCCGAAATATAAGTCTTCCTCCAGCTGCAAATTCTCTCTCTTGTGCACTTATGGAGAAGATCTTGCTTTTTTTTTGCTTGATATAGAAATGAGGAGGCACCACAACTTATTTATACTTGTCCTGTGTGACCTTTTTCACTATTGGGACGAATTGTATACTAGACTGGGCCGACTTGTCTAGAGAGAAACATAATATTATTTATTTATTATTTCGTCTGGAATATTCTTGAGCCGATATTACATGTTTTACAAGTACAATAACATTGTTCTTTTAGGTTTTTTACATGTTAAAATATAAGACAAATACAATAAGAATATCTTCCGAAGATGCATATTATTTCAACATCCTAATGGGATGGAGATCTCGACTATATATGGTCTACCAATGGATACGTGTTCAAGTTATTCGGTGGAGTAGTCGGTTCGATGAGTAGGAGGAAGTCGATCATTGCAGTTTTGACTTCTAAGGTCGAATACATGGAATCTACTCATGCAAGCAAATAGGCGGTTTGGTTGTAGAGATTGTGTTCATAGGTTGGGTTTAAACAATAAGTTGTTAGGTTGGATTGTGGTAGTCAAAGTGCACTCTTCTTGGAAAAGAACCTTGCATACCATTCAAATACAAAGCATATTGATGTGCAATATTATTTTATGAGAGGCATGGTGGAGAACTAGAAAGTGTTGCTAGAGAAGGTAGACATGGTGAAGAACGTTGCAGACTCATTGACCAAGTCTGTGAGTATTGCAAAGTTTACTTGGTGTAGGGAATCAGTGGGCTTGTTAGCCTCGATTAAGTGAACTGAAGGTATGAAATATCCTGCGTATGCAAAGAAGACAACAAGTGCGAGAATGTTGGGTGTATTATATTATTTGCATATAAATCGATGGTCGAAGTCGATAGTCAACTGGTAGCAAGTCAATTGGAATTGAAGTTGACAAATGGTAGAAGTCTGAATGATGGGCTGACTAGTATAGTCGACGAGGAAGTTGACAAGCACAAAGTAGGCATGGATTCAACAAACACTTGGGCGACGAGAAGCTCAATAGGTGGCTGACTATGGTTGACTCAATCAAGTCGACTGTAACCGAATAACTGCATTCAGTTAGGAAGTTATGGAACACCATTAATGAGCAGTTATCCATAACTAACTTGGGTACCAGAAGCTAGTGTATGCATTGCATCTATAAATACGATGTATGGTAGAAAGCTATGTAGTATGATGTATGAAACACAATATAGTGATGATTATTATAGTGTATCAACTGGACTCTGTTGGTACTGTACAAGAATAGTGATTTCATGCTTGAGCTATAGCGATATTGCAAATTGTTGTTGTAAACACTAGTTAAGAATGTTGTTCAATAGATGTGTGGTAGAACTCATTGCTTTACTAGTTTTTCTTGGTAGAGGAGTTTCCAGGGTAATTTTTCTGTGTACTATGTGTGACTGCGTTTCGTGCCATTGATAATTCTGTTATATGTTTAACTATAAGAATCACAATGCATTCTCATTGTATTATGTATTAGAAACCGACATGCAACTTGTTGAGTTGGTTAGGACATTTGGATATAGGGTCATGAGTGCAAATCTCCTTCATAATCAAAGCATTGTTTAAATTATCAAAGTAATCATGCTAAAAGGTGACTTGTGAATTAAGTATGTTGTTGATCTCAAATATAGATAATTCTTGTAATTATGTTGGCATATATTTTATGTGAATCCTTTAATTGGTTAAGTTGAAAGCTTCAATATATTCTTACTATTGCTATATTACATTCAAAATATTCCCTTTTTCAAAATAACGGTTGTATTGTATTTATCAAACCGATCCCATATACCATTCCTTGTATAAATAAGCAATTCAAGTCTAAAGTGAAAAATTCACATAAGCACCGAGAAAAGCCAAACTAACATGCTTATGAATTTGCAAGTATATTGTCTTACATATTGGTTTAACAAAAATACAACTTTACAAAAGACACTATAACTAAAAAATAATTAAAACTTTGAATGAGTTTCATCAATAGAATCCATGTAGTTCATTGAGTTATCTTCATCAACAAAAATAGTAGTCTTCAAGAAGGATGGGGGTGTTACAGTTAGTGGAACTTTCATGTGCATCCAACATAGGAGGAAGAAGCTCTTTAGGGGATGGGGTCTATGTGTCTTAAAATGCATGTCTCATGTTACTCATGATGTCCATAGAGGCTACAAAATCCAAGTACTTCATATGCATAATCAACATGGTAGCTCAAGATTCAATTTCCCAATGAGGTAGGCCTGAGAGAGCGATGGTACTTGGCCTTGTTTACCTTAGAATGATTTTGTAATATAATTCAACCCAAAAATTTAGAGAAAATATAGGAAAACATAGGAGATAATATACAAAATAGATCACTATGTTCACTTGTCTCTTCAAGGGGGAAAACTCCAAGAGAAAAGCTCCAAATACAATGATAATTCTTGACCAAACATTATATGTATTACTACTTTATGTATAATGTTTCAATAGCTAAATCCTTGACTACTTGTGGTCTCATTGGTAATGAGGGTAAACCACCTAGGGGGCCTTTATTCAATAAAGAGGACCCTTTTACATTAAGTCACTACCCACTAACTATCTAATGGGCCTTATGACCTTGTACATTGATAAAGTATGGGGATCAGGGTAGGACCCTAACATGACCTCCCCTTTCAAAAGAAACACTGTCCTCAATGTTGGAGATGGGGAAACTACTACAGAATGGTTGACGGTTCCCAAGTCTCATCTTCTAGTGAGGTATCCTTGCACTAAATCAAAACTTCCCAAATAGTACATTGACATAGTTGACACTCCTTAATGTCCAAAATTGCTTATGGTTGGTTCCAAATTGAGCCTTCTTCATCCAATTCTGGTAATGTAGTTTGAACTTGACCATTTTGAGCCATAAGCTTATTCAAACATGAAACATGGAATACTGGGTGGAGCTTGGAGTGTGCTCATAGTGCTAATTTGTAGGTCACCTGCCCACTACACTGAACAATCTGATAGGGGTTGTAAAAATTTGGTGCAAGATTTTGATGGCATTAAATTTTGAAAGAGGTCTACTTATAGGGTTGGAGCCGAAGTGAAACTTATATTCCTTCTACAAATGAATTCTCTAAGTGGTATTGGTTTACTTGTTGATACATACAATTTTGATCCATTGCCAAATTTTGCTTTGTGTAAAGAGTGGCACCATGATTATGAAGCAGGCTATCAATTGCATGTACTCCAGAAGTACCTAGTAGATAAGAAACCACATCGGGAAGTTGTTATCCATAGACTATTACTTTATATGGTGTCATTTTTGTGGCCTCATGATAAGTGATATTATACCACCATTCTGCCAATGGTAACCACTATTCCCACTAGTGCTGCTTTTTAGTTGCAAAACACTGAAAATAGGTTTCCAGACACTTGTTGACTGCTTCTATTTGACCATTTGTTTGGGGTTGATAAGATGTTCTCATTTGCAATTAGGTGCCTTATAGTTTAAATAGTTATTTCCACAATTTTCTAGTGAATATGGGATCTCAATTTGACACAATGGAGATAGGAATGCCATGGATTTTGAAAATTTGGTCTAGAAAAATTTGGGAAACCATTGTATGGGTAAAATGGGTGTTGGAGTGCAAAAAAAAAGCATATTTAGAAATTTGATCAACTACCACCATGATGACCGATTTGTTACCTCCTTTGGGAAACCAACAATAAAATCCATGGAAATGTCAGTTCAAATAGTGGTTGGTATTGACAATGTTTGCAATGCCCAAGGAATCTTCATTGTATCATCCTCGTTCCTTTAGCAAATGTCAGATTCCATTATAAAAGTAAGGACATCATTTTCCATTCCTTCCCAGAAGAAGGACCACCTAATGCATGCATACGTTTTTTGAAATCTTGAGTTAATTCCAAGGGGATATGAATGTAACTATTTTAATATTGTTTGTTTTAAAGTAGAGTTAGGTACCATTAAAAGGTGACCTTTATACGGCTTTGTATCTTGTTGCCAAATGTAACCCCAGAGAGAGTTGGGATCCTATTGGAGTTACTTGATGGGATGATATGTAGTAGCATTGGTTATCCATTCTTTTCATTCTTCCTCTAACCATTTAGGAACCAGATATGATAAGGAGAAGATGGATCCCTCTTTCTCATGTTTCCTTGATAATGCATCTGCCACAACATTGTCTTTCCCCTTTTTGCATATCATCTTGTAATCATATCCAAGCATCTTAGTGAGCCATTTAAGTTGCTATGGGGATGACAATTTTTGTTCCAAAAAATACTTTAGGACGTGGTGATTGGTTTTGATGTGGAAGTGGCGGCCATAATTGGTCTTTTCTGGTAGCACTACCCTATATGATATGGTTGTCATGTGTCAAATGCATGTAGGGTGGTGTTGATGTATATGTAACTTCGGAATGTATTTCACATATATGTATATTGTATTCCTATAGAGATGTTATTATTCCTCTATACGGAAGTGTCGTCATTTATAGTGTAAGTGTCGTAACTTATACTTGATGGGTTATTAGACCACCTTGTTGGATTCGGCCCTGTATAAGTCATGTGGATCAAAGGGTTATTAGACCACCCTATTGGGGGTCGGCCATGTGGGTCAAAGGGTTATTAGACCACCCTAGTGGGGGTCAGCCCAGTCAGCATTATGTTAAGTGGTTAAGTTGAGGCCGGCCTAGTTGAGTAAAGGTCAAGTCAAGTTAGTGTATAAATAGAGAGCGTGTCTCTCTCATTTTACACATTCTATTCTCTCACTCACACTTTGGAGAGTGGCGCACTTGTGGAGGAGGAGGCTCTGCTGCTAGGAGAAGAATATCTCTTGTATTTTGGTTGTATCATTTCTCTATCTATCTCTGAGGAAGTTATTGGGATTTTTCACCTTTATGGTTTTCCCCAAGTAAACTCTGTGTCTCTTGTGTGCTTGCATTATTGTGTCCATGATTGATATGCTATAGATTTGTTGTACATGTTGTTCTCTCAGTTAAGATCCTAGATCATATTGAAGTAAATTCTGAAAATTTAACATGGTATCAGAGCTAGCCTGAAAGAAGGCATGATATGGCATGTATGACACTTGTTGCACTTATGATGCTAGGGCTTGATATAGCAAAAACCAGTCATTGTAGCACTTTCGCTATAAATCTGTTTTGGCGAAGTTTTCGGGTCTAAAAATTTTACAAGTCTAATATTAGATCCCCATGTACCTTGTGTCCAAAGGAAAACCTCTAATTCGTTGTACTTTGTGATTTATGATCTGTACAATATAGGGTTTCTGCCTCTTCCAGATCTGAGTCAAAAACAGGTGATCTTGGAAAAAAGGTCATAACTTGGGCTAGGAAGCTCCAAATGAAATTTCGTAAAAAGTGACAGGTAGTACACAGACTGTACTATCTCAAGAAAATGTTTCAAAGGCCGAAGTTGAACCAGTGACACATGGCACGCCGTACAACTTCGCTCTCTTGTTTTATCCCATAAACAGGTCACGTTGCGACACTTGGCATAAATCTCTCGCAGAGAATCCAATTGAGGTCAGACCTATCGGGATGGAAAGATGACAGGTTGGGATATCTCAGGAAAATTTTTCAGACCCTGTGGATTGAAAAGTTTGGAGTTACACCAGAAACAATCAAGTACATATTTCTGTCATAACAGAATTATTTTTGAGCACCTTCATTCATGGCTTCCAGAATTTAGGGTTTCGGATAAAGTTGGAATTTTTGTAATCGGAGACCACAGCTGAATGCTACTCATCAAAATAAAAATTTAGAGACCAAGATCAGAATTTTTGGTTGGGAAAAAGGTCAGGCTTGATCAGACTCTAGTTCAGGACTTTGATCAGAAAAGTGGAAAATTAGGGCTTTTGCAAAAATGAGAATTTTGAAATCTGTGACACGGTTGCAAGCTCCTCATAAAAATAGAAGCTTAGAGATTTGGGTCAAAATTTTTGATTGGGAAGAAGAGTGGGCTTCATCAAACCCTAGTTTGGGGTCACGTCCAGTGAATCCGGAAGTTTCAAAGGCAAAATTGAGGAGTGAAACTTTGCAGTTTTCAAATTCTGAATATACCAACTTGATTAGCTCATCAAGGCGCATATTTCTATCCTTTTGAAAGTTTGAAATTCAAAGTTTGAATTTTTGGGGTTTCTCTGACAAACCTATTACAGCTCCATATCCAGTTCCTGCAAATCAAGTGGATTGGGTTAATCCTAGAAGATGATAGATTGGTCACCTGCATAAGTGAAGAAGTTCCTGTTTCAGAGGGAGATGAGGCTAAGGCCTTCCATAAGAAGATTACAAGCAATCTTGACAGGTATGGCTTACAGGTATGTTTCAAATTCTATTCATGGTTAAGTTTATGATATGTTTGTCTTCATATCATTACAGTACAATCTTGATTAATTACTAGACTTGTCATATTACCTTAATAGAAGATATTCATTGATTAAGGTTTTGACACTTATGATTGTACTAATGCATTGTGATGTTGTATGAGGTTTATGTTGTTTGCTAACATAAAATGTACACCAAGAAAGACAAATCATGTTCTACTTCAAGAACATATGATCATGGTGACATGAAGACAAAGATTCATCCATTGTCATGGATCACATAGAAGATCTACTTACGAGGTATGTATAACTTGATTCTACAATGGTTAACTTATGAGACATGCAGGTTACTAGCACATGTCATTGAAGAGAACCAGAAGACATTATGCGGGTATGTTAGACATAACTAGCTAGCATGCTAATCCAGGTATGTTTTTTTCCTATATCAAGCTAGAATCCTATCTTGTGTTAGGATCTTATACTGTTGTGTTGTTGATAATGATTATTCATGAAGTCATAGGTTTGAATAGTCATGGTTGTATGCATATTATGTTTCTTACCATAATTGATGATATGACTAACCAGAAGAATCATGAAGGTATAGGTTTGAGTAATCACGGGTTTATGCATTGATGATTTAACTAATCAGAAGAGTCCTATGATCAAATAAGAATATGCATGAGTAAAAGAAGACTTCCCTGAAACCTTGAATACTAATGTTTATTATCTGTGAATGATCATGACTATACATGTTTAAGATTATTGTGTTTTGATGGTATTAAGAATATACTAATGAATGTATGATTATGTATGAGACCTCAATAATAACACAATGATGATACTAATAAGCATGCATAGTGATTAAGGATGGATATAAGTTCAAGGATAGGAAATCCAGGAAGCAAAGATCAAGAGGGAGCACACTCCAGTTGTTCCTGCAAGAAAGCAAAGGAGCACACTTCAGTAGTTTCTGCAAGGATGCATATATTCAGAGGGAGTTGACCACTTCTCACAATCCACATCAGAATGGAGTCGCAAAGATTCAGAGGGAGTCCACCCAGCAACCAAACAAAGATAAGTATTTGAATTGTCATTTCTTACATAATGTTATTCAATGATGTATATGCTTATGTTCCTAGAATTAGGTTGTGTATTATGCATATTAGAATAGTTGCATTGATGAACAGTATACTACTAATATACATGGGTAAGTGGCCTATGGCACTATACAACATTCCATTGTTACTTATCTAGAATGAAACCTATTTGCTGACATGTTAGGAGTTGTGCACACTCTTAACAATGTTCTGGTAGAGATTGGAAGGCATCTAGAAAGTTACAGAATATGGATAAATGTTGTATTGAAGCATTGGCTAAGATAATTGCATGACTGTATGACATATTTATTTATGTGTAAGAATTTGTTTTGAAAACTATGAGATGTTTTCTAATCATGCAATTTAACTTGTTGTGTAGGAAAGATCATATACCATCACCTACAAAAGAAGGACTACAACATTTGTTCAGCAACAAAGTTATCTATTGAAAATATTGAAGATATTGAAGTTCCCAGGATCTGGGAAGAATGCCATGATCGAGGAGTACCAGTCGATCATGAAGATGTTTGGGATGTAGTCCCAATACTTGAAGGGGAGTCTGTAGTGACTTCCAAGAGGATCTACAAGATCAAGCATGCTGTAGTGATGAAGAGGAAGATACACTTTCTTGAATGGTGTAGTTGAAGAAGAAGTGTATGTGGTGTAGCCACTTGGTTCTAAGACACATGACAGGGAGTCATATATGTGCAGAACTTGGTATGGTAGAATAGACAACTTTCTATCCAGTTTGGGCTTTACCAAGAATAAAGCAGATTCCAACCTTTACTACAAGGTCGAGGAAGGCAATCCAGTGATACTACTATGTGGATGGCCTGTTTCTAACAGGTGATGATAGATTGATTGCTGACATGCAGTGGAAGCTTGCTACTGAGTTCGAGTCGAAGAACTTGGGGATAATGCATTATTTGTTTTTGGCATGGAGGTGTGGCAAAGTGCAGATGGAATCTTCCTTGGACAAGGGAAGTATGCAGTAGAGATCCTGAAGAGGTTTGGGATGATGGACTGCAAGGCTATGGCCACACCTATGGCATCGAACCTAAATATTTTGTGTGATGCTTCATCCGAACCGGTTGATATCACTATGTATCGTCAGATGATTGGGTCCTTGATGTACCTGACGAACACGAGACCAAATATTTTCTTTGCGGTGAACACATTGAGCCAGTTCCTGATGGATCCCAGAGGTGTTCACCTGGTTGCTGTAAAGCATATTCTGAGGTACTTGAAGGGTACGATTGATTATGGGCTCAAGTATGACGCAAATCAAAAGTCTAACCCATAGGGTTATGTTGATTCAGACTGGGTAGGCAGTGCTGCAGATAAGAAGAGCACTCCTGGGTGCTGCTTCAGTATGGAATCAGGTGTGATCTCTTGGTTTAGTAGGAAGCAGTCCTGCGTAGCACTGAGTACAACCGAGGCAGAGTATGTTGCACCCTGTTCGGCTAGTTGTGAGGAAGTATGGCTTCGGAAGCTACTGTCTGAGTTATTTGATCTCCCGTTGGATGCTATTGGTATCTTCTGTGATAACCAGAGTTGTGTGAAGCTGTCTGAGAACCCAGTGTCTCATGACAGGTCAAAACACATAGATATCAAATATCACTATATCAGGGATATGGTGCAGAGAGGAGCAGCGAAGCTCCTGTATGTTGCGACGAACGAGCAGATTGCAGATGTGCTGACGAAACCACTAGCTAGAGTGAAGTTTGAGTACTTCAGAGAGAGGCTTGGTGTTCTTCAGATTGATGACACTTCAAGGAAGAAGTGATGGAGACATTTACTGAAGCCATTCCAAGCATGTTGGAAGGAGGATCCTTCACATGGCTGTGGATGTAAGCACTGGATGATGAGCATCGGGATGATGTTCTAGTTTCTGCTTTGTATGATCAGTTGGATCATTTACATTTATGTATGTATGCATCATGTTGGATGCTGGATGTGATCAGTTGGATCATTTACATTTATGTATGTATGCATCATGTTGGATGTTTGGACCATGTATATGTATATGTATCAGGTATGATCAGGTAGATCATGTATGTTGATGGATACATTGTGTGGATCATGTATATATGTATGTATCAGGTAGATACATTGTATATGATGATATGTATCAGGTAGATACTTGGTATGCATCAGGTAGATGCATTATATGATCAGGATGATCATGGATGACGAGCTTCAGGATGTTGCTCCATATGACATGCAGTAGGATGTTGTAGTGATGATGATCATGTATACATCAGGATGATGTATGGTGAGTATCAGGTTGATACTCTGTGGCCGTGGACAGGTTGTGCAGATGAGCATGTGTGGGAGATCCTATAGGTTGGAGTTGTGTACCCATAACAACCTGGGATGCTCTTTCAAGACATTGCTCTGCGAGGACATGTAATTAGTGCCCTGGGAGATCTTCAGGTAGGAGTTGTGTACCCGTAACATCCTGAGATGCTCTTGCGAGGTTCTGTCCTATGGAATGTAATTTGCTTCTGGGAGATATGGAATGAAAAAGGCCTCAGATGCTTCAGCCAGGTTTTGCCATGACCACATGTAATTTGCTCCTGGGAGATCTGGACAGGATGAAAAAGGCCTCAGATGCTTCAGCCAGGTTTTGTGGTGGACCACATGTAATGTGCTCCTGGGAGATCCGACAGGTAGAGCTGTGTGCTCGTAATAGCCTGGGATGCTTCAGCTAGGTTTTGTGGTGAGATCACATGTAATGTGCTCCTGGGAGATCCGACAGGTAGAGTTGTGTGCTCGTAACAGCATGGGATGCTTCATCCAGGTTTTGTGATGGGTCACATGTAATGTGCTCCTGGGAGATCCAACAGGTAGAGCTGTGTGCTTGTAATAGCCTGGGATGCTGCAGCCAGGTTTTGTGACGCACGTAATCAGTCCTGAGGATTCCACAGTATGGCCAGTGATGACGAAGACCTGCAGGTGGTGGGCCTACATCCAGTATGAAAAAGGACTAGCTCTGTAGAACTTCCTATGATGAGTAGATTCATAGATTGATTGAGATAGCAGCAGTAGTGACGATGATGATGAATCGATGACGATTATCCAGTGACGATGATCCAGAGAAGATGACTTGTGCTAGAAGACCTGTGTCGAGAAATACCTTCCTAGTTAAGAGGGAGTGTTGATGTATATGTAACTTCAGAATGTATTTCACATATATGTATATTGTATTCCTATAGAGATGTTATTATTCCTCTATACGGAAGTGTCGTCATTTATATTGTAAGTGTCGTAGCTTATACTTGATGGGTTATTAGACCACCTTGTTGGGGTCGGCCCTGTATAAGTCATGTGGATCAAAGGGTTATTAGACCACCCTATTGGGGGTCGGCCATGTGGGTCAAAGGGTTATTAGACCACCCTAGTGGGGGTCGGCCCAGTCAGCATTATGTTAAGTGGTTAAGTTGAGGCCGACCTAGTTGAGTAAAGGTCAAGTCAAGTTAGTGTATAAATAGAGAGTGTGTCTCTCTCATTTTACACATTCTATTCTCTCACTCACACTTTGGAGAGTGGCGCACTTGTGGAAGAGGAGGCTCTGCTGCTAGGAGAAGACTATCTCTTGTATTCTGGTTGTATCATTGCTCTATCTATCTCTGAGGAAGTTATTGGGGTTTTTCACCTTTATGGTTTTCCCCAAGTAAACTCTGTGTCTCTTGTGTGCTTGCATTATTGTGTCCATGATTGATATGCTGTAGATTTGCTATACATGTTGTTCTCTCAGTTAAGATCCTAGATCATATTGAAGTAAATTATGAAAATTTAACAGGTGGCCATAATTTCTCTTTCATAGGTAGATTTACCCATATTCCTTTAGAAAAATTGTTACTAGTGAATGGTAAGGGTATTCCATCTTGCATTAAAACTACACCCAAAACTTTTCTAGAAGCAACACATTCCAATACATAAGTCATAGTAAAATTAGACACAACTAAGACTCAGGGTAGTGCACATGGATTGATTTAAAACTGAGAATTATTTTTCTTCCGCGTCGTTCCATGCAAAGTCATATTTTAGTAGGGTTGTCAACGGGGTTGCAATTTTGCCATATTTCTTCACAAACTTTCTACAGTAGCCCGTAAGACCTAAAACTCCACGTAATATATTCAAGGTTTTAGGTTGGGGTCATTCTTGCATTGCCACAATCTTCTTGGGGTCCACTATGACCGCATCTTGTCCAACAATGTGATTCAAGTATTCCACTTCTGAGACCCCAAAAGCACATTTGGAGCGTTTAATTAACACGTGGTGGTCTCGAAGGAGTTGCAAGGCTTTATCAACATGTTGTACATGGGAATCCCAAGTTTTATGGGAAATCAAGATGCCATCAAAGAAGACTAGCACAAAATCATGAAGATATGGCCTCAAAATTTTATTCATGAGGCTTTGAAATGTAGAGGGGCATTACAAAGTCCAAAGGGAATTACCAAAAAATCATAATGGCCTTCATGTGTGCAGAAATTTTTCTTCGAAATATCAATTCTTTCATCCTAATTTGGTTGTATCTTGAATGATGGTCGATTTTGGTTAAAAATTTGGCACCATGGAGCTCATCCAAAAGATCATTAATGACTTGTATGGGAATTTTATCTTTGATGGTCAACTTTTTGAGGAAATGAAAAATAAGGGCACATGCACCAAGTGCCTTCTTTCTTTAATGCCATCGCCACTAGGGATGGATTGGGCTAGACTTGCTAGGACAAATGATGGTCCTTCCTCTAGTAGCTCCTGAATGATCTTTTAAATTTCATTCTTTTGTGCAAATGGGTGTCTATATTGGGAGGGCACATCTTCCTTGGGTTAATATTTGAATTTTATTATGTTTTATACCATTGTTATTTCTCAAAGAAGAAGTGTGTATTTATTATTGATTAAATATGACTTTGAATAAAAGAATAAATATGGACACACTATTAAATGATACAAATAATACAGTCTATTATAATTTCACAATATCACATTAAATAGATATTCAATAACATTTCCTTCATTTTAGTCATAAAAAATAGAGGTGTAGATACAATAAGACTTATTTGTTACAAGGCTCGTCTCGAACTAAGAAAATCTCATATGAGAAGGAATTGATTTTTCAGGTAAGGAATTTCTATATCGGGCCACCTCCGAGGTCTCTACTTCGATATAACTCCGACCAATCTTATTATCTTACCATCAACACATCTTCTCCGCATTCCTCTTTCCTTCCAAAATAATAACCTTACCTTGAATAAATATATATGTGTGTTGGCCGGATTTTCTATCATGGGGCCAACAAGGAGAGACAACCCACACAGATCACTTAACACAACTTTCTGAGTGCTTGGAGTAGTGACCTCTCACAGGAAATAGGTCCTGCTACCTTTATGATTTGCTCTCAACAAGAGAGTCTCACAATTGAGTTAGCTAATTTCCTGAATGTAAAACTACAATAAGATGAAAAAGCTGGCTAATCTATGATCTAGACTCCAATAGATGAAACAAGCAGTTCCTAATAGATGCTAAACTGAAAACAGTTTAGCAGCTGCTAAAAACCTGTAGGTTTCTGCTACGGAATAAAATTGTAATTCTAATTTTAAAACTAATTTATGTCTACTTTGTCCTATCCTATCTCGGGAGCAAATTGATTATTATAATGCTATTATGAGTTTGAATATCAATGTTCAAAGACATGTAATAGCCTAGGAAAAATCACCAAGGCTAAAAACATAACTTCTGAAAAGAAATAATTGCGCTGAGAGGCGCTCTACAGCTCAGTATGAGGGAGATCTTGTAACGTGATGTAACGTTTGTAACATTTGTAATTAAATGTAATATAAAGTAAAAAGTACTAATATGAGGGAGATATTGTAACATTACATGTAACGTTTGTGATATTATTGTCGGCCATTAATAAAATGTAAAAAGTAAAAAGTAATAATATGAGGGAGATCTTGTAACGTTACATGTAACATTTGTGATATTATTGTCGGCCATTAATAAAATGTAATTGCACCTTCGGAGATTTGATCCCTCTCGGCGCTTGATAGAGCCTAGGATTTGGATCTAAATTGGTAATTACACATTTCATGCAATAATAACTCAAATTATCAAAATATAATATGTAACTAGTAATTAAAAAACACAGAGATAACATAAGGTAAATCCCATCAATCTTATGAATCTAAATTCAAGATGAATACCAACCCCCCAGAGGAAAAATGTTAAAAGACTCAAATCATACCATAATAATAAAATATCATAATAATAAAATATCATCAAGATATGAGTTTAACTTATTAATTTAAACAGAATCACAAAGATTAATTATGCTCGAATTCTTAAATAATTTATTCACGCATCACAACAATAATATAGTGGCAAAAGTTTGATCTACCTTTAATGATTTCTCACTTCTCCAGGCTGACACGTTGTTGATTATACATCTTATTCTTTAATAGCTCAATCGTAGTATTTAACAAGTGATGCATGGCATCGTAGTCCCTGCCAAGTAGTTTTAGAATGGATAATTCTAAAGGATGAGTCTCTTGGTTTTGTATTTGATTGTTTGTTGTAGCAGCTTTTGATTGTTGGTTGTTGCATCATTATATAGAGATGAGCTCCACTGGGGTGTGTGGGTTATGAAGAAGGCAGATAATATATGACGAAGGCGGATAATATAGTTGATTAAGGATTGGTGAAAGTATGTGTGGATTATGAAGAAGGCGGATAATATAGTTGATTAAGGATTGGTGAAACTGTAGGAATACAACATAATAAATTTGCATCCATTGAAGCATCAGTGTAAGCATAGGCGACATCATAGGCAACATATAATGCCAGAGCAGGAGCATATCCAGCTGGTTCAGTAGTTCCAGAAGCAGCTGAAGCTAGTTCTCTAGTCGCGAAGAAGTAAACAGCAGCATAAAAGCTAGCAACCGGGGTGGAAGTAGTTCCAAAACCAGATTCAGTTGATTGAGTAGCTAAGATGAAGAGGACAGAGTAGGAAACATATATGGTTTCAGTTCCAAAGGAATATCCAATTGATTTTTTCATTGAGAGAGACCCGGTGAGAGAGAGCGGCATGTGTATATGTGTTCTTAGCTTCGAATTTTACCGGTTTTTGCATAGAGATTTGTTAAGCAAATCGATACTAGATGTGATCAAACATGCCATTAGATTATTAAACACACTACAATATATATCATTGAAAAAATGTACAACGAAATGTGTAAATGTAAGCATTATTATACATTTTAGCATTTTTATATATGCACAGTGGACGACGTGGTGGCTAGCAGTTTTGCATGCCACTCACAAATCCCCTGCGCTCTTTTTAAGCATCATCGCAGTGAGTTCAGTGGAATATCACAAAAGTATCATCATGCATGAATAGCACGTGGCGTGACATCGGCTTTGTTTAACATTACTAACACGAATTGGCTTTGTTTAACATTACTAACACGAATTGCCATGTAGTAATAGCAATCATTATTACATATTGATGAAACAAATGCACGCAGAAAATGGGACACGTAAAGCTCTAAAGCTCCTGAACGTTCAAGGCTTTGAAATTATCCAGCAGCAGCATGGTTCCCAAACAAAGAAGAAAGTAATAATGATTGTAGCAGGCCGACCAAATGGGAGCTTGTAATCGCAACTGTCAAAGCTGGGAGATCACGAGATGGTCATATGAGTACTGATCATGGACAGGATTTGTCTTTGCACCTGGTCTGAAAATGCTTGCTATGTGACAAAAGTAGAAGGAAGGCAACTAACTGAAGTACTAACAAACCGTTCTTGCAAAACCTAGTTGCTAATTAAGATTAACACGAACGTTTTATTGATTGACGCGGCCTTACCATCTCCCCTCTGTCTTGACTACCGCCACGCCTCTGGGAGAGATTATAAGTGGCTAACCCGCTGCAGGTATAGAGAACGAGAAACGCTTAGTAAATCGATCAATCTGTGTATATATGTGGTATATATGTAATTATGATCATTCGGATAGTGAATAGCTCGTCTGGAGCTCGAAAAGTGATCAATGGGATCTTTGTCATGGAGAGAGATTGAGCTTGTATATTATATATGCGCATGTGGTTTGCTCAAACTATGCTTCGGTTTCACAGCTTGATGTAGTGAAATCTAGCTTTTCATTATATATGCATACGTGGTTTTCGGTTCAATGGCTTGATGGATAGAATTCGTAGCTTTTATCTCTAGCTGAATGGCATTATTATTTATGTAATTATGCAAAGGATGCGCAAGCACTCTTTATTTATTTATCTCTCTAGTTACCAAAATCATATGAGTCAATACATGAAACATTTCGCCAATTTGCTTTGAGGGTCAGTGCCAGCGGTTGTAGCAGCCGATAGTCGATCATCGCCAGGAGGTGGTCATTGCCCCAGTAGTCATAGCCTATGATCATAGCTGATAGCCAGTGGTCATAGCCAGTAGGTGGTTTTAGCCAGAAGTCATAGCCGATAGACGATCATAGCCTGTTGTCATTGCTAGAAGCTCTAGTCATAGCCATAATGTTTATAATTTGTCCTAACTATTAGGAGAATAAAGCAAAACCAGTTTGGGGGTTTTTCCTTGCATAGGCACGAGCAGGAGACCAATGGGAAACTGAATTCAGTTGTCTGGAAGTCTTGTTTGTATCTTGCTTTTCTCCTTTCAATGTATTTCATAGTATTTTTACATGTTAATGATCTTGTCTTGTGGTCTCATTCAAATATTACAAATCTAAAATTCAAAGCTCTCCCATTACAGTAACCGACTATGCAAAAGATTTCAGCTTTGTCTTGCATAAGTCGTAGTTGAACATGCCATGGGAATATCACTGCCCAAAAGCGAAAGTACTCAGATTGGAAAAAATTGTGCATTTGATATGGAAAACTAGATAAGGTGTACCGCATAAATTATATTTCATATGAAATGCCCACAACTTTGTATTGAATTTGCAACTAATATTTACCTGTGAGAAATTGTGTGGATGCTCATACAGAGCATGTTGTTCTTTGGGCATCATGCTTCTCAAACTCCAACAGAGCAACCGTATTGATCATAATGCAACAACTGAGGATTTCTCAAGGTAAGCCGAGAAGGATGCACAACTTGCAGAAGTGGAAGGAAGACTTTGCACCAATGGTGCCAGCAATCACACCCAGCATTGGCCACAGTCTTCTCTACGAATCCAACCGGAACCCATTGCATGCAGAAGCGAGGAATAAATAATCTATACAGGCGTACAATAATGGAAGTCAGAAGAGGAAAATTGATGGTGCAACAGCTAATGCTTTCTCAACGCAAGTCAAGATATCAGGATTCCATGATCATATGGGAGGTAAGCAGAAATTTATATTTCATATCCAATGTTGCAACTTTGTATTGAGTTTGCAACTAATAATTACCTCTAAACAATTGTGTGGATTCTCATACATGTTGTCCTTTGGGCATCAAGTTTCTCAAACTGCAACAGAGAAATTGTATTGATGGTGGAATTGTTGAGGCTTTTACAAGGCATGCCGAGAAGGATGCACAACTTGCAGAAGTGGAAAGCGAACTTTACACCAATGGTGCTATCAGCCTTGCCAGCAATCCCACCCAGCACTTGACACTCTTCTTTGCGAATCCAGAAGTTCTGAAGAAGCAAGGAGTCCCTAACCTGAGTCCAAAGACTCATTTGCATGAAGAGGCTATGGCGGTGGCGGAATTGACAGAGGAGGTAGGAGTCAGTACATTAAATGCATACACTGCAATATTCTTTTAATGATGAAAGAGATGGGGCGGTCCAATCCCATGATGCAATCTGTGAATAGTTTAGGGAGCCCTTGCCGTGAGTTTGAAGTCTGTCAGCACAAATTTAGTTCTGACATACAACAACCAGTCAAGCAGCGATTGCAGGGAAACCCGTTACCCAACAGCCATGAAACCAGTCATTAAATGCGCAAACATTAGTAAGTGAATTTTCACTTGGTTGTAATTTAATGGGACTCTAAATAAGCTTAGGAAACAATGCAAAAATTTCAGAGCCCATCGAAGAATGCAAAGAGTTATAGCATTGTCAGATGCCCAGCAGGGAGATGGAACCATTCCCAATAACGCAATAACACTTCAAACTATAATCCAATAATCCAATCAAATGGCAGGAAAAAACTATTTTTATATTGATTAATTAAAAATTAGTGTGAAACTTTGGTTAAAACGGCCCATTGTATTTCAGTCAACGGAAACTAATACTTAGTCAACGAATATCGAAAACAATTAATACCAGGGTTCAAATTTGAAGGGTGGGTTTTAATTTTGGTTTGAAGGGTATATATTTGTGTCGCACTTTTAGGATGAAATGCTTAAAAAAAAATCATATTTCATTTGACACTAATTAATTAATTAATTACACACTTCATAAAAACAAGTGCTAAATAGAATATTATATTTTCAATCAAATTTATGTCACTAAATATATCAATAAATTCATAATTATCACATCTACAAAAAAACATTGTTTCAATAACAAACACACTCAAAAAAATAAAAATAAAAAAATTGGAGGGAAGATACACATGTACCTTGAATCCTTGCTTAGAAATCATTGGTGTCCAACTTATGAATCTTTGCTTGTAAATAGTTTATGCCCAACTTATGAATCTAGCACAGCTGAACTCAATCATGTTTTCTTTTCTTTTCTTTTTAATTAACCAATACCAATTCAAAAACTCATTCTTTGTAACCCTTTCTGTGGTGGAACTAATAGTGAAAACCCCAAGTATGCTTAAAACCTGTCTCAGAAACCATGTATCCATTTATCCAATATTTTTACTTCAAATTAAATGGAAGTCTAGATCCAGGTTTCTAATATCTAGACTTGAACCTTTATAATATTGTATAAACACTTAGATATTTGGATGACCGTACCTTGTCCCAGACTCTGCAACCTAATATTTATTCAAAATATCGTTTTCGATTACACATGGATCCCTCTAAGCTCTCTATCTGCACTCTCGAATCTACCCGCACATTACTTCTAAGGAAAAGATATTCATTCTTATATAACATTTACCCATTTTCAATTTTTCAATTTGCGACATTTGGATTTATTGTTTTTTGGTGGGATGATTTAGTGTTGTTGAAATGTATTTATAGAAGTGGGGAAAGAATTTTTATGAGCATTAGTGGGAAGCATGGGCTATTCCCTATAAGAAACACCTACTACGAAAATGCAACGAGTAATTGAAAAACAACCGGTTCGTTAAATTAATGCATGTATAGTAAGTCGTGGAAATCTATCCTTGTGAGTAATTTTGTGGTTGATAAAGCAAATTACGACGCAATGCAACCATTCTTTTCTTGTAATGGTGGATGGGATAGAGACTAATCTTAATGGGTGAGCAGAGCATTGAGTCTTGACAGGACAGGCTACTTCGAGGAATTGCCTTGAAGTGATACGACACCCTTCATCAATACATTACATGTTCAGAAATTAATAGAGAGAAAATAACTCGTTCAGTGGTATGATCAATAGAAAGTAACTCAGGTAGATATAAATACAACTGAAGAAGAGTTTTATTCAGACTAACAAAATAACAAGCAGCCAAATGAATCATTTTCAAACCCAAAGCCCGCTTGATCCTCTTCATGGGCATGCCATTTTTACAAAGAAATGTAGTGGATGTAGGTACAACTGTTGAACTGATTGGAGTCGAGACTACAACTAAAATTTTTCGATAATCAAAATTGTCATGAAGATCATGAATTAAGCAATTTGATGTGAACAAAAGGCAACCTAGTTGTATCATGTATCACTATGATATGCTCAATAATGGAGACTCATAAATTTAGATGTGATGATGAGTAAAATAAATTAAGCTCGCTCGGTCACTAACCTATCAAGTTTGTCCTTTTGTTATTAAAGAAATCAAGAAACTAATAAATCTCAAGACTTGTTGAGATTAGATATGACAATAGTGGGAGATAAGTTCGTAACAATGTATTTAATAGTTTTTATTTTTTATTTTTTCGAGGGGCAGACTTGCAAATAGAGATGGCCAATGGCCATCGTCCATTCTGCTGGAATTTTTTTCAAGAAGAAAAACAATGTACTTTTGCTATTATGTAAAATCAAAAGGTACTTTTCCAGATTACATAGACACTTTGGTCATGGCCATAAATAACCATTTCATCGAAAAATACTGATACAGACAAAAATCCTAACCCTACAGATAAAAAAGGAATCCAAAAAACAAAGGATCATAGTCAAATAAAAAACAACCTACATATCTGTTATACATGAAAAAACTTCAAAACAAAAAAACGGAAAAATTGTTTAAACAAGGAAACCATATCAACTTAGTCTTCAAGGAAAGGAGCACATTCATTAAAGAGTAGAGCACCATCAATCCACTCTTCCTAAACTAATTTTCCTTCTTCTTCCTAGAGAGATATTTCATGACACATTTAATGCTAGCCACACATCAGGAATTGAACAGTGAAATAAAAATATTTGACGAGCAATTTGAAACTTAACACTTCTTATGTAATTTTAATATAATTATTGCACTTTTTCATAAAATATCAAAATTAAAAATTATAATTTTTTTTTACGTGCAATTTTTTTATAACACTTTTGGGACGTGCTGGGAGCCCTTTGACGTGCTGTGACATGTTCAATTTTGAAACCTGATTAATATCGTGCTTTGGCAGAGACTAATAAAAACAACCATTTTAATATGGAAATGGCGGTAATTCCTTTATTGGTTGTGGAGACTTATATTATAAAATGACACTCTATCTCATGTTTTCAATGTATGAAAGTCCTCGCCTCAAATAATCTAATTAATATTTTATTCACAAGAGTGGTCGTTAATGACACAAAGTCTAATAAATCATGATGAAAAAGTATTAAAGTTCCAAAATTCTACATGTAACAACCATCTCTTCGAAGTCATATAAGTCAAACATAGTCCTTTTGTGGTTTTAAACATATATATCAACCAAGAATTCCAAAACGTGCTCCTAAAATGCTATTCAATAGATTAAAATGCCATTGATGAAAAACCTTTGTCTAAGAGAAACATTAGCATTTTAGTCTTTGAAATGTAATTAATGTTATATATATGAAAAATCTCCATACTCATATTTCAGTCCTTAATAAATAATGAAAGGTCTTGGCCATTAGGTGTAATGCATCATGAGGTTATTTAAAATAAATATCTTCAAATAAATTTATAGTTTTTAATATTAATAAAGAACTTTTTAGAAAAGTAAAAAAAAATATAAAAAAGTTTTTTTAAAAGGAAAAATTTGATTTATTAGAATGATGTTTTGTATTGAAAATGTAAATCAAAATTAAACTAAAGTTTTATTTAAGAATAATTAAATTATTTTTTTCAATAATTATATTTATAATTATTTATTTTCAAACGTAATTGAGAAAATAAGATAAAATAAAGCCTCATAGAAAATTGATGCCTTATTTCCAATTGAAAAGTATTTGTATGCATTCTTCTTAGATGCGGCCTAAGTTAGATGTGATCAAGGCTTAATAATTCAAATTTGCTGAAAATATAAAGATTACATAATAAAAATGCAAAATTTTAATTAAAAGTTTAAGGCCTGAAAATTTTGATAACGCATCCAAATCCAGAAGTGAAGGCTCAATTCCACTCTTTAGTACAAAGTATATCAGGATGAGAATATAAATCTTGAAATTGAGTGTCTAGTTAATTAATTAAAATGTTTGTTTAAGTATGGAATCAATATAGGCTAAACTTTTAACTAGATGACCATAAGATCGACATAGATCAATTTCTTCAAACAAGACATGTAACCCACTCCTGGATAAGGTCAAATGAGATCATGCATGCATTGTTCAACCACCAAAAGATAAGAAAACTCAAATGACAAAATGATAAATTATCGGCAAAACAATCAATTAAATTATGTAATAAAATGAAATGATTATAAATTTTTACTAATTGCTTCAGTGCAATAATCATGAAGTCACAAATTCATCATCACATGACAAGTAAGAAGAAGCATCAACTATGAAGAATTAAAAGCCAAAACTTGGAAAATGATCACCAATCTTCAAGCCATGAGAACCAAACCCAAAAACCAAGCCACACAAGAGTGAAGAATCAAAGAAAGAGGACCATGAAATCACCTATCAAACCAAGCAAGATAAGATGAAAGAGAACTAAAAGCTAAATATTCACAAAATTCCAACAACTCCCCTTTATTTGTGTAAAATCAAAGGGAGTTGTTGGAGGCCCAACAATGTGTTAGAACAATATTCCCATCATAGATATGCCATGGACCCTTATGATATTCTATTTAGTGTTGTTTGGTTCATTAGTGCCTAGTCTAGTGTCTTGGACTACATGTTTGTCCACATTTGGCTACTTAGACTAGTGATATGCCTTTTCCACCTTGTATGTCCACAAGAGCTCCATCTTTCCTTAGTTTTGGGAGTCAATGCGCCTATTCCCTAGTTCTTAGGATGTCATTATGACAGTTTCCCCAATATAAGGAGTCTAAGGGTGCTACATGCTTGATTTGGTCTATTTGGTGTATTAATGGCCACTAGTGCTCATAAAACCACTAATCCACTACTTTGGTCCACACATAGGTTCATAATTTTCCACTCATGGCTCGCATAAGTGTTATAGAACAATTTGTGAGGTCCAAGTATGAGTTGGATGGCATTAATGTCAGTTAGTGGGGAATTAGTTTAGGTAAGCCCTCATTATTGTGAGCTAAACAAATTGCCACTAAGACTCTCGATTTTTCCTCCTGAGAGCATTTATATATTGTACACATGCTATTGAATAATAATGTAATGGAAGATCAATCCACATGAGTGTTTTTCTTGTGTGTTTTGCTTCATATTTTCTTCATATTTCTTCTATTTTTTTGTCAATATTTGGTAAATTTTAAGTGAAGCTTGCTCTAGTAATCTAGATCCACTTGTGACACATATAGAATTTGACATGGTATCAGAGCTTCATAGGGCATCCTATTCTTTCTTCCAAAATAGATTTCCAAGTGTGTGTGTTGCAGGTGCCTACAAAAAATTCAATATGGATTCGAAAGTTGTTCCTCTCCTCTCTCCATCCAATTATTTTAAGTGGAAAGAAAATATGTGTGCATATCTCAAGAGAAAATGTCTCTTTGATGTGTCCATTGGTGCTGCGAGTGAGCCAGAATCTTATAAAGAGAAGTGTGATTAACTTAATGATTGTGATAGAGAGTATGGAACTATGTGTCTAGCTATACCTCCTAGAATGCATTATCTCATTGATTCCGTTGAGTATCCATTTGAGCTTTGGAGAAATCTAGATAAATATATTGGCATGCAGAAAGAAGATATTAGCTATATGGAGAGCAAGCAAATGGCAACTCCTCATGTTTTCTCCCTTCAAAGGTATCGACCTCATGCATTTCTCAATAAGTTGTTCAAATTGAAGAAGAAGAAGAAGATACAGATTCAACAAATGATCCAGCTCAACATTCTTCCTTTGTGGCTTCCTTTGTTTTCAAAGAAGCTGTTTTTCATGAAGATAAAATACGAGCTACTTCCATCAATACTGTTGAAGAGATGTCTCTCCATTCCACTTCTTTCTCCTCAATGTATTCTATTACGAATGTTGAAGATGGGTTACTGGTTGGTGATCATAGTGAGCCTTCTCTAGAAGAGGTTCTTTCTTCATATGAGAGTATTGGTTCGAAATATGGTCAAGGAGAAGTTTGGAAGTCAAGTGAAGATCTCTCATTTCTTCACACTCTTTTGCTTCCTATGTATTCCTACACCATGACTAGCATAATTTCTTCAAGTTCACTTGAAGATGGAGAAGCCTTAGCCATCACATTGGAACATTTGGGACTCTTGTTCCTCTTTCTTGGAGCTGATTACAACTCTCTTGATTTGAGGTTGATGCTTCAGGAGACTTATGATTCGCTTGGGGTCACTTATTCTCAAGCATATCAAGTCTCTTTTGGACCTAGCACCCTATTTGGTTTGAAGTTCGAGTCTAAAGAGCACATGCATTCGCTCTACAATCAGTGTTACTCAGTTGTTCTAAGTTTCCATCATGCAACTGTACATGTACATGATCTAGTTGAGCACATTCCTCTTCTTCCCAAGAAGAAGGCTCCTCCATACATATGAACAAGTTCACACCTACTTGTGTTTTGGAGTAGTTTAATTTTGGTTTATTTCATGTCCATTTTAGAGGGAGGATTTTCCCCCAAGTGGTTTTTCCTCTTTCCTTGTTTTACATGGATTAATGATGTAAAGGGTGACTATAAGCCTTTGTTGCTTGGGCTCTATTTATCATGCTCACAACAATTTTGGCTTAAGGGGGGTGTTAGAACAATATTCCCATCATAGACATGCCATGTACCCTTATGTTATTCTACTTAGTGTTGTTTGGTTCGATAGTGCCTAGTCTAGTATCTTGGACCACATGTTTGTCCACATTTGACTACTTAGACTAGTGATATTACTTATCCACCTTGTATGTCCACAAGAGCGTCATATTTACTTACTTTTGGGTGTCAATGCATCCATTCCTTAGTTCTCAGGATGTCATTATGACAGTTTCCCCGTTTTAAGGAGTCTAAGGGTGCTACATGCTTGATTTGGTCTATTTGGTGTATTAATGGCCACTACTGATCATAAAACCACTACTCCACTACTTTGGTCCACATATAGGTTCATAATAATCCACTCATAGATCTCATAAGTATTATTGACCAATTCGTGAGGTCCAAGTATTAGTTGGATCGCATTAATGTCAGTTAGTGGGGAATTAGTTTAGGTAAGTCCTCATTATTGTGAGATAAACAACTTGCCACTAAGTCTCTCAATTTTGCCTCCTGAGAGAATCTATATATTGTACACATCATGTTGAATAATAATGTAATGGAAGATCAATCCACATGAGTGTTTTTCTCTTGTGTTTTGCTTCATATTTTCTTCATATTTATTCTATTTTCCTGTCAATATCTGGTAAATTCTAAGTGAAGCTTTCTCTAGTAATATAGATCCACCTGTGACACACATAGAATTTGACAATATGAAAGGTTTCATAATGGAAAAAAAGACCATTTCCCATTATTCCTCATTATTTACATAATTACAAAATAGTTTTACGTTTTTTTTTTTACATATAATCATTAATTCCAAGAACTATTCTTTTATGTATTTTACATATTAACATTAATTCCAAGAACTATTCTTTTACTTCTTTAACGGGAAAATCGGTACGCGACATTCTCCCGTCCTTTAATTGTTGATGTCCTCAACAACGTTGACCTCATTTGCATAAAAAATTCAATATGAGATATCTTTTTAAAAATTAAATATCTTGTAAAATTTTCAAACCTCTTAATTTTTTTTCTTAAATGTTAAAACATCATCATGAAAGTCGATAGATCAACAAACATAAACAAATTATACGATCTAAAAAATCCAATAATAACATAATGTTAATAAGTTATATTCCAAAAATAAATGTTGAGTCATATTAGTCACTATATGTCTCTAGCATTAATAAGTTGAATGTCTCCAACTTTGAAATCAAATGAGATCACATCAATATACTTTCCATTTTAAGTTTTGTAAGTTATATATCTTAAAATATTGGCAAGTATGCACTTCAGACAATTTTCATATCATCGCTTGCCACAATAAGACTTCACTCTTTTAATTAGATGTATCTAGTTCATATCACACACCATGTATTAAGTAGATAATACACGCCTTAATGATTAAAATAACCCCAACAAATATGTTGTTCACGTGGAATCAACAATTAATAACAACATAATTATGTTGTTAATTCCTTGATATAAAAGTGTGTATAATCACAAACATACCTCAATGAAATGCATAAAACCATATATAAGAAGAACTAATAATTATTGCAAGTAATTGACAAACATCCACATAAGAATTAAATATAATACCAAGATGAAAATAAAAATAAATAAATCCAATTGCATTTAAATTCTATAATATCAAGTTACAAGTTCATATGATCAATCATCACATCATGCAACCTATCACTTAGTACCATAACATTATAGAGATCAACCAACATGAAAGAGCCACTTTTATATTCAATATTTACACCATCATCCCAATATTTAAACTTTTTCCTTTTAACTATTGTTCGACTCAAGCTAAATCAAACCCTTTTGCTTTTACACTCCATTGATGAATTCTTTCCTAGTCATAGAATGCAGGATCATGGATAAGGTATGGCTAGCATATTATTGAGTTCTGGTGCAACTATTGAGATTTTCATAGCTAAGGATATCCATTGGCAAGTCTAACAATCTATGGCTCGCTAACAATACAACTTAGTTTGGATTATAGGGTCCTATGGAAATGATATTTCATATGGCACCACAATCATATTAATATCACTACCATGTACAGGGTATCATTTCTCATGGTGCATAATATCAATATAATCTCATAGATTATCATGATCTTCACTTAATGGATTATCATTGGTTAGAGAGTACACCCTAGATATACTGTCTTTTATGAACTTATAACTAACATGCATTCATACAATACTAGATTTGGGGTAAAATATCAACGTGTAAAGTGAAAGTCACTTTACACATCGAAAAAACGTCAATTTATCGGGTTTTTTAAGAATGCGCTTCAAAAATCATTGTATAACATCACTTAAGCAACGTCCTAAATGCAAACGTCGACCCAAAGAACTATAGTTTCTTAACATTGCTTAAGATACGAATGAAATCCAAATGTATTTTCCTCTTCTTCGATTAAAGTCGACAAGTTTTAAAACATATTTGGACACAATATCTATTTAGTTTTTTTCCGGTTCAATTGGACAAAATTTAACACATGTATAGTTTTTTTTGGGAGGTTTTTTCTGGTTCAATTGGGAAAAATTTAACACATATTCAGGTTTTTTTTGGTTCAATTAGGAAAGCGTACTTTATGGAAGAATTTTGGAGGGAGAACTCTGATTTTAAGTAAAAAAAATTGTTTATTAATGAGATTATCCCTTGAATAAATTTCTTTTCAGCTGGTTAATGATTTTTTTTGCTGGGGTCAAAATTTAACACGTGTAGGTTTTTTTTGGGAGGATTGTTTTTGGTTCAATTGGGAAAAATTTTACACACGTTCAAGTTTTTTTTGGGTTCAATTCAACAAGAATACTTTGTGGAGTAATTTTGGAGGGGGAAATCTTATTTTAGGTAAAACAAATTGTGGATTAATGAGAGTATCCCTTGAATAAATTTCTTTTCATTCGGTTAATTATTTTTTTGTGTTGGTGTCAAAATTTAACAACTATCAAGGTTTTTTTGGGAGGTTTTTCCCGATTCAAATGGACAAAATTTAACACATATTTATGTTTTTTTTTGGGTTCAATTCGGAAATAATACTTTGTGGAAGAATTTTGCAGGGAAAACTCTGATTTTAGGTAAAAAATTTGTGGATTAATGATATTATTCCTTGAATAAATTTATTTTCATTCGGTTAATGATTTTTTTGTCTTTCTTCTTACTTTAATAATGTATTTTATTGAAATAGAGGACAATGTCAGACAATCATGTCCACCAATTTGCTAGTAGATCTGAACGAATTGCTTCTATGCAAGCATCTATCAATTTTGCATACAGTCACACAAACAACCCTAGTAATGAAAATGATTAGAGTCAAGCCTTTAAAGTTGAAGATGTAATCGGTGATGGAAAATGTTATTTCCCCAATGCAAAGGGATGAAAATAATAAGAGTTGTTAGGGAAATAGCTAGGAAACATTGCTATTAGTATGGGCACTTGGAAGGTGGAACAAATATCATCCCCTAATTGATATAAAAAAAATGATTTTTTTCTCATTTGCAATACTATTAATATTGATATACGTTTCGATACTAATTGGAATTATTTTTTCATAGTTATAGCACAGACTAGAGCACCGACACTTGAAAATCCAGTCACTACAATTCATACTGGAGATGGTGAGGGTGGAAACATTGAGGTTGATACAATAGAAAAAATGACCACAACGTTATTGAGAATGAAGTGATGAATAGGTTGATCAACGACACATTTTTTGCCATGGATGAGAATGAAGTTGTAGACTAGATCTACGAAAACATTCATGGTGTACCTCTATTCGATAAGGAAAAAAAACCTTATTCAAAGACTCAGAGACAAGTCTTCTCTCTGCTCTTTTGTTGCTAGTTAACTTGAAGGTCATCAATGGTATTTCAAACATAGGAATGACGTATTTGTTAAGGTATGCAAGATTTATACATTTTTAATTGAAAATAGATGTTTTTATTTATTTATCATGTCATATGTAAGCTCAGGTAGGAATTACGATTGTTACATTGATTTTTTTGTTTATATTTTTAGGTGATACTCTTCTACCTGTTGATGTATTTGTAACTTCAAAATGTATTTCATATATGTATATTGTATTCCTATAGAGATGTTATTATTCCTCTATACGGAAGTGTCATCATTTATATTGTAAGTGTCGTAACTTATACTTGATGGGTTATTAGAACACCTTGATGGGGTCGGCCCTGTATAAGTCATGTGGGTTAAAGGGTTATTAGACCACCCTAGTGGGGTCGGCCCTGTCAGCATTATATTATATGATTAATTTGAGGCCGACCTAGTAAGGTTATTAGGCAAGTCAAGCCATGTATAAATAGAGTGCGAGAGGGACTATATTTGATCATTCACTTTCTCACATATACACTCATTGGACAGTGGCGCACTAGTGGAGGAGGAGAAGCTGCTGCTAGGAGACTATCTCTTATGCTTGGGTTTTGTATCATTGCTCTATCTATCTCTGAGGAAGTTATTGGGGTTTTTCACCTTTATGGTTTTCCCCAAGGAAACTCTGTGTTTCTATTGTCTTATGTGATTGCTTGTTGTGATTAATATGATTGATATGCTGTACATGTTATTCTCTCAATAAAGATCCTAGAGTATATTGAATTGATGCTAAAAAATTAACATGGAATCAGAGCTAACTTGAGAAGAAGACACTGTGCAGTTGCGAAAGCTAGGGCTTCTTATTTTTTGGGTTTCTCTCCACAGATCTTGAAAGGAAGGAGGCTAGATTGACTCTCCTCAGCAAGGCGCATCTTTCTGTCCAATCAGAATTCAATTTTGAGCACTTTCAGTTTTGGCCCTAAAAATTAGGGTTTCCACAAAAAGTGGAATTTCTGAAATTTGAGACCATGGTTGGAATCTCCTTGAAAAAATCAAAGTTTAGAGCTTTGTATCGAAATTTTTGGTTGGGTGAAGCTCCGGGAAAATCAAACCCTAGTTTGGGGTCCTGTCTAGTGAAGCCATAAATTAGGGTTTCTGCAAAAGTTGGAATTTTTGAAATCTGCGACCATGGATGGAAGTTCCTCTGAAAAATCGAAGTTTAGAGACCAAGATCAAACTTTTTGGATGGGTGAAGCTCCAGGAAAATCAAAACCTAATTCAGGGTCCTCCCAAGTGAATCTGAAAGTTTGAAAAGCAAATTTGAGGGGTAAAACTTTGCATTTTTCAAATTATGAGTATACCAGCTTGATCAGCTCATCAAGGCGCATCTTTCTATTCTTTCAGAAGTTTGAAATTTAAAGTTTGAATTTTTAGGGTTTCTCTGACAAACCCTAATCCAACTCCAGATCCAGTTTTCAGCAAATCAAGTGGTAAGACCTAATAAATTCTCTATTTCCATTTGAAGTACTTCTTAAGATGTATCACCACACCAAGATTGATGATAAGCTTGAAGGGACTGATAACTTCCGAGCATGGAAGTATAGGATTGGGTTAATCCTAGAAGAGAATGAGTTGGACACTTACACAAGTGAAGAGGTTCCAGTTCTAGAGGGAGATGAGACTAAGGCTTCACACAAGAAGAACTTGGTCAAAGCCAAGAGAATCATTGCTGATTCTATTAAGGACTATCTCATACCCCATGTGTCTTCCCTAAGGACACCTAAGGAGATGTTTGATTCCTTTTGTTCTTAGGAAAATCTGAGGAAAAGTTTTCTCTCCTTGGTATGTGTTGTGAGAGCTTGATCTTCATTCCCCATATTTTCTTCTCGAGCTATAATCCGAGCTTCTTCCTGTGAGCATTCTTCTCACAGCCTGCTGAAAGAGATAAGTTTCTTCCTAGCACAAATTCCTTGGATGCAGGAATCCCATGACCTAGGAAGGCCATTACCACTTCTCCATTCTCTACAGCTTCAAGTTTTTCTTTTATCTGGGAGACCCTTGAAGAGTAAGACTGCATGGTCTCCGCATTCTGGATCTGGAAGTTCTTTAGTTGATTCCTCAATGTCATCAACTAAAGAACTTCCAGATCCAGAATGCGGAGACCATGCAGTCTTACTCTTTAAGGGTCTCCCAGATAGAAGAAAAACTTGAAGCTGTAGAGAATGGAGAAGTGGTAATGACCACTCTTAATGGCCTTCCTAGGTCATGGGATTCCTGCATCCAAGGAATTTGTGCTATGAAGAAACTCATCTCTTTCAGCAGGCTGTGAGAAGAATGCTCACAGGAAGAAGCTCGGATTATAGCTCGAGAAGAAAAGATGGGGAATGAAGATCAAGCTCTCACAACACATACCAAGGAGAGTAAACTTTTCCTCAGATTGTCCTGAGAACAAAAGGAACAACAACAACAACTACTACAAGCAATTTGATAGGTATGACTTACATGTATGTTTTGAAATCTGTTCATGATTAAGTTTATAATATGATTATCTTCATGTTATTGATTTTAGTAACAATCTTGTTTAATTTTAGACTTGTCTTATCACCCTAGTAAAAGTATGAATGCATGATAGAAGACATTCATTGATTAGGGTTATGACACTTATGATTGTATTATGATTGTACTAATGCACTGTGGTGCTGTATGAGTGAATGTTATCCGCTAACATGAAGGTACAAATCAAGTCCTAGATCAAGACCATAGTGACATGAAGAAAAAGACTCATCCATAGTCATGGATCACATAGAGGTATGTATAATTTGGTTCTACAATGGTTAACTTATGAGGTATGCAAGTCATTGAACAGAACAAGAAAACATTGCTAGACATAACTAGCAAATATGATGACCAGGTATGTTTTTCCTATATCAAGTTAGAATCCTACCCTATGTAAGGATCTTATACTTTTGTATGATTGATAATGATTACTCATGAAGTTATGCAAGACATTGAAGAGAACAAGAAAACATTGCTAGACATAACTAGCAAATATGATGACCAGGTATGTTTTTCCTATATCAAGTTAGAATCCTACCCTATGTAAGGATCTTATACTTTTGTATGATTGATAATGATTACTCATGAAGTTACAAGTTTGAGTAATCTAGGGTTTATGCATATTATGTCTCTTACCTTGATTGATGATATGAATAACCAGAAGAGTTCTATGGTCAAATATGAATATGCATGAGTAAGAGAAGTCTTCCCTGAAACTTTGAATGCTAATGCTTATTATCTGTGTTTGAAATAATCATGACCATACATGTTAAGTTTATTTAGGATCATAATGTTTTGATAGTATTGAGATTATACTAATGAATGTATGATCATGTATGAGATCTTGAGCATGACACTAGTGCACAATTAAGCATGCATAGTGGTCCAGGATGAATATAAGTTCAAGGACAGGTAATCCAGGAAGCAAAGATCAAGAGGGAGCACACTCCAGTAGTTCCTACAAGGAAGCAAAGATTGAGAGGGATTCCACCCAACAAACAAACAAATATAAGTATTTGAATTGTCATTTATTGTATATTTGATTGTTTAAATAATACTGTTCTATGATGTCTATACTTATGTTCCTAGACTTAGGTTGTGTATCATGCATATTAGAATAATTGCATTAATGAACAGTATACCACTAATATGCATGTAATGGGTAAGTGGCCTATGGCACTGTACAACATTCCATTGCTACTTATCTAGAATGAAACCTCTCTGCTGACATGTTGGGAGTTATGCACACTCTTAACAATGTTCTGGTAGAGATTGGAAGGCATCTAGAAAGTTATGGGATATGGATAAATGTTGGCTAAATTAATTGCATGACTGCATGACATATTTATTTATGTGTAAGAATTTGTTCTGAAAACTATGAGATGTTTCTAATCATGCAATTTAACTTGTCTTGTAGGAAAGATCGTATACCATCACCTACAAAAGAAGGACTACAACATTTACTCCAGGAACAAAGATATCTATTGAAGAATCTAAAGTTCCCAGGATCCAGGATGAAGTAATGATCGAAGAGTACTAGTCGATCATGAAGAATGATGTTTGGGATGTGGTCCCAAGGCCTGAAGGAAAGTCTATTGTGACTTCCAAGTGGATCTATAAGATCAAGCATGCTGCAGTTGGTAGCATAGAGAAATACAAAGCGAGATTTGTAGCTCGTGGCTTCTCCCAGAAAGAGAGAATAGACTATGAAGGACTTGGGGATGATGCACTATTTTCTAGGCATGGAGGTGTGCCAGAGTGCAGATGGGATCTTCCTTGGACGAGGGAAGTATGAAGTAGAGATCCTGAAGAGGTTTGGGATGATGGACTGCAAGGCCATGGCCACACCTATGGCATTGAACCTGAATCTTCTGTGTGATGCTTCATCTGAGTTGGTTGATGTCACTGTCTATCGTCAGATGATTGTGTCCTTGATGTACCTGATGAACACAAGACCAGATATTTGCTTTGTGGTGAACAGATTGAGCCAGTTCTTGACGGATCTGAGAAGTGTTCACATGGTTTCTGTAAAGCATATTCTGAGGTACCTGAAGGGTACGGTTGATTATGGGCTCAAATATGATGCTAATCAAAAGTTTAACCTAGAAGGTTATGTTGATTCAGATTGGGCAGGCAGTGCTGCAGATAGGAAGAGCACTTTGGGGTGCTGCTTTAGTATGGGATCAGGAGTGATCTCTTGGTTTAGTAGGAACTAGTCCTGCGCAACACTGAGTACAGCCGAAGTAGAGTATGTTGCAGCTTGTTCGGCTAGTTGTGAGGCAGTATGGCTGAGGAATCTACTATTTGAGTTATTTGATCTCCCATTGGATGCTACTGGTATCTTTTATGATAACTAGAGTTGTGTGAAGTTGTCTGAGAACCACGTGTTCCATGACAGGTCGAAGCACATTGAGATCAAATATCACTATATTAGGGATATGGTGCAGAGAGGAGCAGTGAAGCTCCTATATGTTGTGACGGATGAGCAGGTTGCAGATGTGTTGATGAAACCTCTAGCCAAAGTGAAGTTTGAGTACTTCAGAGAGAGGGTTGGTGTTCTTCAGATTGAAGATACTTCGAGGAAGAAGTGATGGTACACATTTGTAGGAGCCATACCAAGCATGGTGAGAGGAGGATCCTTCCCATGGCTGTGGATGTAAGCGCTGTGTGATGAGCATCAGGACGATGCTCCAGTTACTGCTCGGTATGATCAGTTGGATCATGTATATGTATATGCATCGGTTGGATGCTTGGTATGATCAGTTGGATCATGTATGTGTATGTGCATCAGGACGATGCAGTGACGATGATCAGGATGATCATGTGAGATGAGTATCAGGATGATACTCTGGATGATATGCATCAGGATGATATGCATCAGGATGATGCTATGATGATGATCATTTGAGATGAGTATCAGGATGATACTCTGGATGATATGCATAAGGATGATGCTATGATGATGATCAAGATGATCATATGTGATGATATGTATCAGGTGGATGCAATACATAATCAGTTGGATTATGTGTGATGAGTTCTGAAGACACAGATGCACATGGGATTTTCAGACATGGTTGTAGATGTGTTCTCCCACGGGCGTGATGTAATTGCCGGGATTTTTCGACATGGTGGTAGATGTGTTCTCCCATGGTTGTGATGTAATTGCTGGAGCCATTATCACATGGTGGTAGATGTGTTCTCCCATGGTGCAGATGTAAGGGCTGGAGCCATTCTCACATGGTGGTAGATGTGTTCTCCCATGGTGCAGATGTAAGGGCTGGGGCCATTCGAGCATGGTTGAAGTGTGTCTTCCCATGGCTGTGATATAAGTGTGGTGCCATTCCTAGCATGGTTGAAGTGTGTCTTCCCATGGCTATGGATATAAGTGCGATGCCATTCTCGCATGGTTGAATTGTGTCTTCCCATAGTGTAGATATAAGTGCTAAGCCTTTCACGGATGGTTGTAGTGTGCCTTCCCATGCCGGTGAATGTATGTGCTGTGTGATGTGCATCTGGGTTGTGCTTCGTGAATGATGTTATGATCGGTATGATCATGACTGTCAGGATGATACTCTATGGCCATGGACAGGTTGTGCAGTGGCATGTAAAAGGTCCTGGGACATCTGATAGGTTGAGCTGTGTGCTTGTAAAATTCCTGGGATGCTCTTTCAAGGTTTTGTCGACTCACGTAATCAGTCCTGAGGATTCCACAATATGGCCAGTATTGATGAAGACCTACAGGTGGTGGGCCTACATCCAACATGAAAAAGGGCTGGCTCTGTAGAACTTCCTATGACGAGTATATTGGAGATTGATTGAGATAGAAGCAATAGTGACGATGACGATGATTCGATGACAATGATCCAGTGATGATGATCTAGAGAAGAATACTTGTGCTAGCAGATCTGTGTCGAGAAACACCTTCCTAGTTAAGAGGGAGTGTTGATGTATTTGTAACTTTGGAATGTATTTCATATATGTATATTGTATTCCTATAGAGATGTTATTATTCCTCTATACGGAAGAGTCGTCATTTATATTGTAAGTGTCGTAACTTATACTTGATGGGTTATTAGACCACCTTGATGGGGTCGACCCTGTATAAGTCATGTGGGTTAAAAGGTTATTAGACCACCCTAGTGGGGTTGGCCTTGTCAGAATTATATTATGTGATTAAGTTGAGGCCGACCTAGTAAGGTTATTAGGCAAGTCAAGTCAAGTATAAATAAAGTGCGGGAGGCACTCTATTTGATCATTCACTTTCTCACATATACACTCATTGGAGAGTGGCGCACTAATGGAGGAGGAGAAGCTGATGCTAGGAGACTATCTCTTATGCTTGGGTTTTGTATCATTGCTCTATCTATCTCTGAGGAAGTTATTGGGGTTTTTCACCTTTATGGTTTTCCCCAAGGAAACTCTGTGTGTCTATTGTCTTATGTTATTACTTGTTGTGATTAATATGATTGATATGCTGTACATGTTATTCTCTCAGTAAAGATCCTAGAGTATATTGAATTGATGTTCAAAAATTAACACTACCACCATCAAATACTTCACCTTGAACATATAAAGAAATGTGTGTCGTCCTAAAATATATAGGAATGGAGTATAACATAATTGATGCATGTCCCAATGATAATATCATATATTACAGACAACATGCATCAAAGAGTGAGTGCCCTGAATGTGGAATTAGTAGATATCGTACTGATCATTTAACAAATAAGGTTCCTTGCAAAGTTCTTCGCTATATTCCAATAATTCCACATTTTCAACGACTATTTAGGTGTAAAAACATTGCAAAATTTATGGATTACCATGCATGACACAAAAGTGTAGATGGTCTCATGCGAATTCCTGGAGATGGATCTGCATTCATATACATTGATGAAAGATGACCAATTGTTAAAGAAGAACCACTTAATGTTATACTCTCATTGGAAACTGATGGTGTCAATCCATTTGGAGAGCTCATAACCAATTACTCAGGTTGGACAGTTTTGGTTATATACAATAACCTTCCTCCATGGATGACAATTAAAAGGGAGCAAATCATGTTTGAATTAATTGTTCTAGGTACTTATATTTTTAAGAATGTTAACACAATATAAGGAATCTTTTTTTTCATTATTGCATGCTTGAGAAATTATTAATTATGTATTTTACTTTTCAAATATCTACTAGGTAAGTATCAAGTTAAAGTTATGGATGTCTATATTGAGCCTCTTATGGATGGAATTTTAAAATTATGGTTTCGCATCAGTATGTACGACATCTCCAAACCTATATGCCAAAATTCCAACAACTCCCCTTTATTTGTTGAAAATCAAGGGGAGTTGTTGGAGGCCCAACAATGTGTTAGAACAATATTCCCATCATAGACATGCCATGGACCCTTATGTTGTTCTACTTAGTGTTGTTTGGTTCATTAGTGCCTACTCTAGTGTCTTGGACCACATGTTTGTCCACATTTGACTAGTTAGAGTAGTGATATTCCTTATCCACCTTGTATGTCCATAAGAGCGCCATCTTTCCTTATTTTTGGGAGTCAATGCGCCCATTCCCCAGTTCTTAGGATGTCATTATTACAGTTTCCTTGTTTTAAGGAGTCTAAGGGCGCTACATGCTTGATTTGGTCTATTTGGTGTATTAATGGCCACTAGTGCTCATAAAACCACTACTCCACTACTTTGGTCCACACATAGGTTCATAATTATCCACTCATGGCTCTCATAAGTGTTATTGAACAATTCATGAGGTCCAAGTATGAGTTGGATGGCATTAATGTCAGTTAGTGGGGAATTAGTTTAGGTAAGCCCTCATTATTGTGAGCTAAACAACTTGCCACTAAGTCTCTATATTTTTCCTCCTGAGAGCATTTATATATTTTTCCCAAGGAGAGCATTTATATATTGTACACATGCTACTGATTAATAATGTAATGGAAGATAAATCCACATGAGTGTTTTTCTCGTGTGTTCTGCTTCATATTTTCTTCATATTTCTTCTATTTTCCTGTCAATATTTGGTAAATTCTAAGTGAAGCTTGCTCTAGCAATCTAGATCCACTTGTGACATATATATAATTTGACATGGTATCAGAGCTTCATAGGGGATCCTATTCTTTCTTCCAAAATATATTTCCAAGTGTGTGTTTTGCAGGTGCCTACATCAACTTCAATATGGATTGGAAAGTTGTTCCTCTCCTCTCTCCATCCAATTATTTTAAGTGGAAAGAAAATATGTGTGCATATCTCAAGAGAAAATGTCTCTTTGATGTTTCCATTGGTGCTGTGAGTGAGCCAGAATCTTATGAAGAGAAGTGTGATTGGCTCACTGACTGTGATAGAGCGTACAGAACTATGTGTCTAGCTATACCTCCTAGAATGCATTATCTCATTGATTCTGTTGAGTATCCATTTGAGCTTTGGAGAGACCTAGATAAATATCTTGGCATGTAGAAAGAAGATATTAGCTATATGGAGAGCAATCAAATGGACACCTCCTCATGTTTTCTCCCTCCAAAGGTCTCAGCCTCATGCATTTCTCAATAAGTTGTTCAAATTGAAGAAGAAGAAGAAGATACAAATTCAACAAATGATCTAGCTCAAATTTCTTCCTCTATGGCTTCCTCTGTTTTAAAAGAAGCTCTTTTTCATGAAGATAAAATACGAGTTGCTGCCATCAATACTGTTGAAGAGATGTCTCTCCATTCCACTACTTTCTCCTCTATGTATTCTCTTATGAATGTTGAATATGGGTTGTTGGTTGGTGATCATAGTGAGCCTTCTCTAGAAGAGGTTATTTCTTCATATGAGAGTATTGGTTCAAAATGTGGTCAAGGAGAAGTTTGGAATTCAAGTGAATACATGTCTTTCCTTCACACTCTTTTGCTTCCTATGTATTCCTACACCATGACTAGCATAATTTTTTGAAGTTCACTTGAAGATGGAGAAGCCTTAGCCATCACATTGGAACATGTGGGACTCTTGTTCCTCTTTCTTGGGGCTGATTACAACTCTCTTGATTCGAAGTTGATGCTTCAAGAGCCTTATGATTCTCTTGGGGTCACTTAGTCTCAAGCATCCCAAGTCTCTTTTGGACTTGGCACCCTGGTTGGTTCTAAGTTGAAGTCTGAAGAGCACATGCATTCACTCTACTATCAGTGTTACTCATTTTTTGTACATGGATTCAATTTCCATCATACAGTTGTACATGTACATGATCTAGTTGAGCACATTCCTCTTCTTTCCAAGAAGAAGGTTCCTCCAGACATATGAAGAAGTTCACACCTACTTGTGTTTTGGAGTAGTTTATTTTTGGTGTATTTCATGTCCATTTTAGAGGGAGAATTTTCCCCAAGTGGTTTTGCCTCTTTAATTATTTTACATGGATTAATAATGTAAAGGGTGACCATAAACCTTTATTGCTTGGGCTCTATTTATCATGCTCACAACAATTTTTTCTTAAGGGGGGGTGTTAGAACAATATTCCCATCATAGACATGCCATGGACCCTTATGTTGTTATACTTAGTGTTATTTGGTTCATTATTTCCTATTTTAGTGTCTTGGACCACATGTTTGTCCACATTTGACTACTTAGAGTAGTGATATGCCTTATCCACCTTGTATGTCCACAAGAGGGCCATCTTTCCTTAGTTTTGGGACTCAATGTGCCCATTCCTTAGTTCTTAGGATGTCATTATGATAGTTAACCTGTTTTAAGGAGTTTAAGGGTGCTGCATGCTTGATTTGGTCTATTTAGTGTATTAATGACCACTAGTGATAATAATGTGAGATTTTTAATTGCTAGGAACTAGATTCATAAGACAATTTCACATGGAATATTTCAGACAATGAGAGGAGAAGAACAGAGAGAATAAATTGTGGAAATCACTTTGTATCTTATTCATTGATATGATAACAGTATATAATACATCCTCCATGGAAAAAATTGAATGCTTTTGAGGCAATTTGGAAAGAGCAAAAAGAAAAGGCTCGGATAGGACAAAAAACTCCTAGGTGGCAAAAGTAGTTTCCAAAACTGTCCTAGAGGCTCAGGAATTTAGTAAGTATGGTATGGCAATTCATGAGTGAGGTAAATAGAATGTATTGATGGATTTAGGAGAGTATATATGGTTTGGAGGTCGAATTGGTCAAGTGGCAAGAGTTTCCAAGTCAACTAGCTTTTCCCTTTCCACTAGAAAGTAGAAAAAAATAGGATAAAGCTGTTGTTAACACCTAAAAAGTGCTCACTAGCTCATTCCCTTACTCACATGACCCATTTGTCCACTTTTCCACCATCTGAGCCTCTGAAACCAACAAAAGGTCACCAAAAGACCTTAGTACACCCCTTTTTCCATTAAAAAAGATTATTTTTCCAAGAAAATCATAAAAAACCCTCAAAAAGGGTCCAAATTCCCAAAAATATTAAAAAGGGAATTAAAATATTATTTTTATTCAAAAAAGGAAAAAGGAGGGAAAATTACCTAAACTATGTTGGTCAATACCATTGGTTTCCACAAAACCACAAATGGTATTCCTCACCACCAAAACCTATAAAAAGGTGGTAGGGGCTCCTCATTTCACATCCTTCCATTATCTCATCCTTATGCTGCTGAAATCTCCCCTGAGCACTTTTAGCCATTGGAGCAACCTTGGAGAAAGAGACCTATTGGAGTTTGGAGCTACTCATCTTGGGAGTTGCTCAACATCAACCTTCACCATTGAAGGTAATATCGCAAGCACTTGCTTGCCCCCCACTTTTCAATACAAAAATTATTTCTTATGTTTCTTGTTCTTGATTTTTGAAATATTTAAATTATTTGCTTAGATTCTTGCTTAGATCCATGAAAAGTATTGTTTATTTAGTTTATTGTTTTTATTTCTATTGAAACTGCTACTACTAGTTAGTAGGTGCCCATAGCACTAAGCTTGGTTGCAAAACCGAGCCAACAGTTTTTGGCGACTCCGCTTTGGTTTGAACTTTAGATCTCTAGCTTTGCCATTAAATCTTAGTTTTTATGAGTTTTTAACCATTAGATCCATAGATCTGCCATCTTAAACAGCAGATCCATTGCTGTTCTGAGATTTGGCCCCAAAAAACAGCCCTAAATTTTAAATTTTCGAGTTCGTTTCTCGTTTTCCGTGCACGGCTTCCGCCTCGCGGCTTTTTGCCAGACAGTCGCGCGGTCCATCGCGACTTTTCTGCATTTTTCCGCGCGGTCCATCGCGGCCTTTTTCCAGACAGTCGCGCGGTCCATCGCGACTTTTCTGTGTTTTTCCGCGCTGCACACCGCGGCTTCGCGGCCTTTTTCCGCGCTGTCCATCGCGACTGTGCGCCCAAAACCTGCGCGGTCCATCACGACTGTGCGCCCAAAACCTGCGCGGTCCATCGCGACTGTTCGCCCAAAACCTGCGCGGTCCATCGCGACTGTGCGTCCAAAACCCGCGCGGTCCATCGCGACTGTTCGGCCAAAACCCGCGCGGCCCATCGCGGCTGTTCGTCCAAAACCCGCGCGGCTGAATTTTTTCATTCGGCCATCCCGATTTTGAAAAATATTTTTTACTGTACTTTCTGCCCATAGCACATTTTTTACAGTATCAAATTCTGCATATTTTCCAGATTTAGAAAATTTTTTTACTATTTAAAAGTGCATACATAGAAATCTTTTTAAAAATTTTCAAGAAAGTGAAAGAAAGATTCATTTTGCATTCTTTATCTAGATTCAAATTTTTTCTTGTTTACTTCTTTAGAATCTTGCCCTTAGCAATTTTTATTGAAACGAAGAAATCCATTTATTTCTTTTAGAAGTTTATTATTTGCTTTCAAAAATCCAAAAAATCCATTATTTTTTGAGTTATTTTTGAAAAAGCAATTTAATTTCTTTTAGTGAAAAAAGTCTTAAATATTTGCTTATTATTTTTCGAAAAGTCCTTTATTTTTTTTGAAAAATTTCCCTTAAAGCATTTATTTTTTTCAAGTTCAGTTTACAACACCTCACGTGCACTCACACGATCACTTAATTGAACTAAGACTTAAAACTTACCCTAATTTGAACACACTCTTAAACCCACTTGGGGAACACAAAAAGAATTCTTGTAGCTAGGTAGTATTGGGGGGATAGGTGTTCCAATAACACCCCTCAGTTCATACATCTGAGACATAGAAGTTGTCCAATTAGGGAGCTAAAATCTCTTAGTACTTTTTGGCGCGGTCACAACCGGTTTGTGGGAAGGCCTCTCCCCTAGGAGGGTTGAAGTCGCGAGGATGGTTCCGGAAGCCTGAGTGGGATACCGAAACCCATTCAGTAACCGAAGGGCTACCATTCGCAGTTCTCGGGATATCCCTGTATTGGGATATTGCGATCAAAGGACCAAACGGCAGATTTACCTTTTCTCGACGCGTCATGAACGGAGTATCCTAGTAGCCTGTCTTTTTAGGATTGATTACCCGGTGTCCCTCCCGGTAGGGGGATATCTAGCCGTTGTCTCTACATTCATATTGTCTGACTTGGATTTCATCACCTTGCAGGGGATATCGTCTGTTTGAGTCACAATACTTTTAGATTAGGTGTTTGCATGATCTTTACCACCTTTTGAGTCTAGTTACACCTATTTTTTCTAGGAGCCGCTTGCATGTTGGTATTCTGACCGGTTGTTGCATTCCTCCACTTATTGTAGCACAGCTGCTAGAATAAGTGCATTTTTTGAGGATTGATTTTTTGGCCTGTGAGCCTTCTTTTTTCACTCCCCTTTTTGCACCCTTGGTTGCATTAGGGTTTTGAGTCTTTTACACATATATCACCACCTGATACTTAAAACAATTTTTACATAAAAACCATATTCTCACCATTGAGAATTCTAGACGTTCTCGTCGTCTACAGGGCGAACTCCCAGAGTTTAGTCCACTTGGCTCTCCACGTCACGGACGCAGAGCATTATCCCTTGATTCGACACATCGCCGATCATCTAGACGGTCATCCGATTCTGACATACCCCACTTCACCTTTGATTTGGAGGTAGAATCCGAAAACCCCACAGAGTTACCACCTACCACAATTATGTCTGGAACACCAGAAGATCCACAATTTACATTAACCATAGGTCAGACATCCGCAGACCTTTCTGCGGGGATACCATCCATGACAACACCCACCCCCTTGGGTATGCCCAATATGGGTAACACTCCACATTTAGGAATGCCTAGCACAGGACCACAACCTGTCATGGGCATGCCCAACATGGGGGTCATACCCCCTTCGGTTTCCACAAACCCTATCCCAGGAATCCCTAGTACGATTCCTAACCCAAGTGTCACTCCTGTTGCACTTGGGAATGCTATCCCAGGAATCCCTAGTGCGATTCCTAACCCAAGTGTAACCCACGTTGCACTCAGTAGTAATATACCAGGAATCCCTAGTGCGATTCCTAACCCAAGTGTAACCCAAGTTGCACTTGGGAGTACTAACCCATATCAGGCCACACCTGTTGGAGGGCACATACCCGCCATACCTAGCATACCTATAGGAGCTACTGGACCCCTACACCATACCACAATGGCTAGACCAATCCCGGTTCCAATCACCACATCCGCTAGTCTACCATACATGGCAAGTCTCAACTTGCCAGATTTAGCTAGGCTTACGAATGACCCCATTAGGCATGATCCTGCTTGGCCCCATATGCCCACTAAGCTTCCCTCTGACATCCCTAAGTTTGAGGGAAAGGCCGGAGAAGACCCCCAGAACCACATCATGTCCTTCCATTTATGGTGTTCCTCCAACTCCATAGTGGACGACTTAGTCCGCCTCCGTTTATTACAGCGCACCTTCACTGGCTCTGCAGCCAAATGGTATATCGAGCAACCCCATGGGACGCATTCCACATTTACCTCCCTTGCCTCGACCTTCCTGCAGTTCTTTCAGCTACCAGTCCGCTATGATGCGGGCGTCGAAATCCTACTGTCTTGCAGACAGAACACGGCCACGCACATCACTGACCATATCCATGATTGGCGTCGGCGCCGAAGCCTATGCAAGATCAAATTAGACGACCGAATCTTTTTAGACTGGTTCCTTAAATCCCTCCTTCCCCTCATTGCGAAGGATGTAGCTTCTGAAAGACCCCAGTCGGAAGAGGAGGCCATCCTGAAGGCCCAACAGTTTGACCTTATCTATGCCCAGTCAGGATACCTATACACCATCATACCTGACGCCCCACGAGGCGACTCTGCACGCGGTGACACACCGGGGGCATCACATGCCGCTGATGGCATTATTGGCCAAATTACACCGCAAGCAAAACCTTTCAGTATGGTGAGCACCATGCCCGCCCCAGACCTTTCTAGGGCTACATCCAGTTCCGGAGCGACAACTTCTTATGCTCCAATAAACCAGACCCATCATGTTCATGGACCCTCTTGTCCACAACATTGTTATGGCCAAGCGCCATCAGCATATGTACCTCCTACATACTATGCTCAACCTACGGTACAAAACCCCATGCATTACCCACAACCGGTTGCACCGGCTAACCTCACACCTCCACCAGCGCAGGGGTACCAACAACCCCAACAGGCAACTGGACCACCTCCAGCTCCACCTGCATACTATCCACCGCAACCTGCTCCCGCACCTGCGGCTCCTCAGAATCCCCCCAATGCTCAAGGGCATGTGTACGCACAACAACAGCAGCCCCAATATCAAAATAACCAACGCAACCAGGGTGGACAACCCAACCGCGGAAGAGGACGCAACCGTGGAAACAATCAAAACCGCAACCAAGCTCCACAGCCTACCCAGCCCCCGCAAAACAATAACGCGGCGCCCGCTCATCAGAATCCTGATCGGCCACCTAAGCAACCCAAAAATGCTAATTTACGAACAAACCATCCTTGTTCCATTTGCGGTGTCTATGGCCACTATACCCACGCTTGCCCACATCTGGAGCGAGCTCGACAACTATGGACAAATGACGCCCATCGTCAAGGGCAGGCGGCTCCTCAGCCACCACCCAACCCCCCACCACCCCCACAACAACCTTTGGTCCTCCAAAACCCTTTTCCAACACAGGGAGTGGTAAACACTCAGCCGTTAGCCCCCCAACAGGGCAACGTGCAACCACAACAAATAACTTATACGGCTCCGGACCAACCCATGTTTGATTCAGGAACCCACCACTTATTGATGATGTCCACCGCTGACGTCAATATCCAAACCCGTCGGAATCAATACGGACCGACTTCTGAAGCCCCCCCCGCCGAAAAGGATACTAATGCTAATCCCACTGATCAGACATTGCGTATACCTCAGGTTCCACTTGATGGCGCTTCTAAAGCACCTCGCTTCCCCCTTCGCCGAATCAACAACAACCCCAATGCACGGGCTGCGTCCAATTACAACATTGTAGATGACTTAGCTCAATCTCCCGCAGCCATGTCTGCGTTAGAAGTCTTAAAAACCTGTCCTACTCAGCGCAAGACTTTACTTTCCGCCATTGGGGTGATTGACCCAAATGATTCGAACTTGATGACCTTTGATTTAGACCAATCTGAACCACGACTGCCTTCTACCATAGCAGTCCAAGTTTCCGTTTCTATTCGGAATCTTGTCATCCATCGATGTATCATCGACGAAGGTGCCTCCACATGTGTCATGTCCACTTTTGTCTGGCAAAAGTTGGGATCCCCTGCTCTCCAGCAATCCACCACTGCATTGCGGGCCTACGACGGCCGGTCAGCTCAACCTCAAGGTTTATTACCCAAGGTACCCGTCCAATTAGGTGGGAAGACTGTGCTCATCGACATAGAAGTCATTAACGCCCAGCTTGACTATAACCTTTTACTTGGCCGCAGTTACATGTACGCCATGAAAGCGGTTGCCTCATCCGTTTTTCGTACCATGATGTTCCCCCATGAGGGACGCGTGGTCAAGGTCAACCAGCTCACCTATTACGATCCCAAGGCCCCTACCACACCTAAAAATGGTCTCACCATGGTTGAACAACCTGTTTGTGGTGCAACTACCTCATTCATTTCCTCAGTAGGACCCAGACTTTACTCCGAGGCGTCGATAACCTCTACATTCCAGGCCATTCCACCACCGTCACCGGAGACCCAGGTCGCTAACCTCTGCACTCTTTCACAAACACCCGGTAATCAACCCTCCTTGTTACCCAAACCACCATTGGTCCCTAGTCACATTGGTGTTACACCTATCCACACAATCCCCTTTCTATTTCCTCCTTCGGGTGTAGTAAGCGCCCCGGTTATGGCTACCCTTAGTCTCCCCGGGTTAACATTGGGATTACCCGTGTGGTATATTACGCCTCCCGTTCCTCCACCGACACCAAATGTCATCCTACAACCGGTGCAACCCATTGTTACTTCTACCCAACCACCTCCCGGTATCACGACTCCTTCGTCGTCGACGAATCCCCCTCCATTCGTCAGGCCCACTGGGGGCAGAGGCCCACAACCATACACTGCGGTTCCCCCACCCAAGGCAGTTAAACCTCCCCCCATATTTCGTGCTCCACCAAAATGCTCGCTGTGTGATGAGTTAGGCCATCCAACCCATCAGTGCCCACAGTTACCTGCATTGCAGGAACACATGCAAATGTTGGACGACGACCCCAACATCCCGGTGGTCAAACTAGATCCAAACCCTATGCCTCGTGATAAATCACTGCGTACCAACCACCCATGTGCGATATGCGGTATTTATGGCCACTACTCGCATAACTGTCCTGACATCCCAGACTACAGAGCAGCTCTCTACGAGATGAACAATTTGGACCTAGAGACGGCACCCTCTACTATCGAGGAGATCTACCCTCCCGCATCATCCTCATCCGGAGAGATTAACACCATCTATATGATCTCTTCGACTACCACTACCTCATCACTCGATTTGACCACTCAAAGGTCCCGCAATGATGAAGAGGTTCTCGAGACTCCTACTACCTTTGATTATCCCGGGGAAGACATGCACCATCGTCCATACTTCCTCCTGGAAGAGACTTCATCCACCACCGCTACCCAATCCGCGGTTGAGTCCAAGGATTTCCTTCCTACTAAAATCGACTGGTTAACGGATCCCATGGCCGATATTTCTCCCGTCATCCACATTGACATCTCTGACCCACTTGGTGCCCTTCATACCATCACATTAGGAACCTCCCACAGTGAGCATGAGATCGGAGAATACCAACAACTGTTCCAAGAATTCACTGATGTCTTTACTTGGTCAGATACCGAAATGCCTGGCCTTGACCCCGCCATTTATATGATCTCCACTGGATACCCCTCTGTCCGGTCGGCCCCTTCCATTGATCCCTTTGACACACAGGTTGAACCCTTTCAAATCAACCAGGAAACCACATGTCCACAACATGGGGGCATGCCCAAAACCTTGCCTACTCATCATCACCGTGATCCTCGTCGGAGATACTGGGGGCATCCACCCCACAAAGGGAATCCCCCATCATCATATCATCACTTCAGTATGCCACCACGACCCACAGCCTCATGGTATAACACCCCGCCAGCAGTTGCTCAATGCCCTATTGATCTCTCTATGAGACAACATCTGCACCACATTGACACCTCTGAGTTAGGGGGCATAATAGATTACCTCGACCCCAGGATAGGGGGCATGATCAATCATTTTGAACCTTCCCCATCATCTCTATCTCAACACCTCAATGAGCCCATCGTTCAAACCAACACATATGTGATCCACAATCACAAACCCCATGCACATAGCATGGGGGCAGGTCATTAACCCTGCTCACTTTTTCATATTCGTGATCTCAACCATTTTTGAGGTCATGTGTCACTTGTATATTTCAGTTGATTTGATACACCTAGTATTTTTCCCCCACGGGTAATCATTTCTCCCCACCATTGCATCCTTGGCTTGGTGGGCTCACCTTTATTTACAACCATTTTTTAACTTAGTTATTTCCTTTGACCATTCTGGAGTCCTTATGACCTCCGTTTTTCGCACCATGTGCACCGCCGGATTCATATTTCCGTGCCCGTGATGATGCTTGAGATCATTTCTCGCTCTCACCAGGACCAATATCAACATTGTGTCCCGACACCTTGTCACCTCGGTTTGCGTGCCACATCGGTCGTAGCCCCTTTTTTTTGACGTGCCTTATATCGCCGGATTCAGTTTTCCGCGCTCGTGATGATGCTTGAGACCATTTCTCGCTCTCACCCTTAGATTTTTCGGGCATTTTTTCCACGCCCCCCCGTCGCCTCGGTTTGCGTGCCACATCGGCCGTTCTCCATTTTCGATGTGTCTTATATCGCCGGATTCAGTTTTCCGCGCTCGTGATGATGCTTGAGACCATTTCTCGCTCTCACCCTTAGATTTTCCGGGCATTTTTTCCACGCCCCCCCGTCGCCTCGGTTTGCGTGCCACATCGGCCGTTCTCCATTTTCGATGTGTCTTATATCGCCGGATTCAGTTTTCCGCGCTCTTAATGATGCTAGAGATCATTTCTCGCTCTCACCTTTAGATTTTCCGGGCATTTTTTCCACGCCCCCTCGTCACCTCAGTTTGCGTGCCACATCGGTCGTTCTCCGTTTTCGACAATCCTTATGTCACCGGATCCATTTTTCCGCACAGATGACGATGCTTGAGACCTTTTCTCGCCCTCATCAATCCATTTTTGTTCGGTATAATTTTATCCCTTTTTCGGGCCGAGCAACCCCTCTTACGAAAAAGGCACTTAGGGAGTTTCTGTTAAGCTCTTTTCTGACTCCTAAAACAATGAAAAGATCACCGAGCAATCTTGCTTCCTTTCATGCTCGCTAAACGTATCTGAAAGGGCGTCTACCTGGTATAAGTTTACCCCTTTTCCGGACCTCGTAGACTAATTACGAAAAAGGTATACTCTAGTCACATCGGCTAGAAGAGTTCTCCATCCGCATCATTTTATGCTTTTTTGGGCCTTGGAGACTAAACCACGAAAAAGAACACCAATAGAGTCCACTTACCGCTTTCAGACTCTCTAAACATGATAGCAACCATGAGCATGCGCCATCCTGGGCTCACAAAATCCATAAGACAGTACCATTTCAGAGCACACTTTTATCCCTTCTTGGAGCTCATTAAAAACTACGAAGAAGGAAGAAGGGTGCCTCTTGGCGCCACGACAGATCATATCTACTCGCTAGCAGCTTCCCCTTTTGGTCGCCTTTGTTCAGAGTATTCTGCAGTATGTCACCCTGAAACTCCCGCGACAGCTACCATCAGCTTGTCCTCCCCCCCCCAGAGTCAATATAAACCATTCAGTCAAAGCTATGATCCCTGCACCTACAAGTCAGTTCCCTACGCTGCCAGGTCAACCATGTCATCATGCTCTGAACAAAGGAAGTTTGAGTCTACCCTATTTTTTGACCCAGTTATTTCCCTTCCCCACAAGTATGTCAGTCCTACCAGCAGTACTACATCACTTCAGTTTACACCTCGCGCTCCTAGCAAGGATACATCATTGCCTTGTTAGTTGCTAGTCTCCCTCTGTCGACGACAACCACATTTATTCCAGAGGATAGACCTAGAGGCCCCTGTGTCTTGGACTCATTACCATTTATGATGAGTACCTACGAATCATTTCGAGAGGAATCCTCAGTGCCTCTCCCAATGGTTGTTTCTCACATGCTCGACTTCAACACCTTGATCGCATCGTTGAGACTCGCACAGGGTATTGGTCCGTTCAGTTATTAGTCGAAGACCCCGGATACCTCCTGACTCCTCCACATTTGAGAGTCTACCTATGGATACAACCAGTTACATTTTTTCTATAGATATCCGGGTTGCGTATGGCGACAGTATTCAGATGTACCCCAGTTTCATACTCCCTTGAGTATACAGGTACATTATTTCTCAGAGATGACTCATAGTCTTTGAGTCCCTGCAGATGTTGGACACCTTCAGTTTCAGCAGTTCCACAGTTATTCCAGCGTATCAGTTATTGATATCAGTCATGATCATGAGTATATCCCACAATCATGTCCCCTATGGACCATTATGATGTACCAGTATATTTCTTTACGTATTAGATCCCCCTTCTTGGGACTAATTGTTTTGTATATGTCTTGATACGAGCATGGGAATGCCCGCCTCGTCCTTTATCAGAGATTATACCTCATTCATATTGAGGCCATGTAATATTTTTTGTTTTTGCAGCTTCCAAGGGCCGTGGCTCCAGTCTCCAACCGGTCTCTTCTCTCCCCTAAACCCCAGAAAAAAGGACAAAAGAACTATGATGTCTATCGGCCATACGATGAGCTCCTGCCCTCACACATCAGGGGGCAATCTGTTAACACCTAAAAAGTGCTCACTAGCTCATTCCCTTACTCACATGACCCATTTGTCCACTTTTCCACCATCTGAGCCTCTGAAACCAACAAAAGGTCACCAAAAGACCTTTGTACACCCCTTTTTCCATTAAAAAAGATTATTTTTCCAAGAAAATCATAAAAAACCCTCAAAAAGGGTCCAAATTCCCAAAAATATTAAAAAGGGAATTAAAATATTATTTTTATTCAAAAAAGGAAAAAGGAGGGAAAATTACCTAAACTATGTTGGTCAATACCATTGGTTTCCACAAAACCACAAATGGTATTCCTCACCACCAAAACCTATAAAAAGGTGGTAGGGGCTCCTCATTTCACATCCTTCCATTATCTCATCCTTATGCTGCTGAAATCTCCCCTGAGCACTTTTAGCCATTGGAGCAACCTTGGAGAAAGAGACCTATTGGAGTTTGGAGCTACTCATCTTGGGAGTTGCTCAACATCAACCTTCACCATTGAAGGTAATATCGCAAGCACTTGCTTGCCCCCCACTTTTCAATACAAAAATTATTTCTTATGTTTCTTGTTCTTGATTTTTGAAATATTTAAATTATTTGCTTAGATTCTTGCTTAGATCCATGAAAAGTATTGTTTATTTAGTTTATTGTTTTTATTTCTATTGAAACTGCTACTACTAGTTAGTAGGTGCCCATAGCACTAAGCTTGGTTGCAAAACCGAGCCAACAGTTGTCCAAATCAAGAAAGTGTCTTTCTAATTCAGGAATAGAATAAAATCAGACAGAATCCAAGGAAATATTATCCAGAATCCATCAAAATTCGTTTTGGTGATTTAAGATGGCATGTGGTCCACAAAAAGACAAAACTGGCCTATTTTACCTAGTCAAAACTCAGGAAATTAATCATAAATGATTAATTAATTTATCCTAAGTCTAGAATGACATAGTGGGTTTTTTAAATGTTCCAACACCCCCCCCTAATCTTGAATTTATGTGATGGGAATCATAAAAATATCATAAATATAGGGCCCAAGCAACAAGGCTTATGGTCACCCTAATACAAAAATAACTAGTCCATGTAAATCGAGGAAACGGGGAAAACCTCATGGGAACAAAACCATCCCTAAAAAATGGATATGCTTGATGTCTTCATACTGTCATGTTTCTCATTTGAATGAGCTAAATGGGATACTTCTGAGTAACAAACTGGATGAATATATTGTGGATGTCATGATCATGCATAAGGGCATCAATGTTGTGTAGGCAAGAACCATGTGTTGAAGCTCTATGAAGCTCATCTTCTGATGATGGAGGAGCATCAAATGAATTTTTCTTGCTATAGTAACATATATAATCAGATCTGAAAACATTATCAATGATGGAAATAATATCTATGCATACTCCTTCCCAGGGAGAAACAATGAACTCAACAGGATCAATTTCTTCTGTAGTTTCAATGTGGTGCACTAGTTCTTGTATCTTCTTCCCAAACTGATGTCGGAAATTTATGATATTTAAAATGAGATCATGAAGCTTTGAAATATCGGAATGTGATTCATATGGAGAAGCAACCAGTAAATATGTGGAGTCTCCATGATTGAACAAAGTTTCAGTAGGAAAAGTGTGAGAAACTAGGTCACCCTGACAGTTGAGTGAGCCTGGAGAGTGCGAGGACTTGAATTTTGAACCATGAGTGATGGGGTTAGGTCCATATGTGTGGTATATCAGTCCAAAGATGGCCAAAAACATGGCTTTCCAACCAATGACGGATATGAAAGACAAAATTGCTACAGAGGCAAGTGACACAGTGTAGGAAAACATAGAATTGTGTAGTTTCTTAACTGGAGAACTTGGGGGTTGTAGGGTCTTTTGTGCATCCAATGGTTGGGAAAATGGTGTGGGAGATGTAATGAAATTCATATCAGACTTTAAATCATCTTATAAATCATATATCTAAAATATTTGAATGGAGGTGGAAAGACCTTTCAGAAGACAAGTCATAAGCTAGTAAAAAATTACTAGTTTTGAGAGTAGACTTGGATGAACTGACTGAAGACCATTCCAAAGAAGAAGTGGAGGTTTCTGATTTTGATATATCAAAATGTGAATCAAAATCAGAGACATCAGAATTATATTTCACTCTAGCACTCAAATCATAAGCATGATTACCTTTGGGAGAGGCTTGGAAGCAGTGTTCTTGTTCTACAACAAGCTTGCCTTGTTCTTTCTTTGCAAAGTCAGGAACATATATGTTATGCTCTTCAAGCATCTTGTCCATGATGTCCAATTTATTCTTGGAACAATATTTATTAGCATGAGTTCCTTTGCAGAAATAAGAACACTTGGGCTTCTCCTTCTTCATCTTCTTGGATTTGGAATCTCCATTAGAATCCTCTTCTTCTGAGAATATCTTTTGTTTGGATTTGTCATTCTTGAAACTATTTGCTCCATGAGCAACAAGTGCAAGGTCTTTGGAGGGTGATAGGTCCTTCATTTGGAACAAATTTTCCTTATCCTGAGTAAGTGAATCAATGAATGCATCCAAGGTTGGCATCTTCCACTTGGGAATTTCAAGTCTTGTAGAATGAAAAGTAGACACAAATACTGAGTATTCAGAGCTTAGTTTTGACAGAATGGTAAGGATTAATTGCTCATCCTTATTTTCTATGCCCCATTGCTTGATTTGAAGCACTAGGTTCTTGAATTTTGAGATGAAATCCTCCATAGAGTTGAAATTACTTGGATTAAGAGAGATCAGTTCGATCTCCAATAAATGACCTCTGAGCTCATCCTATGTTCCAAAGAGAGATTCTAGCTTTGTCCACACTTCATTTGGAGTGGATAGAGAATCAATATGGAATAGAAGATCTGGAGATACAGAGAGACAAAGTAACCCATAAGCTTCATCAAGCCTATTGAACCATTTGGATTTTAATGCAACATCTCTTGGCTCAATTTCAAGCCCCATAGTGACTCTATACAGTCCTTTGCTTCGAAGCTGGATGATCATATGTGCCTTCCAGTCAAAGAAATTGAAGGGAGTGAGAGTCACAATTTTGGATTGATTTTGCTCCATACTGATGCGCTCCCGGTGATGGAAATACCTGCAAAAAACACTCTTGGAAATTGCTTTGAATCAAGCTAGCTCTGATACCATGTGAGATTTTCAATTGCTGGGAACTAGATTCATAAGACAATTTCACATGGAATATTGCAGACAATGAGAGAATAAAATGTGGAAATCACTATGTATATTATTCATTGATGTTATAAAAATATATAATACATCCTCCATGGATAAAATCGAATTCCTTTGAGGCAATTTGGAAAGAACAAACAAAAAAGGCTTAGAAAAGAAAAAAAACCCTAGGTGGAAAAAACATTTTCCAAAACTGTCCTAGAGGCTCATGAATTTAGTAAGTATGGTATGGAAGTTCATGAGTGATGTAAATAAAATGTATTGATGGCTTTAGGAGAGTATATATGATTTGGAGTTCGAATTGGTCAAGTGGCAAGAGTTTCCAAGTCAACTAGCTTTTCCTTTTCCACTAGAAAGTAGAAAAAACAGGATAAAGCTGTCTAAATCAGGAAAGTGTCTTTCTAATTCAGGAATAGAATAAAATCAGACGGAATCCAAGGAAATATTATCCAGAATCCATCCAAATTCATTTTGGTGAGTTAGGATGGCATGTGGTCCACTAAAAGACAAAATTGTCCTATTTTACCTAGTCAAAACTCAGGAAATTAATCATAAATGATTAATTAATTTATCCTAAGTCTAGAATGACATAGTGGGTGTTTTAAATGTTCCAACACCCCCCCTTAATCCTAAATTTATGTGATGGGAATAAGAAGAATATCAGAAATATAGGGCCCAATAAACAAGGCTTATGGTAACTCCAATACAAAAATAATTAGTCCATGTAAACCGAGGAAACAAGGAAAACCTCATGGGAACAAAAACCTCCCTAAAAAATGGACATGCTTGATGTATTCATACTGTCATGTTGCTCATTTGAATTTGCTGAACGGGATTCTTCTGAGTAACATACTTGATGAAGATATTGTGGATGTCATGATCATGCATCAATGCATCAATGTTGTGTAGGCAAGAACCATGTGTTGAAGCTCTATGAAGCTCATCTTCTGATGATTGAGGAGCATCAAATGAATTTTTCGTGCTGATCTAACATATATAATCATATATGAAAACATAATCAATGATGGAAAGAATATCTATGCATACTCCTTCCCAAGGAGAAACAATGAACTCAACATGATCAATTTCTTCTATAGCTGCAATGTGGTGCACTAGTTCTTGTATCTTCTTCTAAAAATGATGTAGGACCTTTCTAATATTTAAAATGAGATCATGCAACTCTGAAATATTAGAATGTGAGTCATATGGAGAAACAACCAATAAATATGTCTAGTCTCCAATATCGAATAGAGTTTTAGTAGGAAAAGTATGAGAAACTAGGTCACCTTGACAGCTGAGCGAGCCTGGAGAGTGTGAGGACTTGAATTTTGAATCATGAGTGATGGGTTCAGGTCCAGATGTGTGGTATATCAGTCAAAATATGGACAAAAACATGGATTTACAATGAATGAAGGATATGAAAGAAAAAAGTGCAACAAAGGCAAGTGACACAGTGTAGGAAAACATAGAATTGTGTAGTTTCTTAACTGGAGAACTTGGGGGTTGTGGGGTCTTTTGTGCATCCAATGGTTGGGAAAATGGTGTGGGAGATGTAATGACATGCATATCAGACTATAAATCATCTTATAAATCATAATATAAAATATTTGAATGGAGGTGGAATTACCTTTCAGAAGACAAGTCAGAAGCTAGTAAAAAATTACTAGTTTTGAGAGTAGACTTGGATGAACTGACTGAAGACTGTTCCAAAGAAGAAGTGGAGGTTTCTGATTCTGATATATCATAATGTGAATCAAAATCAGATACATCATAATTATATTTCACTCTAGCACTCAAAGCATAAACATGATTACCTTTGGGAGAGGCTTGGAAACAGTGTTCTTGTTCTACAACAAGCTTGCCTTGTTATTTCTTTGCAAAGTCAGGAACATCTATGTTATGATCTTCAAGCATCTTGGCCATGATGTCCAATTTATTCTTGAAGCAAGATTTCTCAGGATGAGTTCCTTTGCAGCAATAAGAACACTTGGGCTTCTCCTTCTTCATCTTCTTGGATTTGGAATCTCCATCAAAATCCTCTTCTTTTGACAATATCTTTTGTTTGGATTTGTCATTCTTGAAACTCTTTTCTCCATGAGAAACAAGTACAAGGTATTTGAAGGGTGATAGATCCTTCATTTGGACCAACTTGTCCTTCTCCCGAGTGAGTGAATCAATGAACACATCCAAGGTTGGCATATTCCACTTGGGAACTTCAAGTCTTGTAGAATGAAAAGTAGACACAAATACTGAGTATTCAGAGCTCTGTGACATAATGGTAAGGATTAATTGCTCATCCTTCTTTTCTATGCCACATTGCTTGATTTGAAGCACTAGGTTCTTGAATTTTGAGATGAAATCCTCCATAGAGTCGAAACTACTTGGACTAAGAGAGATTAGTTCAATCTCCAACAAATGACCTATGAGCTCATCCTGTTTTCCAAAGAGAGATTCTAGCTTTGTCCACACTTCATTTGGAGTGGATAGAGAATCAACATGGAATAGAATATCTGGAGATACAGAGAGACAAATTAACCCATAAAATTCATCAATCCTATTGAACCATTTGGATTTTAATGCAACAACTCCTGGCTTAGTTTCAAGCCCCATAGTGACTCTATACAATCCTTTGCTTCGAAGCTGGATGAGCATATGTGCCTTCCAGTCAAAGAAATTGAAGGGAGTGAGAGTCACAACTTTGCATTGATTTTGATCCATACTGATTCGATTCCAGTGATGGAAATAACTGCAAAAAACACTCTTGGAAATTGATTTGAATCAAGCTAGCTTTGATACCATGTGAGATTTTCAATTGCTAGGAACCAGATTCATAAGACAATTTCACATGGAATATTTTAGACAATGAGAGAAGAAGAATAGAGAGAATAAATTGTGGAAATAACTCTATATCTTATTCATTGATATGATAAAAATATATAATACATCCTCCATGGATAAAATCGAATGCCTTTGAGGCAATTTGGAAAGAGAAAAAAGAAAAGCCTTAGAAAAGACCAAAAAAACCCGAGGTGGCAAAAGCAGTTTCCTAAGCTGTCCTAGAGGCTCACGAATTTAGTAAGTATGGTATGGAAGCTCATGAGTGAGATAAATAGAATGTATTGATGGATTTAGGAGAGTATATATGATGTGGAGGTCGAATTGGTCAAGTGGCAAGAGTTTCCAAGTCAACTAGCTTTTCCTTTTCCGCTAGAAAGTAGAAAAAACAAGATAAAGTTGTCTAAATCAGGAAAGTGTCTTTCTAATTCAGGAATAGAATAAAATCAGACAGAATCCAAGGAAATATTATTCATAATCCATCCACATTTGTTTTTGTGAGTTAGGATGGCATATGGTCCACTAAAAGACAAAACTGACCTATTTTACCTAGTCAAAACTCAGGAAATTAATCATAAATGATTAATTAATTTATCCTAAGTCTAGAATGACACAGTGGGATTTTTAAATGTTCCAACACATAAAACCACTACTCCACTAATTTGGTCCACACATAGGTTCATAATCATCCACTCATAGATCTCATAAGTATTATTGACCAATTCGTAAGGTCCAAGTATGAGTTGGATGGCATTAATGTCAGCTAGTGGGAATTACTTTAGGTAAGCCCTCATTATTGTGAGCTAAACAACTTGCCACTAAGTCTCTCTATTTTTTCTCCTAAGAGAATCTATATATTGTACACATGCTATTGAATAATAATGTAATGGAAGATCAATCCAAATGAGTGTTTTTCTCTTGTGTTTTGCTTCATATTTTTGTCATATTTATTCTATTTTCTTGTCAATATTTGGTAAATTATAAGTGAAGCTTGCTCTAGTAATCTAGATCCACCTGTGACACACATAGAATTTGAAAATATGAAAGGTTTCATAATGGAAAAAAATGACCGTTTCCCATTATTCCTCATTATTTACATAATTACAAAATAATTTTATGTTTTTTTTTTTTTACATATAATCATTAATTCCAAGAACTATTCTTTTATTTATTTTGCATATTATCATTAATTCCAAGAAGTATTCTTTTACTTCTTTAATGGGAAAATTGGTACGCAACATTATCCCCTCCTTTAATTGTTGATGTCCTTAGCAGCCTTACCTCATCCGCATAAAAAATTCAATATAAGATATCTTTTTAAAAATTTAATATCTTGTAAAATTTTCAAACCTCTTATTTTTTTTTCTTAAATGTTAAAACATCATCATTAAAGTCGATAGATCAACAAACACAAACAAATTATATGATCTAAAAAAATCCAATAATAACATAATGTTAATAAGTTATATTCCAAAAATAAATGTTGAGTCATATTAGTCACTATATGTCTCTAGCATTAGTAAGTTGAATGTATCCAACTTTGAAATCAAATGAAATTACTTCAATATACTTTCCATTTTAAAGTTTTGTAAGTTATATATCTTAAAATCTTGGCAAGTATGCACTTCAGACAATTTTCATATCATAGCTTGCCACAATAAGACTTCACTCTTTTAATTAGATGTATCTAGTTCATATCACACACCATGTATTAAGTAGATAATACATGCGTTAATGATTAAAATAACCACATCAAATATGTTGTTCACATGGAATCAACGATTAATAACAACATAATTATGTTATTAATGCCTTGATTTAAAAGTGTCTATCATCACAAACATACCTCAATGAAATGCATAAAACCATATATAAGAAGAACTAATAATTATTGCAAGTAATTGACAAACATCCACATAAGAATTAAATATAATACCAATATGAAACTAAAAATAAATAAATCCAATTGCATTTAAATTCTATAATATTGAGTTACAAGTTGATATGATCAATCATCACATCATGCAGCCTATCACTTAGTACCATAACATTATATAGATCAACCAACATGAAACAACCACTTTTATCTTCAATATATACATCATCATCCCAATATTTAAACTCTTCCCTTTTAACTATTGTTCGACTCAAGCTAAATCAAGCCCTTTTTCTCTTACACTCCATTGATGAATTCTGTTGAGATATTGTAACTTCAAAGAATATTATATTTGTACTTTATTATTCTGGAGATGTTTCATTCCTCCTTGAAGATCTTATTCTATATCCGGAGATGTTTATTCCTCCGTCGGAATGTGGTAACTTGGGTTATTAGACTTCCCTAGTGGGGGTCGGCCCTGTATGTGTTATGTGGGTCAAAGGGTTATTAGACCACCCTAGAGGGGTCGGCCCAGTCAGTTGTAGTGGGGTATTTAACCCATTGGTTAAATACGAGCCTACATGATTTGTGTAAAAGACAAGTCGGAGTAGTGTATAAATAGAGGAGGTGTATTCCTCATTTAACACACACTCACTCACTTGAGAGTAGCGCACTTGTGGAGGAGAGGTATGCTATGGTGGAGGAGGAGATCATGTCTTTGGTTTGCATCTTTGTTTATTGCTGGTCATCTATATTGAGGAAGCTTTGCTGGGTTTTCTACCCCATGAGGGTTTCCCAGGATAAATCTGTGTCTCTTGTGTTTATGCTGTGCTTGTTGTTTCTTCAGTGATCCTGTACATGCTATTATTGTGAAATGGAATGAAATGCTGCTATTTTTTGTCTTAGCATATTAAATCTTAACATGGTATCAGAGCTAACCTGAAGGAAGGCAATGTATGGCACTTATGACACTTGCTTCTCTTGCGACAATTTGAAAGTTAGGGTTCTATATAGCAAAAACCAGTCATCGTGGAACTTTCGCTATAAATACATTTTGGCAAAGGTTCAGGATCTGAAACCTTTACAAGTCATAGATAACAGCCCTAGGTACCTTGTGTCCAAAGGGAACCCTCATATTCGTTGTACTTTGTGAGTTATGATCAGTACAAGTTAGGGTTTCTACCTCTTCCAGATCTCAGTCAAAATCAGGTAACCTAGGAAAAAAGGTCATAACTTGGACTAGGAAGATCCAAATGAAATTTAGTAAAAAGTGACAGGTAGTACACAGACTGTACTATCTCAGAAAACATTTTCAGAGGCCGAAGCTGAACCAGTGACACGTGGCATGTCGTACAAGTTCGCTCTCCTGTTTTATCCCATAAACAGGTCACGTTGCGACACTTGGCATAACTTGGGATAGGAATATCCAAATGAAATTTCATAAAAAGTGATAGGTAGTGCATAGACTTTACTATCTCAAGAAACATTTTCAAAGGCCGAATCTAAACCAGTGACACGTGGCACACCGTACAAGTTCGCTCTCCTGTTTTATCCCATAAACAGGTCACGTTGCGACACTTGGAATAACTCTCTCTCAGAAAATCCAATTGAGGTCAGACCTGTCAGGATGGAAAGATGAAAGGTCAGGCTACCACATAAAAAATTTTTAGACCCTATGGATCAAAAAGTTAGGAGTTACAGAAGAAACAATCAGGTACATATTTCTGTCAAAACAAAATTATTTTTGGAGCACCTTCATTCATGGCTTCCGAAATTTAGGGTTTCGGAGAAAGTTAGAATTTTTGGAATCGGAGTCCACGGCTGAATGCTTCTCAGGAAAATCGAAATTTAGAGACCAAGATCAAATTTTTTGGTTGGGTAGAAGACTGGGCTTGATCAAACCCGAGTTCGGGATTTTGATTAGAAAGATGGAAAATTAGGGCTTCAACAAAAGTTGAAATTTTTGAAGTCTGTAACCACGGCTGGAAGCTCCTTAGAAAAATAAGAGTTTAGAGCCTTGAATCAAACCTTTTGATTGGGCAGAAGGGTGGGATTCATCAAACCCTAGTTCGGGATCCTGTCCAGAAGATCCAGAAGTTTCGAAGGCAAATTTTGAGGGGTCAAATTTTGGAGATTTCAAAATTGAAGTATGCTAGTTTGATTAGCTCAGGAAGACACATCCTTCCATCCATTCAGAAGTATGAAAGTCAAAGATGGAATTTTTAGGGTTTCTCTAGCAAACCCTAATCAAACTCCAGATCCAGTTTCAAGGGGAGTTGAGGCTAAGGACTTACATAAGAAGATTACAAGAAGTCTCGACAGGTATGACTTAAGGAGGTTCAGGTATGTCTTGAAATCTGATTCTTGATTAAGTTCATAATGTGTTTGTCTTCATATTATTTATTAGTACAATCTTGATTAATGTTAGAATTGTCTTATCACCCTAGTAACAGTATGAATGCATGTGAATGATCGAAGACATTCATTGATTAGGGCTATATGATTGTACTAATGCATTATGGTGTTGTGTGAAGTTGATGTTGTCTGCTAACAAGATACACGTACATCACAAAAGACAAATCAAGTTCCATGACCATGACAACATGAAGACAAAGACTCATCCATAATCTTTGTTATACTTACGAGGTATGTATGACTTTGTTATATTATGCTTAACCTATGAGACATGCAGGTTCTAGCTCAGGATCTCTAAATCATTGAAGAGATTGTTTAGGTATGTTGTACATAACTAAGCAGGTATACTAATCCAGGTATGTTTTCCTATGTCAAGTTAGAATCTTACCTTGTGTTAGGATCCCTTATATAAGTATACTTGGTATGATTGGTTATGCTTATTCATAAAGTTAGTAATCGAGGGTTTATGCATATTATGTCTCTTATCTTGATGATTTAATTAGCCAGAAGAGTACTATGATCAAACAAAAATATGCATGAGTAAAAGAAGACTTCCTTGAAACCCTGAATACTAATGATCATGACTATACATATTCAAGATTATTTAGAATTATAATGTTTTGATAATATTGAGAATATACTAATGAATGTATGTTTGTGTATCAGATCATGAGGATGACACTAGTGCACACTTGAGCATGCATAGTGGTACAGAATGAATAGAAGTTCAAAAGACATATAGAAGATCAAGCGGGAGGCAACCACACAAACATAAAAGATAAGTATTTGAGTTGTTATTTGAAATAGTAAATGATATTGCTTGTATGCATATTTGTATTCCTAGAATATATCATGCTGAGTGTAAACATTCGTAGAGAATTGAACAGTATACTACTAATATGCATATGATTGGTAAGTTGGACAAACATTCCATTGTTGCTTGTCTAGAATGAAACCTCTTTGCTGACATGCTGAGAGCTGTGCACACTCTCGATAGTATGTTCTGGTAGAGATGGAAGGCATCTAGATAGCCACTGTATGCATACAGGATATGGAAAAGTGTTGTGCCAAAGTATTGGTCAAGATAGTTGCATAACTATGTAAATGATATCTGTATGCATAATAGGTTATCATTATTTCATGATTATGAAATATTACGAATCATGTACTTAATTTTGATTTGTAGGAAAGATCATGAAGAATGATGAACACCGAACAAGTGATGGATGTTCAACAAGAAGATTTACAAATCAAACAAAATATAGAAGGCTCATGGCTAGAAGATTCTCTTAGAAAGAGGAAGAGAATCATAACAAGATGTTTGCTCCAAGTGGATAGATAAAACCATTCTCTTAATGGTGTAATTAAAGAAGAAGTGTGAATCAGGTTCTGTATGGGTACCCAGGATTGATAGTAAATTGATGAGCTTAATAATCACCATGGGTGATGTGGATATCAACCTTTGCTACAAGGTTGAATATGGTTTCTATACACAGATGACATGGATACAAGAAGGAACTCACCACAGAGTTCGAATGATATTGAGGCTCATATTAGTAGACCCATCGAACGAGAGATGGCACGGATAGATATGCAGAAGATCATTCAATGCAGAGTGTGAATGATGTTCAGTCACAAAGGGAGAATTGACAGTTTCTTGATAAGCTTGGGCTTTACCAAAAGTAAAGTTGTTCCTAACCTTTACCTTAAGGTTGTGGATGATGAACCTATCATACCATTATTGTATGATGATGATCTCTTTCTAACAAGGAATGAGAAACAGATCATGAAAAGAAAGAAGAAGATGGCTGCAGAAATGAAAATGAAAGATCTTAGATTGATGCATTACTTCCTAGGTCTGGAAGTATGGCAAGGCTTAGAAAGAATCTTTCTCAACCAGGGAAAGTATGCTGAGAAATATTAAAAGGACTTGATGTGTTGGAATGGCCACTCTTGAAGTTGTTAGCAGATGACTCATCAGAGTTAGTGGATATAACTCTGTACAGACAAAATATTGAGTCATTGATGTGTCTAACAAATACTAGGTCAGATATATGCTTTGCTGTGAACACCTTGAGTCAGTATCTAGTGGAAACTAGATGTGTTCACCTGTTAGTTGCAAAGCATGTGATGAGGTACCTAAAGGATACGATAGACTTTGATCTATGTTATCTTAGAGATCATGACTTCAGATGGCTACACAGATGTTGATTGGGCAGAAATTGTATCAGACAGGAAGAGCACATCGAGAGGATGTTATTGTCTGGGATCAGCCATGATCTCATGGTTTAGAAGGAAGCAATCTAGTGTGGCTCTCATCACAAGCGGAATATAAGGCTGCTTGCTCTACTAGTTGTGAAGCGGTATGGCTTTAGAATTGTTTGACATAAAAATGGACCCAACTGTGATCCTATGTGACAAACAGAGTTGTACCAAAATGGCAGAGAATCCAGTGTTCCATGATAAGTCAAAGCACATAGAGATCTGACATTTCTATATACAAGATATGGTGCAGAAAAGAATTAAAGTTCGAATTTGTAACAAGTTACCAATGTACTAACCAAACCTCTACCAATCCGATGTACTAACCAAACCTCTACCTCAAGTAAAGTTTTCCGAGACAAACTTAAAATAGTTCAGAAGGACCCTCCTCGAAAGGGGGAGCGATGTGATCACTTATGATGAGATTGCCCGCATCGACAGTGAGGTCGATGATGTGGATACCTATATTGGTGATGCCGACAGAGAGGTTGGTGGATGGTCCTTAGACAGGGTCTAAGGTGACAAGGGGATTGCATCATCCTTGAACACATGTTCTAAAAGGAACCGTAGACAGGTGTCTCCGAGAAAGAAGGGGGATTGGATCATCCTTGGACTTCAGTCCTAAAGAGAGCCGTAGACGTATGTCTTCGAGAATGAAGTCCTTGGTGGACATGAGGGGATTGGATCATCCCTGGACTTCAGTCCTAAAGAGAGCCGTAGACGTATGTCTTTGAGAATGAAGTCCTTGGTGGACATGAGGGGATTGGATCATCCCTGGACTTCAGTCCTAAAAGGAGCCGTAGACAGGTGTCTCCGAGAAAGAAGAGGGATTGCATCATCCTTGAACACATGTTCTAAAAGGAGCCGTAGACAGGTGTCTCCGAGAAAGAAGAGGGATTGCATCATCCTTGAACACATGTTCTAAAAGGAGCCGTAGATAGATGTCTTCGAGAATGAAGTCCTTCGTGGACATGTGAGGATTGAATCATCCTTGGATTTCAGTCCTAAAGTGAGTCGTAGACCGGGTCTCCGATAATGAAGTCCTGAATGAATAGGTAGGGGATTGTATCTTCCCTGGACTTAGGTCCCAGAATTGATCCGTAGACTGATGTCTCCGAGAATTGAAGATAGGACTACATCGTCCCTGGACCTCGGTTCAAAATGTACGTGATAGGATTGCATCGTCCTTGGAATTATGTCCTAAAGTGATAGGGATTGATCATCCCGTAAGTGGATCGGGATTGCATCGTCCCTAGACATGGTGAGGTGTCTTAAAGTGATAAGGACTAATCATCCTGTAAGTAGATTGGGATTGCATCGTCCCTAGACATGGTGAGGTGTCTTAAAGTGATGAGGACTAATCATCCTGTAAGTAGATTGGGATTGCATCGTCCCTAGACATGGTGAGGTGTCTTAAAGTGATGAGGACTAATAATCCTGTAAGTAGATTGGGATTGCATCGTCCCTAGACATGGTGAGGTGTCTTAAAGTGATGAGGACTAATCATCCTGTAAGTAGATTGGGATTGCATCGTCCCTAGACATGGTGAGGTGTCTTAAAGTGATGAGGACTAATCATCCTGTAAGTAGATTGGGATTGCATCGTCCCTAGACATGGTGAGGTGTCTTAAAGTGATGAGGACTAATCATCCTGTAAGTAGATTGGGATTGCATCGTCCCTAGACATGGTGAGGTGTCTTAAAGTGATAAGGATTGATCATCCTGTAAGTTGATCTGGATTGCATCATCCATAGACATGAGAGATGTCTTAAAGTGAGAGGGATTGATCATCCCGTAATTGGATCGTGTGTGTTGCAGGGTATGCTGCTATGTATTGATGATAGATGTATTAGTGAGAATACATGCTTTTGATGATAGATGTATTAGTGAGAATACATGCTTTTGATGATAGATGTATTAGTGAGAATACATGCTTTTGATGATATATGTATTAGTAAGAATACATGTTTTGATGATAGATGTATTAGTGTGGATACTAATACAGATGATCCAGATGCTGTAGATCGAGATGATCCAGATGATGTAGATCGTGATGATCCAGATGCTGTAGATCGAGACGATCCAGATGCTGTATATCGAGATGATCCAGATGATCCAGATGATCCAGATGTTGTAGATCGAGATGATACAGATGCTGTAGATCGAGATGATCCAGATGTTGTAGATCGTGATGATCCAGATGCTGTAGATCGAGATGATCCAGATGCTGTAGATCGAGATGATCCAGATGCTATAGATCGTGATGATCCAGATGCTGTAGTTCGAGATGATCCAGATGCTATAAATCGAGATGATCCCGATGCTGATGATCATATGATGACGATGCTGATGATCGTGAGGATCCAGATGTTGATGTTGTTGTAGCTGTTCGAGTGCTGCAGAAGATAAAGACTCAATACTGAAGATGTTGATGTTCCAGTATTGAAGATGTTCCAGTAACTGCTTGAGTTACTGATGATGTTGAGAAAGCTTCCAATGATTTATAGATGTATCATGTATGATGTTGATGACTCCTTGCTCGTGCAGATGCTGTTATAATATCCTTCTCGTTAAGGGGGAGTGTTGAGATATTGTAACTTCAAAGAATATTATATTTGTACTTTATTATTCTGGAGATGTTTCATTCCTCCTTGAAGATCTTATTGTATATTCGGAGATGTTTATTCCTCCGTCGAAATGTGGTAACTTGGGTTATTAGACTTCCCTAGTGGGGGTCGGCCCTGTATGTGTTATGTGGGTCAAAGGGTTATTAGACCACCCTAGAGGGGTAGGCCTAGTCAGTTGTAGTGGGGTATTTAACGCATTGGTTAAATACGAGCCTACATGATTTGTGTAAAAGACAAGTCGGAGTAGTGTATAAATAGAGGAGGTGTATTCCTCATTTAACACACACTCACTCACTTGAGAGTAGCGCACTTGTGGAGGAGAGGTATGCTATGGTGGAGGAGGAGATCATGTCTTTGGTTTGCATCTTTGTATATTGCTGGTCATCTATATTGAGGAAGCTTTGCTGGGTTTTCTACCCCATGAGGGTTTCCCAGTATAAATCTGTGTCTCTTGTGTTTATGCTGTGCTTGTTGTTTCTTCAGTGATCCTATACATGCTATTATTGTGAAATGGAATGCAATGCTGCTATTTTCTATCTTAGCATATTAAATATTAACAAATTCTTTCCTAGTCATAGAATGCAGGATCATGGATAAGGTATGGCTAGCATATTATTGAGTTCTGGTGCAACTATTGAGATTTTCATAATTAAGGATATCCATTGGCAAGTCTAACAATCTATGGCTCGCTAAAAATACAACTTAGTTTGGATTATAGGATCTTATGGCAATGATATTTCATATGGCACCGCAATCATATTAATATCACTACCATGTATAGGGTATCATTTCTCATGGTGCATAATATCAACATAATCTCATAGATTATCATGGTCTTCACTTAATGGATTATGATTGTTTAGAGAGTACACCCTAGATATACTGTCTTTTATGATCTTATAACTAACATGCGTTCATACATTACTAGTTTTGGGTTAAAAAATCGACGTTTTTATTGTCGTGTAAAGTGAAAGTCACTTTACACATCAAAAAAACGTCAATTTATCGGGTTTTTTAAGAATGCCCTTAAAAAATCATTGTATAATGTCGCTTAAGCAACGTCATAAAGGCAAATGTTGACCCAAAGAACTATAGTTTCTTAGTGTCGCTTAAGAGACGAATGGAATCCGAATGTATTTTCCTCTTCTTCGATTAAAGTAGGCAAGTTTTAAAACATATTTGGACACAATATCTATTTAGTTTTTTTCTGGTTCAATTGGACAAAATTTAACACATATATAGTTTTTTTGGGAGGTTTTTTCCAGTTCAATCGGGCAAAATTTAACACATATTCAGGTTTTTTCTTTATTCAATTAGGAAAGAATACTTTCTGGAAGAATTTTGGAGGGAGAATTCTGATTTGAAGTAAAAAAAAATGTTTATTAATGAGATTATCCCTTGAATAAATTTCTTGTCAGCCAGTTAATGATTTTTTTTTGCTAGGGTCAAAACTTAACACATATGTAGGTTTTTTTGGGAGTTTTCTTTTTGGTTCAATTGGTCAAAATTTAACACACATTCAAGTTTTTTTTGGGTTCAATTCAACAAGAATACTTTGTGGAATAATTTTGGAGGGAGAAATCTTATTTTAGGTAAAACAAATTGTGGATTAATGAGAGTATCCCTTGAATAAATTTCTTTTCATTCGGTTAATTATTTTTTTTGTGTTGGGGTCAAAATTTAACACATTAAAGGTTTTTTTGGGAGGTTTTTACCGGTTCAAATGGACAAAATTTAACACATATTTATGTTTTTCGTTGGGTTCTAAGAAAGAATACTTTGTGGAATAATTTTGCAGGGAGAACTCTGATTTTAGGTAAAAATTTTGTGGATTAATGAGATTATCCCTTGAATAAATTTATTTTGATTCGGTTAATGAGTTTTTTGTCTTTCTTCTTACTTTAATAATGTATTTTATTGAAATAGAGAACAATGTCAGACAATCATGTCCTCCGATTTGCTAGTATATCTGAACGAATTGCTTCTATGCAAGCATCTATCAATTGTGCATACAGTCACACAAACAACCCTAGTAATGAAAATGATCAGAGTCAAGCCTTTAATGTTGAAGATGTAATCGGTGATGGAAAATGTTATTTCCCCAATGCAAAGGGATGAAAAGAAGAAGAGTTGTTAGGGAAATAGCTAGGAAACATTGCTATTAGTATGGGCACTTGGAAGGTGGAACAAAATATCATCCCCTAGTAACATATCAAAAAATGATTTTTTTCTCATTTGAAATACTTTTAATATTGATGTACGTTTCAATACTAATTGGAATTATTTTTTCATAGTTATAGCACAGACGAGAGTAGCAACACTTGAAAATACAGTCACTACAATTCATACTGGAGATGGTGAGGGTGGCAACATTGAGGTTGATACAATAGAAAAAATGACCACAACGTTATTGAGAATGAAATGATGAATAGGTTGATCAATGACACATTTTTTTCCATGGATGAGAATGAAACTGCAAACGCGATCTACGAAAACATTCATGATGTACCTCTAATTGATAAGGCAAAAAAAACCTTATACAAAGACTTAGAGACAAGTCTTCTCTCTGCTCTTTTGTTGCTAGTTAACTTGGAGGTCGTCAATGGTATTTCAAACATAGCAATGACGTAGTTGTTAAAGTATGCAAGATTTATACATTTGTAATTGAAATTAGATGTTGGTTTTTATTTATCATGTCATATGTAAGCTCAGGTAGTAATTATGATTGTTACATTGATATTTTGTTTAGATTTTTAGGTGATACTCTTCTACCACCATCAAATACTTCACCTTGAACATATAAAGAAATGTGTGTCATCCTAAAATATATAGGAATGGAGTAGAACATAATTGATGCATATTCCAATGATAATATCATATATTATAGACAACATGCATCAAAGAGTGAGTGACCTGAATGTGGAATCAGTAGATATCGTACTGATCAGGTAACAAATAAGGTGCCCCACAAATTTCTTCGCCATATTCAAATAATTCCATGTTTGCAACGACTATTTAGGTGTAAAAAAATTGCAGAATTTATGGATTACCATGCATGACACAAAAGTGTATATGGTGTCATGCAAATGCCCGGAGATGGATCTGCATTCAGATACATTGATGAAAGATGACCAATTGTTAAAGAAGAACCACTTAATGTTATACTCTCATTGGAAACTGATGGTGTCAATCCATTTGGAGAGCTCATAACCAATTACCCCTGAATGGCCCCTGGGTGCCAGACCAAGATGCCCGCAGCACCAAACCGTGGCTCCGGTCGTGAATCCATCGATTTCGGTGGATCTAGGACGCTAATTTTCAGCTAGGGGACCCCCTGCAGCGTGCCGCCAACCCCCAAAAATGGTGCCAATGTGCCATCTCTAGATCTAGGGTTTTGCTCAGTGAAGGACATGCCAATCTTGCTCAAGGGGGCCATTTCTCGTTCAAGGGATCCTGAGCGTCCATGGCCACCATGGACATGTCCAAAATGGCCATACGCATGTGTTGGAGCTGACGGAACCCAAGTCCGTTCACCGGTTCGGGTTCCGTGCCCCCAGAGAAACTCCTCAAAGTGTCCCTGAATGACCCTAGGGTGATAGACCGAGATGCCTGCAGCACCCAAACCATGGCTCCAGTCGTGAATCCGTCAATTTCGGTGGATCCGGGACACCGGGTTTCAGCTAGGGGTGCCAATGTGCCATCTCCGGAGCTAGGGTTTTACTCGGTGAAGGCCTTTCGAATATTGCTCAAGGGGGTCATTTCCCATCCGAGGGATCCCGGATGTGCATGGCCATTGTGGACATGTCCGAAGTGGCCATACGCGCGTGTGGGAGCTGACAAAACCCAAGTCCGCTTGCTCATTTGGGTTCTGTGCCCCTGGAGCAAATTCTCAAAGTGTCCCCGAATGGCCCCGGGGTGCCGGACAAAGATGCCCGCAGCAACCAAACGGTGGCTCAAATTGTGAATCCGTCGATTCCAGTGGATCCAGGACACCAGGTTTCCACTAGGGGGCCCCCATAGCGTGCAGCCAACCCCCGAAAATGGTGCTATTGTGCCATCTCTGGAACTAGGTGATGCATAGTGAAGGCCATGCCAATCTTGCTCAAGGGGGCCATTTCTCATCCGAAGGCTCCCTGGCATCCGTGGCCATCGTGGACATGTCCACAATGGCCATATGCACATGTGGGAGCTGACGGAACCCAAGTCCGCTCTCCATTTTGGGTTCCGTGCCCCCAAAGCAATTTCTTAAAGTGTCCCTGAATGGCCTTAGGGTGCTGGACCAAGATGCTCGCAACACCCAAACCGTGGCTCGGATCGAGAATCCATCAATTCCGGTGGATTCGGGACGTTGGTTTTCGGCTAGGGGACCTCCCACAGCATGCTTCCAACCCCTGGAAATGGTGCCAATGTGCCATCTCTGGAGCTAGGGTTTTTCTCAATGATATGTTTTCTTTAATTTCCTTTGTCAAATTTACGTAAAACATATAATTTGCAGCGAAAAAATAACAGGGTACGAACTGAACTGAGGAGATTCAAACCTGTGACCTATGTTTAGTCCCAAGGCTACCACCTTCAAGCTTGAAGTGCAGCTAACAATGGAAGACACAAGTGTAGTTTATTACCACCGTGTGAATTTAATTTGACCTTATCAATCAATTCCCACCGCCATTTCCTCTCGTATGAATTCCCACAACCATTTCTCTCACCACCCACTCTTCATTCATTCTGCATGCATTTCACTATGCAACCATCTCAGATTCTCATTGCGTTTTCCTTCAATTAGTTTCTCAATTCAGTATGAACCACACCCGCCGTCCGAGGAGTGTTTCCAGTGGTCTTGAGTTTCATCCTGGAAACGGTGATGATTCATGGTATTATGTTTTCCTGTGGCTACAATATGGAAAAATCATAGTTCAATATGAAGGTTTGTCTGACAAATGTGACGGTTTGGGTTTCATGCCCCCGGAGCAACTCCTCGAAGTGTCCCTAAATGGCCCCGGGGTGCCGGACCAAGATGCCCACAGCACCCAAACCATGGCTCAGATCCTGAATCCGTCGATTTCAATGGACCTGGGATGTCGGCTTTCAGCTAGGGGACCCCCCACAGCGTGCCACCAACCCCCGAAAATGGTGCCAATGTGCCATCTCTGGAGCTAGGGTTTTGCTCAGTGAAGGCCTTTCGAATATTGCTTAAGGGGGTCATTTCTCATCTGAGGGCTCCCGAACGTGCGTGGCCACTGTGGACACGTCCACAATGGAAATACACACCCGTGGGAGCTGACAAAATCCAATTCTGCTCCCCGGTTTGGGTTCCTTGGCCCCGAAGCAAATCCTCAAAGTGTCCCTGAATGGCCCTAGGGTGCCCAAGGAAAATGCCCATAGCACCCATATCGTGGCTCCGATCACGAATCCATCAATCCGATGGATCCAAGACGTCGGGTTTCAGCTAGGGGACCCCCCACAGTGTGCCTCAAAGTCCCAACAATGGTGCCAATGTGCCATCTCCGGAGCTAGGGTTTTGCTCAGTGAGGGCCATTCCAAATTCGCTCAAGGGGGCCATTTCTCATCCAAAGCCTCCCGAGCGTGCGTGGCCACCGTGGAAATGTCCACAATGGTGCGTATTTCCATTGTGGACATGTCCACGGTGGTTACGCACACCCAAGAGCCTTTAGTCGAGAAATAACCCCCTTAAGCAATATTCGAAAGACCTTCACTGAGCAAAACCCTAGCTCCAAAAATGGCACAATGGCACCATTTCCAAGGGTTGGAGGCATGCTGTGAGCAGTCCCATAGTTGAAACACGACCTCTAGATCCACCGGAATCAACAGATTTGCAACCGGAGCCACGGTTTGGGTGCTGCGGGCATCTTGGTCCAGCACCTCGGGGTCATTCAGGGATACTTTGAGGAGTTGCTCCGGGGGCACGGAACCTAAACCGGTGAGCGGACTTGGGTTCCATCAGCTCCCACACGTGCGTATGGCCATTGTGGACGTATCCAAATGACCCCCTTGAGCAATATTCGAAAGGCCTTCACTAAGAAAAACCCTAGCTCCATAGATGGCACATTGGCACTATTTTTGAGGGTTGGAGGCACGCTGTGGGGGGTCCCCTAGCTGAAACCCAGCATCCCAGATCCACCGAAATTGACGACTTCGCGATCCGCACCACGGTTTGGGTGCTACGGGCATCTTGGTCCAACACCCCGGGGCCATTCAGGGACACTTTGAGGAGTTGCTCCGAGGGCATAGAACCCAAACTAGCGAGCAAAATTGGGTTCCTTCAGTTCCTACACTAGCGTATGGCCATTGTGGACATGTCCACGGATGCCCGGGATCCTTCGGATGAGAAATGACCCCCTTGAGCAAGATTGTCATGGCCTTCACTGAGCAAAACCCTAGCTCTGGAGATGGCACAATAACACCGTTTCTGGGGGTTGGCGGCACGTTGTGGGGGGGTCCCCTAGCTGAAACACGATGTCCCGGATCCATCGAAATCGACAGATTTGCGATCTGAGCCATGGTTTGGGTGCTGCGGGCATCTTGGTCTGGCACCTCGGGGTCATTCAGGGACACATTGAGGATTTGCTTCAGGGGCACGGAACCCAAATCAGCAAGCGGACTTGGGTTCCGTCAGCTCCCACACGTGTGTATGGCCATTGTGGATGTGTCCATGGTGGCCATGCACGTCTGGGATCCCTCGGATGAGAAATGACCCCCTTGAGCAATATTCGAAAGGCCTTCACTGAGAAAAACCTTAGCTCTGAAGATGGCACATTGGAACTGTTTCTGGGGGTTGGCGGCACGTTGTGGGGGTGCCCCTAGCTGAAAATCCGTGTCCCAGATCCACCAGAATTGACAGATTCATGACTGGAGCCACGGTTTGGGTGCTGCGGGCATCTTGGTTCGGCACCCCGGGGCCATTTAGGGACACTTTGAGGAGTTGCTCCGGGGGAACAGAACCCAAACCAGTGAGCGGACTTGGGGTTGCGTCAGCTCCCACCTGTGCGTATGGCCATTGTGGACATGTCCACGGTGGCCACGCATGCTCGGGATCCCTCGGATGAGAAATGACCCCCTTGAGCGAATTTGGAATGGCCCTCACTAAGAAAAACCCTGGCTCTGGAGATGGCACATTGGCACCGTTTCTTGGACTTCGAGGTTTATGATTATGGTTTTTTTATGGAACCCTAGGTGCATTTTCTAAATAAGAAGAAGAGAAGTAGATGTGTTGCATTGGAGGACTTGTTTTAGTGATTCATGCATGTTATATCTCCTTGTAAAGCCAGATGGACCACATTTATTGCAAAGCCAAGGATTGATTTACATTATATGTGTGTGATATCCATCGACGGAGAGTAGAGTTGATCTTTTTTGTGTGTGATATTAACATTTTCATGTGCTCTTGCATGTACCCCAACATTCCAAGAAAAAGAAATATTTATATTTATTTGCAAGGCAATTTAAGGTCTTGGAGATGACTGCAACCTTTGTATCTCATAATCACAAGCCATTAACATCATTGAAATATGAGATCATGGTAGTGGAAGAAGTTGCAGAGGTGTTAGAGGCCTAAATATTGAAATAGTTCAATCCCAACATAAATAATCTCATTCTTATCACCAATAAAATGCATATTAGGGTTTGATGCTAGAGTATAAGACCTAGGGTTTGAGGATTGAAATACCAACATGGGCATGTAGACTTGGATTCTATAAGTTGAGTTCTCTAGTGGTGTACTTGTGTGACGTGACAAACCCTTCAAATAGTGATCCTATCCCACTTGGAGTCCAAATACCCCCTATTGAGGGTACGTGTGGTGGTTCACAGATTCTAGGGATAGATTAGGTTAATAGGGCTAGATTAGGTTTCTAGGATTCCATATTAGTTTCCTAGGGTTAGATTAGTGTTTCTAGGGCTAGTTTAGGTTTCTAGGACTATATTAGGTTTATAGTATTCTAGATTAGTTTTCTAGTGTTAAATTAATGTTTCTAGGGTTATTTTAGCTTTCTAGGATTTCTAGGGCTAGATTAGGTTTGTAGGGTTATATTAGTGCTTCAGGGTTAATCATGCATGAATAAACAATCAAATGGCTATAACTCATAACTTAATCATAACTCATACACCAAATAAACGATATAAGATAACGATATCAAATAAACTATCTAACATGAATAACATTAATCATGCATGAATAAACAATCACATGGCTATAAATCATAACTTAATCATAACTCAAACATCAAATAAACGATATAAGATAACGATATCAAATAAACTATCTAACATGATAGCATTAATCATGCATGAATAAACAATCACATGGCTATACTATGTACCTCAATCAATTAGGCCTTCTGGATCCTCTCAGTTTTTTAATGTCTCGAACAACCTTTCGTGCTCTGCATGAGGTAGTAAGTAGCGTACCTTGTTTGATGTCTTCGTTGACATTGTTTGCAGTTGGATGTTTGTACCAACGATCAAGTGCATAAAGTGATACACCCATGAACCTGGTCTATAATCCGTGTATGTGTAGCCATTTCTCTTTGGTCCCTTTCCATCTACTGTAATATATTCCCCCTGAACAACCATCGAGCAGTTGGAAAGGTAATGCCTTCACTATTGGTTAATGATGCAAGGAGGGTTTGCTTCCCATGGATGCATCATGCCAATCAATAATTCGTCCCAATTGCATTATCTGATGGGGTGACAACTGCGTAGATGTGTCCTATAAAAATTCATTTTACGGTCATATTCCAACAAGTAGTGGTTTGATAACTTGGATAATTACAAAAACAAGGAGGGAACCGAGATATGTATGTAGAAATGTTTACCTGGATGTATAAGATCAGATATGTGATCATATTCATTCGAAATAGAGGATTGGCCTTCCTCTAACTGGATTGTTTTAACAACTGCACATGGGTCCACTACAAGTGATACATGATCCCATTCATCAACCCAATCCATTGATTCACACTCATCCCACTCACAACTGCTGCAAGGCCCACAAAAGCAAGCAATTTTTCGCATCCATATTTCAATTAAAGGGTTGTTTGAGCTTCGAACTAAATGAAATACAAGAGTGCCTTGCACAGTACTACAAATATAAGAACGCGACCGATCTATATCAACCACATGCCAAAATTTTTTGACAACATGTCCTCTACCTGTTGGTCTATGCTGCTTCGTGGTTCGATCTGACATTTTTGCAGAGCACCATCGAACTATGGATCCTGCATCCAGAATATGAGGGTTTGACATGCACCTCATCTCCTCCCTTCGTAGGGCATTTTTGAGACATGCTCCAGCCCCATCATGTTCTCCCTTTCCATTCCTGGTCTCAAAATAGTTCCATATATGCAGCACATCATAAGTCTTGTGCAAAATACTCAACCATTGGAATACATGTGCATTTTTGAACTGACTTCACAACCATCTGACCATATCCAATGCTGATCCATCTGTATACCTCTCTCCTTTAGCTGATCATAGAAAATTTTGAAGCAATGTTGCACATAATGCAGGTCGTGGCACCTATCGTCACTGATGTAGAAGTTGGTCTCTTTCAATATTATCCTCATGCCATTGCTGCTCTCTGGCGCATGCCTATATGTGATATTGACTTGTTATCACATATATAGTAGCCGGGCTACCATACATTATTTTTCTGATTCCAGTACACTATTCAGCCACTTCCCTTACATTGAGATGCTGAGATGAGCAACTATTGTGGATTACTATCAGATTTTAGACAGTACATATGTTCCCCATGCCATGACTGAGTCTCAGGACACTCAGAGAGATGATTGATGTAGCCACTATACCATTTGTATAGAGCAGTTAGTAGTGCCCAGGTTTACAGTAACAGTTTCAGAGGACAGATAATGGTTCAGAGGATGAGCATTCAGGTATATGACTCAACAGGTATATCATGGTGTTGTGGTTATATTGCTTTTATATTCATTCTTATGGCATGTCTTAGCATTTAGTATCATGATCTGGCGATCATATAGGTATATGGACTTGGTTGATCTTATTATATATATTCTATTTTCCCTACTCAAACTTAGAAGTTCATTAGTCATACTCATTGGTTTTACCCTCCTTAGGGAGAATAGAGGTGATCATTCCACCATACCTTGTCTTTCTAGTGTTGGCTCCATTATTCATTCTCTTCATCCATCCATTACCTATCTTTTAGTCTATCACCCTGACTTACTACTTGACTAGTGGCATGGAGGACTTTTCCCCATTGTAGCCTCTGTATTGAATGAGCTTCCCTGTTTATTATGTCTCGGCTCTGAGTTGGTGACAAAACTTACCTATGGTGAGTTGGATTTCCTTGTGAATTCCCCCTAGTCACTAAAGTTGTGTTGTCTAAACCTGAAACTTTTAGTGCTGCTATGAATACAAAGTATGGAAAATGAAATGTTATATCTTGTATGAAAAAGCCTGTTCATGCAATGTGTTTCTAAACACACATGAATGAAAGGCAAGCCAAATGAAAATGGCTAAGAAATAAAATGTTATATCTTTTTTGAAATGTAAAATACCTAGCTAAACAAGCTGTCTGTGACACACCTAGAAGTGCTCAGGTAAACAAGTGCCTTAAAAACACACCTACAGCAAAAAGCCTAAATAAATGTAAATCTATGCAATGTGTTTATAAACACACATAGATCAAAGGCTATGGAAACTTCAGGCCCAAAAGCAATGGAACTTAAATGCTATATCAAAATAATTGCTAGCCTCATTTGTATTATGGATTTTGCGCATCTGTTAAAGGTGAATAAGCCCTCTTTGAACAACTTATCCATTTGTGAGACACCGCCATTCCATGTGTTGTCACTCATTCAGTATATGCTATGGTGCGTATTCCATTTCCCATATCCGAAGTGCCACAATGTTGAGTCAATCAGTCATTCTTTAGCTTAGCCAGTTTATTTTAGCCTTCATCCTTCACTAGCAAATTGATCACAACTATGAAGTGAGTATGGTCTTGAAAGTCTAGTCTGAGTCATAATAATAATTAATGACATTATATATTTGTTGGTAGATAGCCAATAATGATTACTTTTTGTTATAATTGCTATTTGAATGAATTGTAGAGCATACATTAACCTTTGAGACTTTGCAGCAGCTTCTGATGATAGTCTGAGTTATATTTGGTCATGTTGACTTGTTCAAACCTAGTTTGACCAAGGTCAACCACAGGACATGAGATGGTTGGACCTTGTGATGAGACATATAGATGATATATGGTCCATGTACATGTACATGGTGGTTCTATGCATTAGATATAGGTTTATGATGATGATCTATGGTTTTCAACATTATTTGATCATTTACAGATTATTACTATTTCACCTGTTCGGGTATATTGGATATATTATATGATCATGCAGAGATGCATATGGTGTATGAGTACACATCTTGGATATATTTGGACCTTCTGAGTCCAACGCAACAATTTACTTTCAGTTCCGGGCAGTTATTGTGATGATTAAGCCTCAGTAGGCTATCCTAGTGCAGTTTTGGTCTGTCGGAGACCCTATCAGAGCAGAGATGGATTTTATTTGGTTCACCTAGGGCGCTGTGCATGGAGGGGGTGGTCCAGCCACTTTATTTTACCATATTACCCCCCTCCCAGACACACTGGTGCCCTCACCTTGACAGCGTAGGCACTCCAGGAGGCAGTTTGGGTAGTTTCACGCTTCCCGAGGCAGTTTAGGATTGGTAGAAATGGCTATAGAGGAATTCGATTTGGGCTATTGAGGAAACATTTTGGCATGGGATGATCAGTGATGATGAGTGGGATTTATTCCATGCCTTCTCTAGCAGTTTCAGCTTCATCGGGACCCACATCCATCACTTATGGCATTTTCTGATGATTTATGAGGCCTCCTAAGGCCCACGATTTGGTACTTTGATGACTATGTTATTATTATTGTGCTATGGGGATTGACCAAGGGTGTCTAAAATTACCCCTTGGACCCCATGAGCTAGTTGTTATATTTTGTCATCATGACTTGGTGGGATTCCCTCTCCTAGGGCGATTTTGTCCACTTATGGTTATATTTTATTAGTGATCAATGTATTTTATTGTTCAGGTCATCTCAACCATTGATTAGACATTTTGATCTTTTAATCTTAGCCACTCATTCAAAAAGTGGTTAGGGTTTTGGTGCCTCTCCTTCCTATTTAGAGGAGAGAGCCTCTCATTGTAAAGGGGGTCTTTGGCTCTTGGAATCTTGATATAGAAAAATTCTCTTGTGGAAATTCTTGTGGTCTCCTTTGCATCTGGTGTTCTTAGATGGTGTTTGGAAAGTCTATTGCATCCTAGCATTTGGGTATTTGTGGTAAGATCTATCTATTTTTTGGAAATCTTTGTCTTGTCTACAGGAGGGCGACTTCAACAAGGGCGATTTTGCAAGGCTTCTTCAAATCGATCTTCTTGGGATTTGCTTGTATCAGGGGGTTATCGTTAGTATCATTGTGATCTATGCTATCTTTCTGCTGTTTCTCTTGTGGCATTAGTCTTATCTCTTGATTTCATCAAATCTGATATTGTTGACGTTTGTTGGGCAGGAGAGAGGGTGCATTGGCTTCCTTGGAGCAAAATCGAGTTCATAGATCTACTTCAAATGTGATTCAAATTGATCGAGTTTGCATAGATCATCATCATCAAGGCATCTACAAGGTTATCCAGGTAAGATCCACAGGTTTGTTTCTCTTATCTTGATTCCAATCCATTGGCACAACATATAATTGATAAAACTCTTATATTTCAAACCCTCATTTTTACATTTTCTCAGATCTACTAAGATCTAGTGGCTCCTTGGGTAAGACATTTAAAACCCACCTCTATAGTATCCATGGCATCCCGGATCTATAGTTTGGTGAGGATTGGCCTCCATTTGACCCCCTTCCCAAGGCAACTTAGCCTCTCCAAGTGAGGTTGCACTTCTTGGTTTGGGTGAGTTAACCTAGATCTAGTACATGGGTAGTTGAGATTCCTTTTGATTTGCAATCTACACATCCTATAACCTACCCCTAGACTGTTACTTTGGTGATTTTTACCTTGTGGGCCCTATTCCACATTTTAAGGGATTAGAACCCCATTTTGGACCACTTGGTATCTTAAAACTCAAATCTAGTAAGATCTAACCCTTGGATTGCCTTGATTTTCTAGATCCACATTGTCACTTGCTTAAACTACTTGGATCTAAAGTTTGGATGCCATTGGACTTGTCTTGATCCCATTTATCCCACTTTTAACTCTCTTCGGGCAAAGTCGCACTTCTTGGGGAGATTGAGTTTATCCACTTATTGGACATGGGTAGTTGAGATTTTGGTGGATCTGGAACAAGCATACATTGAAACCTATGTCTAGTAGGTCATCTTGTGAAATCTTGCCTTGGGGATAGCATTCCTTGTTTTAAGGGATTGTGGTCCACTTAGGTCACATCATGAACTATTAGATCTAGATAGATCCATCCATCAAACCTTTAGTAGCCCACTTGTCTTATGTTATTGGCGTCATGATCTACAAGTCAACCTCACTTTGACTCCATTTGTCCCAATTCGCAAGGCACTGATCTTCCTCCAAGCTCATTTGACTCTCCTAGATTGTTGGGTTAACTTGTGATTAGATCCTTGTTTGGGTTGCTTGAATCCCTTGATGTTGTCATATCTCATGATCAAGCTTATCTCTTGTACTAGTTAGCCCCAATTCAATCTTTAAACTACCCTGCATTGGACACAGTTCCCAAGGCAGTGGATTGTTTCACGATTGACTAGTACTTTAATCCTGGATCTCATTTCAAATACTATAAGTCACTCTCACATCAACAATGAACCAAAGCTATAATCATTGAACCCCTTACTTATCTTGTGACTTCATCCTTAGGTCTAGGGTGCACCATACGCCTTACAATACTTCACTCATACTGTTTTGGTTTGATCTCTCCTGTCGGGAATAGATCTGGGTCTCCCCCTTTGTTGTCTGGGCTAGATAACATAAAGTGAAGGTTGCCTCGATTGGCGTGACAACCATCTATTGGAAGTCGAGGTGATCGTGGTTGCACCTTTGAGTTGCCCTTTCCTACTGCCATCCATAAATGGATATATCCATAGGGGTAACTACAGTTTAGGTGATAACAGGACCGTTATGCTAACTTTGTCTGAATGATTGTATTGACTTTGAATCTCATTCTGTGGTTGCAGGGTGTAGTTTTCAGCAAAGTCCACAACCGACGATATTGTGCCATTGGGAAAGGTGTCCTTGCACTGTCTGTACTGTTCATCCTACCATCGTGCTACATGGACATGCTGTACATACTGCTCGATCTTTTGGTAGAATTCCTTCATGAAATTGCAAATTTGTACATGGTGCCACAAAACCAAGGGCATTAATACAACGTGACATTTTCAATTTGAATATATATGTACAAATTAAACATGTATAGTATGAAAGTATGCAAACTTAGATTACCTGTGTTTTCATCAATGCAATTTTTTTGCTTTCCTTCGCACTATCTACTTGATATGTTATGTACTTGAAGTTCTGCATTTCTACTGACATCCTCCCAAATTCGTGCTCCTTGGTTTCATGGATGCATTGGCTCAATAATGCAAATCCACTGCAACTGGAACATGGGGCCCATATAAGCATGATCTTTTATAATATTTTTGTCCTTCAAGTCTTGGACACATTATGCTATGTATAAATTCTCTGGATGCATTCGGTGGTTGTAACGATGGGAATTCCTGCACAATGTTAGTATGCAAATAAAAAAAATATGTCTATATGTATCATAATAGTACTCAAATTCTACATGGTATCTACAACAACATGTGTTGCGATCAATGCAAATTCTAACATACCAGGGTCTGCATTTTTCAAAGGACCTTTGGCCCAAGTTCAATTGTGTGTGCTCATTCTTGAGCCTCTCGTAGAGTTCTGTTTGTGTCGTTTCAAGGAAGTGCTTGACATGGGGTTCACACCCCTTAACACCTTTTATCAACTTTAACATATCTCTTTGATTCGATGACGGTCTAGTGTTATCATGCCAAAACTTTTGTACTAGTTCTTTAACAGCATCAATAAGCTTCATGTTTGAACGAGGTAACCTACCAACAAAGGCCCAACAATCTTTTTGGCTTGGGGTCTCAAGTTTTTCTCTAATAGCAGAATACTTTTGAAGAGTCTTTCTATCTACTTTAAATATTTTACATGTGTGTGATAGCAGGCGACGTTGACTTGTGGATTTGTCTATGATCGATTCCGACAGTACACGACGGGCCGCATTAAAATATTTTGTACGAGAAGTTTTTCCAATCAAATTAAATGCAGATTGTAGATTTCTAACAACATGATCATTGGCCTCTGAAATTCTAATAACTTTTATGCCCAAAATTCTCCTAACATGAGCTAGACAATGTGATTTTAACAAATCCAAAAACAATTGACATTTTGTTGCGTCGGTTTTGGAATCTAAAAATTCTTTGATTATCTTGCTACAATGGAAATCAATAGTGCGTTTGGGGAACTTACCTTCAAGTCCCGAAAATGAACTTTCATCCACATGAATACGTATGGGAGTTCTTTGTCATCCGCTTGATAGTCG